>CM067218.1:135986478-136300900 GCA_034190945.1 Octodonta nipae
ACAAACATCAACAACTGATATCAATCTTACTATCTTTCTTTTAGGTTAGTACAATACAGATTCCTAACCAATATTAGTAAATTTATTCAAGTGAAAAGGATCTGGAAATCAGTAAATGTCACTTTTAGAAGTGCTTTTTTATGAAGGCTGGTGCTTACTGCTTACTTAAACATGCAATAATGGTGGAGGTGCTAGTAAAAAAAAAAGGAGGATCCTCACGGTGTACCGAAAGTATCCATAAAATTGGGATGATAAATACAATAGCAAATTAATGTACAATAACAAGCAACATGCTACTTTAGATCTAAAAAATTTAATATTCAAAAGGAAATTTAAAAATTTATATACCTACACGTTAGAAGTAATACAAAATCCATAGCAAAATGTTAATTATTTTTATAGGCACTTATATAATAAAAATATTTTATTTGACACGGAACAAGCAGATATAAAGAAAAATAAACTATTTTTGAGAGTGATTATAGTGACCTGACACTGTCGTTAATGTCAGTTATGTTAATTTGTTAATTAGTTTAGTCTATTGTTGAATTTATGGCTTTGTAATAATATAAACGGATATGATATTTTATAGAAATTCTTTAAATAGAAAACGAAGATGGAAGTTCAATGTGCACAAATATATAATATAAAAAAAATCTTGCAGAACCAACTTATACTCGAATGCACAGACTTTTTATTCAAGCAAAGCGACAGTATGCAAGCACCTTAATCACTGTCCATCCTAGGTTGAGATACCTGAACATATACTTACAAAATTGTCAAAGTATTTCTAATGAATGCTTTAGACCAATGTGGTGCATGGATTTTTAATGAAATAGCAATTATTAAAAGAAAGAAATTAAAACGAGTATTGTTTGATATTGTAGATCTAGGAAGAAAATTAAAATATCAATGCGATAATTTCGCATATATTGATATCCGAGAGATTCAGGGAAAACTATTTCACAAAAAACCCAAATCTGTACAAAATGACGTTTTTCTCAGTTTCCTAGAAAAGAAATCCACGTAAAAATTCCTGTGTTAACTAAAACATATCAAAGCAATTATGATAATATACTTGTGATTTTACAGTCAATAGAACTCGAGACAATATACTGTTTCAAGTTGAGAACTTTCATCAATGCGCTTTTTATTTAAGTATATTCTACATAATATATAAATTAAAACAAATTGTTTGAGAAATTAAATAAAACAAAATACTCGTATTATTGAACAAAATATTCAATGAAAACAGTTTCGGAATTCCTTTTACCGGAGATCGTTAAGAATCAAAAACAACAGGTATCAATAATATTTGAGCATTAGATAATAAAGCTATGATTGTTGCAAGAACTAAAGAACTAGTAAACAAAGAAATACAATTTTCATTAGATTATATGTTTCTCTATAATTATTTTAGAATCTTTCTTGCTCACATCGCGTGTAAAAAAATACATGGCCACATATTCTTGTTAGCTCATACAAACAAAACAACAAAACTACAACATATTTTAATTAAAACATTTGAATAAAGTTTGATCAGAAATCAACAAAAAAATTTCGGGAGATCTTATGTGAGTTCCATGAATCAGTGCAACGAAGAACCAGTAACTATGATCAAGAACAGTATTATTAAAAAAGCATTAAAGCCAACCAATTCCTTACTTTACCTAAGAACTCATTATTTGTCTGAGTTAATTTGTATTGACCACAACAGAAAGCAGACATTTTTATTAGGGATTGACTTCATGGTAATAAAATAAAAATTGGAAAAACCTGGATTCGGATGATACAATTAATTGCAATAATGAAGAAAAATTACGGTACCACATTCTCATTCTAGAAGCCAAAAAAGTGATAAAATTATTTTTGGAAATACCATAAACAGCAAATAATAGGTGACAGTTTAATTAACACAAAAAGATCACTCATTTATTTTATGTAAACGTAGATGTAAACAAATCTAAAATGCAAAATATATTCAAATATATTCTCATCAGTTAAGATTCACTGCACAATTTACGGGATAATTATACATATTAAAATAGAAAATAATAGAATGAAAATTACATAATTAGTAACGGTATTAGTAAAATTAATAATAAATCAAAATTATATAGCTCCTTTTTAGAAGAAGTAAAATATTTATTCATTTGAAAAAAACTGAATTTTGTTTTTTAACTTAATATATTTTGGTATATATTTTTTTGAAAAATATCCTCCTTACCTTTTTTTAGTTAAAATCAAAACCTAGCTTCGAACACTAAAAAAAAACAAAACACAAAACTGAAAAACCCAAGTTCCAAACCGCGGACACCAACAAAACCGACAACAACTGAAGAAGCTGGTCAATATTCACCCCAACTTATAAGTTCACAGTTGAAAGAGAAAGTATATCAGTCCATATCAAGTGGGCATTTAAAGCGGTGTCATGAGAGGGCGGTCTCGTTGTATCTCACAAATTGTCAATAGTATGGAATAACATTTACCACCACTCTGTGGTATTATATAGTATTATCTATGGTCTAACGTGTATATACTTCTTCGGTATTGCTGGCCATACACGTAAATACCCCGGCTACTGAACATACAAATAGTTAAACCAGAACTTAATTATCTTTCTTCATGGTTCACTTTCATTCTCAAATAAAAACTGATAAGTACATACGACTATCAATTTAAAAAAATGAATATCGGCCTTATGAGATTTATATAATATCTGTTCTGAAACTAAAATAAAGCTTAGAGAAAATATACAATAGCAGTAAAAAACTCCAATATGATAAAATAAAATTTAGTAGAATCAGAATTAAATTCAAAGTTCATAGTTTTGTTGAAGCTTGAAATATGTAAAATTTGACCGCATACGATATTATGGTTACTATGTTGCCTCTTGGATATTCTAAAATTGTACATAATTATTGTTGAAAAACAAGATTTACTCCAGTCAATAGAGCTTTTTTGGGAAGTGAAACTAACACCACCCACCAATGCCGATACAAAACCAAAATCCATCATGAAAGTCGGTGATGTTGTTGGTGCCCTTCTAGCATCAGATCCTTGTGACGAGTCAAGTAGTTTAATTATTCCGGTCAACACTTCCTGGGGGGATGGTTCTGGTTCGTCCACTCGAAAGAAACTCCTCAAACCTCCGGCTTGGACGTGTTTATGACAACATCTACTTCCAATGCTCGGAGCAAGACTTTATTGTTCTTTTTGATGCCAAAGTCTTAGATTTCTGGCTGCTATTTATAAAACTCTGTGTGGGTTATTAATCTTTATTTTACTCTGGTAAATCTGGGTAGGACTAATGTACTTGGTTACTTGATTCAAGGATTACTTGTCATATCTTTTATTAAGGCTTTGGATGAGTTCTAATGCTGGACATCTTACACAAATTACAAGAGATATAGACTTTTCTCGGCTGTTCCATCTAATAGATTTTTGTACTTATGGCTCTGATATTTTCTCGCTGTAGGTCTTGTTGCATTTTTTTAATTTCCAATTTAATTGAACTGATTTTTGCCTGTATCTTACTTTGAAAAGAATTGATCTCATCTATTTTGGTTTCAAGAGTTTCCATAGAATTTTAAGGCCCTTTGTTTCATGGTGTATTTCCTTTATGTCTGATTTTCTGCTTTAACTACTTTGTTACCTTGTATTGCTTATTTGTTCAAATTGTTTCTTTTGAATTTTTGAATCATCTTCCCTTTTCCTTCAAATTTTTTAAAGTTTCCCTTGAATTTTTAGTTCATCAGCTAGCCGTTTATTTTGAGCTCTACTTGTAATTTTGAAAATAAACCATCTATTAGATTATGTTATTCGTCTTTCATGGTGGTAATTAGAGCGTGTTGTTTATCATTCATATTTACTACAAGAAATTGTTCTAATTTCACATCAAAAGTTGGTATTAACCTCTCATGAATTCCCTATCGAGTTTAGGTCCCCTATATATCTCGTTTTTCCAGGATTTTATTCAGTTTCTCATCCATCTTATCGGTAACTGATTTGAAAATTTCTTTGCTAGTCTCGTCCATGGTTAATCCCATACTTCTAGTTGTTGGCATAAATAAATGGAGATATTAAATATTATGGGTGGCTTCAAAAACACATTTATATATTTACTTTTAAACAAGGTAGCTGACTCACACTTGATCAGAATAGATATTTTCGCTACGTTGCTTTCTACTCTACTGTTTACTTGTTGTACGTCAGCCTGTTTATAGTATTACTATGTTGTCGGACACTCCAGTCACGGTTTCTTTTTCCGAATGGTTTTTACTATCGGTTTTGATTGAGGCTGATTAATTCTTAGCCCCATTTGGTATGGCCTTTGTACAATTTTTCAGGTTGGGGCGTTGGAGCGTCGATTACTCAATCAGTTTTAAAGATGCATGGATTGCTTAGCATTATTATTCTATTCAGATATTTCCAGTACATAAAAAATCTATAGAATATAAAAATATTTTTTCATGGACAAATTTGTTAATTCGTTAAAATTGAATCTTCACTACCAAATTCCGGAGAGGAGGGGGGAGATTTGAATTCTCAAACCCTTTCCTACCTGCTGCCTACAACCTTGTCAGGCGTATTCTTCTATGCTTTTGGTAAACATATATTCCATATATTGTTGGTTTTCAGCAATTACTACTAAGTATATAGTTTCCTAAATTGCGACAAAAAATAAATTATGTAACACTGATATTGGGAGTATGGTTACTACTAGTATTTGCTAGAACTAATATCAAAAAATATATATGCAACACAAACCAGAGTCAAACAAAACATTTTTCCCTTAATTACTCATTATGACCTTTTAGTAAATGAAGATTATTAGTTTTAAAATGGCAGTAACCTCGTTAATATAAAAATAGGAAATATATATTAAGTAATCCACTGTACAAGAACAAAAAAACGATACTTCAAGTAAACGACTGTACAGCGTATGGCTACCTTAACTGCAATAACGATGGGAAGTACGGGCTTCAAAAAGTATCCTTGGAAGAATGAGTTAAGTACTGCCACCGATAGTATTGGACCTGACGAATGGTTCTTTTGTTGGTACTGCGTTTAGTAGGTTTGCCGATTTTATTGACAAGGATCCTTTAATAGTTAATGCGACACTTTAATCTGAAATCATGGTTCAGTGGACTTTTAAGCAAGATATCGTTAAAGGAAATCAAGCGAATAAAGTGACAGAATTAACAAATTAGTGTGTGTACTGATTATCCATTTACAACCGTAGTCACAATACAGTTGTGTCATTTAAGTAACGGTTTTTTGCGTATTAGAATATCTAGTTAGTTTTTATTTTAATATTTAGTTTTAAATAGTTAGGTGTGTTTATAGTAGTTGATTCAATTTGAAGGTATTAATTAAATAATTCTTAATAATTCGAAAAATATGAGGAACAAATAATTTGGTCAAGTGCAAGTTAGACTCGCATACTAAGGGTTCCGTACCACCTTTTATCCAATTTAGATGAATCAAAGTATATAATTTCGGAAATAAAGGGGGCAAAGAGAATGTTTTTTTTTATATTTTTGTTAATATCTTGTAGGCAATTAATATAAAAAATATGAAACAAAATATTGGTATTCCTTATAATGAGCCCTTTCATTTCATGTATTGAATAATGCGTTTAAAACAGTTATTTTTCAATTGTACAGTTGCTCCCTAAAATTAATATTAGGATATCTCTTTATTATAGATCGGAAATAAAAGTAGGGAATGAGTATTTATTTATATTTTTGTTAATATCTTTAAAAGAATTTACTTTAAAATATGAAAAAAATACATTTGTATTGCTCATAATAAGCCCTTTCATTTGATGCGTTTAAAAATTATATTTTTTTATTTTCCGTTTAATTCTCTAATTTGCCCCCTAAAGTTAATATCATTCTTATTTATTCTGTAAAGTTCAAGTGAGGTCGTGTACGCCTAAGCAAAATACTCAAAAAAGGTGATCTAAAAAGTTAAAATTATACTTAAGTTTCATTTGTCATGTATGTACACAGTACATATATTCTAGGTTCACAATAAACCCTCTCTTGGAAACTTATGATAATGTAAGCGTATTTAGATAGGTTCTAGGGACGTATATAAATATAGCTTTTTTTCAAAATATAAAATTTATTCCAAAGAAAATATATGAAAATCAACCCCACTGATCTCCAAATTTACGAAGACCAAAATTTTGAAAAAATATCGAACATAAGCCCACGCATAGCTTGTAAATCTAAACGAAAATAATTTATTAATTTTAGGCGGTAAGAAACTTCGAAGGTTGTTCCCATGGTTTGCGAATTTGAAGTTATTTAATCCTATACGTTATACTGTCTATTCACTGAAATTTTCAACTCTCAGTCTTTCCTTCTGTTAATAGATAGATCTTTAAAAATAGGTGTAAAAGGCAAATGTAGAAAATTTCTCTTATGCAGACAGTCTTCCTTATTGATGTTGTGAAACAAACTGAGCTCAATCATAAATGTATGGGTCTTACTTAACTTTTTACGTTAAATAACATGTACTACTCCGTTTTTCTACATGGAAATCAAATCCTATTTAGGTTAGTGAATGGGGTTTTTAGCCCCTATTTTTTTATTTCAATTTTTTTACAATTTTCGCTACAGATTTATAAAATCTTAACAATTTTACGTAAAAAAATATTATCTTCGTACAAAAAAAAATATTTCCAATGGTTTTCGAGTAAACTGAGTTTGAAAATTACTCTGCTATTTAAATTGTTACGCCAAAAATTACAAAAATCTATTTACCATCGCAAATAAAAGACTGACGTTGCCAAAATGATTAACAAATTAAGTTATTGATAAACTGTCAATTGAACTTCGCAGTGTTTAATTAGTAAAAGTGGTGATTGGAAGAAAACAGTTTTGTTTGTGTCCTTTTAAGGGCATATAACTTCCTAAGCGTGCGTTTTAGGGCACATGTTAATAAGAACTTTTTGGCTTATTTTAATGAGTTCTATACACTGCAGAAGTTTGGAACCCTATTTTAGGAACACCCTGTATACCTACAAACTATAATCGCCTAAATTCAAATAAAGCCAGTGTGTTCCATGTACCAAAACAGTAGGTCCAAAAAATCAAAAACATTCTACGAGTATTTTTGCGGTAAAAAGAACTTTCAGAAACAGATATTAATAGCTTTCTATTGTTCTCGTATGATTATTTATGTCAAATACAGTTAGGTACACAGTACTGATGAACTAATCATTCTGGTTTTATTTTTTTTGTCGTTTTTGGTAATTTACTTATTTAATAGTGGAATCATTGCAAGTAAAACGATTATTAGATAAAAGGTAGTGATAAAGATTTTAAATTTTCATTTAGAGTAATTTGTTTCTATTTCTAAAATTTTAGTATTATTTAGTACAATCGAATTTATATTTATTATTTATAGCACATGATGTAATCGCGGTGTTGTAATTTTCAATATATTTTTAATAAGCTATTGTTATGTTGTTTATTCTTTTAAGTAAATATTGGTTACTTTGGCCAATTTAATAACTACCGCAGGCTATTAATTATGTATATTATTAAATATATATATTTGTATTTACCGTTAAGCAAAATATGCAGTTCTTACTCCATTCAAATACGCTATTTATGATTATTAGTACTACTTTTTGGTAAAAAACTCATAGAGCACAAACATAGCCTTTATTTGAAAAAAAAATCAGTATACATATAAAAATTTGTTAATCGTGCTTATATGTTGCCTTATGTGTTTGAATTATACTCAACCAAGTTAAGTAAGTTATAATGATATATAAATATAATCCACTGAATTATTAAATAAAAAAATTTTAGGTTTTATGGCAAATACTTCCCAACTACTTTTATGTTGTTCTGATTAATATACGGAAAGATAAAAATGAAGATTTTTAATATTTTTTTTAAATTGTATTATTAATTTGAACACAAGAAAACAAACATTCATTAGCTTCTCTCATTTGTAAACAACTCAATATGTTTAAAGAGGAGGATGCACAAACAATAAAAGAACACTGAATCCTATCTACATCATCAGAAAAGTTGTTCAAAAGGCGGCCTAATAGGAAACATCACACAACAAGAATTAGACAGTAAAAGTCCTTAAGGCCGCAACTCTTCAATACTAACGAACGAAATAATGAACGAAATCAACAAAGAAACGTTAATCTGAACAATCTGCTGAATATCAAGCTCACAAGAGAGTTGAAGTTGCTTAAACTTTGAAGAGTAAGGGAAAAATGCATGTAGAAAAATAATGATACAAAAACCAATAAGCCACCAGCTTCCTTCAAAGGTTCAAAATTACCTACATTAAATGTTATAAGAAAATGTATAGATATAAATAGAAATTTCCATATTTTTTTATCTAATAAATCATAGATATATTCAAAGTAGTGCTGGTATGCTTTGGGTGTAAATAAGGAGAAAGAAGCCATACTACTTCGCCACAATAAATTGAAATGTAAGTTATTTCATTCATATTCTTGCCAGGACGTACGTACAGTATCGATGATAACAGCTAAATTTAATAAATATGCAACCTTTAATTAAACGAGGAATTACGTCGGCTTAACCCGATGAAGATGTGTTTAAATTAAAAGAGGCTCTGGCTAAGTCACATAATGTACCAAAGCAATATTAATTATGATTATATTCTTAAAGGTTATCGAAACATTCATTAAAATGTCCTATCAAGATGTAAACTACATTCTTTATTTTCATAATCGTAATCTTCATAGGCCTGCTTGAAAATGGAATTACTACATTATTATTATAAATATTTACTTTAAGCTTGACCTTTTGGAGATTTTCATTACCACATCAAACGATCTTTTAAGAATATGTAATGTGGAAAATTTGGAAATTTGAACATTTTTAGACTTTACTTGGGATCGCCCACATTATGTTCTAATGTTTGGACTAATACTAATAGAAAAATTCAAAACGTAGCGAAAGAGTCATTAGTCAAAATGAAGTTCTATTAAAACGCAATTACTACCATGTTTTCCCTCATATTGCCTTACGAGGAAATTCAATATACCTCTGTTTATCGCAGTGTGTCATTAATATAAACTTACCATTGATTGTATAAACATTTTCTAAATGATGAATTTAATTTTCTTAACGCGTTTTCGACAAAACATAACGAGGTTCCTTCTCTTATCAAAACTACTTTTACAGTAGTCTTTCTCTGAACTAATAAAACGTTTCTATTAAATTTAATGCTTTAGATCTTGAAAAGTAGTAAAATGACAGCATATTTTCACTCTTACATCATTATGGTAATTTAAATATTCTTAATATAGAGGTGACAAACACAAACTATATATGCCTAATATGTAATCAATATATTGTAATGATGAAATGTAATACTTATAATACTAAAAACTACTAATTAATTATACAACTTTTTTGTCAGTTTATATAATTATAAGAAAGTATACTCTCAGTATTGAAAAATAAGGTTTTTTTCTAAAACATATGGCTATAGGCGTTAGAACATGATAGCATTTACCAGTGTGACCAGTACTCCAATAAAAACAAAAAATGTGGTTTGAAAATAGCTATGTCTAAGGGATCATCATCCAATGCTTTGTAAATGTATACATCAGAGAAAATAGCTAAATTTGGGCATCATTATCAGTTTTTGACCTGAAACGCTTTTCTTTGTTTTCTATTTGGACCACCTTCTTGTATATTGCAGAGCAGTACCTGTGTGATCCATAATCATGTGGCGTTATTAATAGCTGTTTTTTAACAACTATTATTTACTCGACAAAAATAACAATTATTTTTATGTTTTTTGGGGCAATAACGTATATGGATGGAAAACCAAACGTTTGAAAGTCTATTCTGACTTCGTTGTCAATGGCTGTATATTTATTGATTTAAATTGCAAAATGAAAATTTGATTTATGACATTTAATTTATTTATATCAATTTAAATGTCATAAATCAAATTTTCATTTTGCAATTTAAATCAATAAATATACAGTCATTGACAACGAAGCCACAATAGACTTTCAAACGTTTGGTTTTCCATCAATATACGTCGTTTTATTTCGATTGTGGTGTTATTGCCCAAAAAAACATAAAAATAATCAAGAATATGCCACAAACAACGTTTAGAAGACAAAAATAACAATTGTTATATTCTGCTGTAATTAACAGAAAACAGATGTACTTTTGCTGCAACTTAGCGTTTATCGAATGATAACGTAAGGAGCCGAGAGTGCAATAGCAGTTAACCTCAACTGCTTTTTCTAACAGCAATGATAGCGAAACGAAAACCAAACAACTGACAAAATAGCAATTGTTCTATTTCGACATATAAAACAAGTAGATAACAGTTGTTTTCACACTTGTAGTATATACTCGTATTCGTTGTTGTTGTAAAACAGAATGTAAGCTGAATAGAAAGAGCTGTTAACTGAAACTGAGTAGTAGTGAACGGCCAAGAAAAACGGATTATTAAAAAATATAGCAGTAGTTTGTTAGATGTTACAAATAATGTATGTTAGGTTGTCGTTTGGATAAACTTTTGTTTATCTACTTTAAATCTCGTTCACGAACATTCATCGTACCAGTTTTGCAGACATTTTTCAATGTAGGAATAAATTAAAGAGCAACGATGATAAAGTATACCTTTGTTTTAAGCGTTTATCTATTATGAGTGGTTAGTTTCGTATTTAACATCTGCTTTTGTTTTTTTTTATGTTTTCTTAATTATATTAATAATTTTTTCTCTTATATTCACTCTTGACATTGCTGCCAAACTGTACTTGTTGGTAGATTCCAGATCTATAAAGGGCTTGTGTGTTTCTAATGATTTAACTATTTTCTTGTCTAAATATGATTTCTTGTCGGAATCTACTTTGTTCTTCCCCAGGGTTTAGAACTTCATCTTCTATTTTTTTAACCAACTTAAAGGAGGAGGTTTTCAATTCGTCGGCAACTTTTTTTATGTATGCTTAGCGATTATTCAAAAACGGCTTGGGCAATTTTGAAAGAAAAGTTCCCTTATAATTGTCTATAACAGAATAATTAGTAAATAGGGGAATACATTTCAGTGAATTTCAATGAATCTTCACTGTTTTCGCTAAAACGGCTCAAGCAATTTGAATATTAAAAATTGTATTCTACAAAGATATGGTCCAGCTTGATTCCTTATCTTCTTCTATAACGTAAAACATACTATTTTCCTAAATATCGAAAACAATATATGCAAAAACACTTTAAACATCAATGTAAATGTCAAATTTTGATCATAAATATCTATTTTAAATGTCAAGATATGTCATGAAAGTATGTCGTGTTTATAATGGTTTTCATTTTGATTGGTTTGAAGTCAGGTTCTTTTAGAGAGGAAGTTAAGTTACGGGGCGTATAGTCGCGTGAAATGGCAGAAAATATTCCATTAGATTATCGGAACGAAAATTTGTTATGCCGGCGATCTCTTCTATATGGTATACGGTTGTAGATGTGTGCGTACGTGCATATGATATTAGGTGGTACATAAGCAGTTGCATACATATGATGGTTTAAATATAAGGTGGAATTGCATTATTTATACAGGGTGGTTCAAAAAATATTGTTATCAGTGGCACGTAAGTAGTTGCATATACAATCTGGTTGAAATAAGAGTGGAACAAAACTATAATTATACAAAGTGGATATTTGCGTTATAGGACGGAGTATAATTACTGTTATACAGAAGGCTTCAAAAAATATTACAAACAGATGAATATACAGGATGGTTGAAATATAAGGCGGAGTAGAGTTACAGTTATACAGAACAGTTTAAAAAATTATATAGTGTGGAACATAAGTAGTTGCTTATACTAGGTGTTTGAAGTAAGGGTGGAGTAAAATTATTGTTATTCAGGGTGTATCAAAAGTTTGTTATATATGCAGTTAGGATATTTGAATTATAAGATGGGATGATATAACATAATTATCCACATGGGTTCAAAAATTTTTAGAAGCAGTTGCATATACTGGGTGACTGGAATAAATGGTAAAGTAAAATTAGAGTCATAAAATGTGGTTCAAAAATGTGAATTTTGTTTGTTATAAGGTAGACAAGGAACAGTTGTATAAATTGAATACTAGACATATGGGGCGAAGTAAAATCACTGGTATACAGGAATAATTTAAACAATAGAAAAGAAACAGTCAACAGTGTGGAGAGGATTTATACTTATACGGGAAGGTTTTAAAGATATCAGGACCGTTGCAATATTGTGTGGAGTTGAATTATAGTTGTACGGGTGGTTCAGAAAATGTTAGAAAAATAAGTTATATGGGGTGACCAATACACAGAATCATATACAGGATGGATGCAATATAGATTGAATTAGAGTTACACTTATAGAAAGTGGTCCAAATAAAAAACAAATAAAAAAAGTTAAGAAATATTTGGAAAATACAGGAAAATAATACAAATTAGAGAAGAAGAAAGAGAGAGAGATAAGAATACGCTAAAATATTCAATAGAATTGTACCTTAAATCAGATAAAAAAGAAGAAGAATAGTGTTTGATTGCACACGGTTTCTAAGCGGTTTTTATTTTAAGTCAGCTGAAGTCGTTTTTTTAATATAAATTATTTATCTGTAGAACTTGCTAATAATTTGGCTTTACTCAAATCTTCCATCTTTTCTGAGAAATGTTCTGTGAATCGTTTGTCTATTTTTCTATTCCTAAAGCTTCTTTAGCTATTACAAGTAATATATTCGGTTCATTTTTTTAAATAAATTAGTGTAATCCAATGGTTGGTTGTATTTTGGCAACCAAATTTAACAATAAATTTTGATTTATTTTCGTTTTTTCCATGATTGGCTCTCTAAAACCTCAAATAAAAATAATTACAATGTTTTAATTAGTTATCCAGTTTCGAAAATTAATATTGTGTGTAAAACCCATCTTCAAGTCTATTTTTAAGTGTCATTCATTAATAAGAAAATAACGTGCGTAAGACATAAAATGGTTGAGAGTATAATTAATTTTGTCATATCTAAAGGTGATAGAAACACTTTTTAAAGGTTAACTATTATTTTATCTAATAAATTTCATAATTCCACATCATATTGTTAGGTTTTTCCCAAGATCGGCTAATATAACCTCTTCACACATTAGATTTGAAAATTAGGTAAGATTATTCACAATGATAAGAAATGAATGCAGCTAATATCGTATTCAAATGAAATGCATACTGCTAGTCGTAGAGTGTCAGACCAATAATCCCGCAAAATATAAATAAATTAGTAATAAAATACAAGACTTATGCAAAGAGAATGTTAATTATCTAGATTAGTTAATATGATCTGTGGAAGTATGTTGTTTCGATAAAGCAATCAAATTTTTGTGGTTCAATTCCTCCTAAGATTTGTGTAAAAGGAACCGCTCGTGATTTATAGGAAATCTGACCAGGTGCGGTCATCGACCTATCAAATTTGACAACAATATGTCAAACAAATTTGATCATTATCTTTAAGTTGTTGCATGTTGCGTATTTCCATTATTTACTTACTCTCAATGGCTTAGAAAATGCCACACCTTGTAAAAGTTGTTCAATTTTATTGTTATTTAGTTCACACGTATAAACAGTCACAAACAACAAATGATTAAAGTTTGAAAAAAATATATACACTGGTTAATAAATAATTATAATTAGCCTTTTTCTCAGTCGCAAATTTATCACTAGAGTTTTATTTAAGTGTTATAACTGAATTATTTAATTTACTTTGGATGTTCATGTGGGTTTTCACTCCTCACAATGGTTTCTGAAAAAAACACAGATAAGTAAAGTCATTGAAAATCAAAGTATAGTATCTAAGAGCAGTTTGTGGAAACTGCCCGGACACTAGTTGCTTTCTTATAGAAAAACTCTCTCGCAGGATTAACTGTGAGACAGTAAGTCTATGGATTTGTCAACTAGTTTTCCTGTATACTATGTTGGGATGTATTTTGTGTAATACTTATCTGATGTGACGTTTCGATTCCTTATCAGGAATCATTGTCGAACAATGTAGTTTGAAATAATTGACACAATATTATTGCTTGACTTTTTCGCAGTCAATTCACTGATTAATGGACTTCGAAGTTTCCTTTTTGATGTTCATTTGTTAGGAGCCGTTGCCATGCAACCGGTATCTCTACAGAGGGTATTCCAATTTCTTCATAATTCAACATCTTGCAGACACTTTCCTTGATTTTTCTCTTTTTGGTGTGTTCTTCTTTAAGTAATATTGTCTTATTCCATTCCATTGTGTGTATACCATTATCCGTAAATACATGGTTTGCCATTCTTGATCTGTCTATATGTCTTCTTGAGACGTTGTATTGGGGCTCTTTTGTTCTAATTTGGAGAAGTCTTGATGTTTCACCGGTATATGTTTTTCCGCAGGCACAAGGTACACTGTACACACAATTTTTGGAATTTTGAATAGTGTTTTCTGGTTTTGTTTTTGTTAAGTTTGCTCTTAATGTATTATTTGTGTTAAAAATCGTTTTTACTTGGAATTTATCTCCAATAAGTTTAATTTTTTCGTATAGACTGGAGGCATAAGGAATAATGTTTATAATTGTAGAGTTAATAGCAGTTTGTGTATTATTATTTAAACTGGAAGTATTTTCTGTTGTTTGTGTAGTTTGTTGTTTGTTCTCGATTTGGTGAATTGTTTTGTTCATGAAATTTCATCGGTAGTCGTTTTGTTCTAAGACTTCCCTTATCAAATGTAGTTCTGTCTTAAAAATTTCCTTTGTTGATGAAACTGATTTTGCTCTGTCATATAAGGATTTAATGACTTTTTTTACGTTTAGGGAATGATTTGAATATAAATTTAAGTAGTTATTAGTATGTGTTGGTTTTCTATAAATGCTTGTGGTAAAATTGTTGTTTGTTCGATCAACCAACACGTTTATTTTCATTCTCTATTTTAATAGTAAATTTAATTGTGGATTCTTTGCTATTAATCGTGTTTAAAAAGCAGTATAAATCGTCGACGCTATGTTCCCATGTTGCAAAAATACTGTAGTATACTTCGTGGGTTCAATTAAAAATTATAACACTAATATTTACTTTCACTTTCTAGAACTTTATTTACATTTAAAACAGCTGATTCACAATACATTTTCATATAAGCTAGTCGTCGCGGTATAACTGCTTGGCGATCGTGGTGTGCTTCTTTTATATCACCAGCGTAGAATTCTCCAGTAGAATCATCATAGTTCCTTCCGCTGCCGAGTCTTTTCGAGAATCGTATTTTTTTGTCGTAAAGCGTTTGTTGTCGTGAAATGACACAGGGTCGGCTTTGGGTAAATTTCGTAACACTGCCCCCCCTTTAATTCTGATCGTCCCGATCAGAAACATCCTCTCCATGGTAGGGAGCTAGTCGATCTAAATGAACCACCTTCAATTTAGCCTTGGGGTTTCGACGGATCCGGTAGACGACGTCATTAAGCCTCTTGACCACCTCGTATGGACCATCCCAGGCGGGTGTAAGCTTTGGGGATTTACCCTTGCTCCGTTGCGGGTTGTACAACCAGACTTTGTCCCTCTCCTGGAACCCGACTGAATTGGCCTTGAGGTCGTATCGCGTCTTCATCCGGTCACTGGTGGCCAACATCTGCGTTCGGGCTAATTCGTGTATTGCCAGCATGTTATGTCGGAGTTGGTCGGCATAATCGTCGATGTCTTGGGGAGGTTCTTCGGGGGAGCCAAATGCCAAGTCGCATGGTAATCACAGCTCCTTTCCGAATAGGACCCTGGCTGGGGTCAGGCCTGTACTATTATGTAAAGCAGAGCGATATGACAACAGGAATAGGGGGATATGCTCATCCCAATCACGCTGGTTATTGCTGACGACCTTGGATAGGTGTTGTTCCAAGGTCCTGTTGAATCTTTCCACCATTCCGTCTGACTGTGGGTGTAATGGTGTTGTTCGCGTTTTCCTGATCCCCAACATCGTGCAGACCTTCTGGAATACATTCGATTCGAAGTTACGCCCCTGGTCTGAATGTAATTCCATCGGGACGCCAAACCGGCTGAATAGTTGTTCTACTAGCACCGTCGCTACCGTGGTTGCCTCTTGGTTGGGTATCGCATATGCCTCAGGCCATTTGCTGAAGTAATCCATTGCGACCAGAATGTATTTGTTCCCCCTCTCAGACTCGGGAAACGGACCGGCGACATCGATGGCGATTCTCTCAAATGGGACGCCCACATTGTACTGCTGCATTCTGCCCTTGGTCCGGGTCTTCGGGCCCTTACTGGCGGCACATGTGGCACATTTGCGGCACCAAGCTCTGACGTCTTCGAAGTAATTCACCCAGTAGTACCGCTGGCGAACTTTGTGTAGGGTTTTATTCATGCCCAGGTGGCCTCCGGTAATTCCATCATGTACTTCGGTCAGGATGGCTGGTACCTTTTTCTTCGGAACTACCAGTTGGGACTTGGTTTCTCGTCCATCAGCGCTTTCCCAAACTCGCTTGAGCATTCCATTGTCTACTCGTAGAGAGTCCCACTGAGCCCATAACGATTTCAGCACGCCGGAGTATCTAGCTACCTCGTCCCATCGTGGCCTGGGTGCCCCTCTCATTTTGAGTGACAAGATTGGTTCGATGTCTGGATCAGCCATTTGGTCCTGAATGCACTGTTCCGTTGTCCAGTCTTCATTGGCCTGCACTCGAATCTGCCTGATGGAAATACCCTCTCGCTGTTCCGTCTTCAGACAATGCTTGCATTCCGCTCTACAGGGTCTTCTGGATAGGGCATCGGCATTATTGTGCAACCGGCCGGCACGGTGTTCCACCTTGAAGTCGTATTGCTGTAATTTCTCCATCCATCTGGCCAGTTGTCCTTCCGGTGTCTTCATGTCCAGCAGCCATTTGAGTGCGGCATGATCTGTTCGGATTAAGAAATGGCGACCATACAGGTATTTATGGAAATGGTCCACAGCCCTTATTATTGCAAGAAGTTCTTTTCTGGTGACGCAATAATTTCTTTCTGGCTTCGAGAATCCACGGCTGTAGTACTCGATCACCCTCTCTTCACCATCTTGCACCTGGGATAGGACGGCCCCCAAACTAAGATGAACTTGCCGGACTGTGTAGGAAAGGCTAGGATTGGGCTGGAACATAGTGCTGCCTTCAGTCGCCTGAATGATGTTTCGCAATCCTGATTCCAATGGAAGGTCTCTTTATCAGTGGTCTGGCGATGTAGAGGGGCGGCGATGGTGGCAAATCCCTCAACAAAACGCCGGTAGTATGAACATAGGCCAAGAAGCTTCGGAGTTCATGTTTATCTCTTGGAACTGGCCAATCGCGGATGGCTTCTATCTTGTCTTCGTTGGTGCGGATTCCTGACTCGGACACTACGTGGCCCAAAAACTCTACTTCTTTTTGAAACAAGGAACACTTCTTCGGATTGAGTCTCAGGTTGGCATTATTAATTCTGGAGAATACTTCGCCCAGGTTCTTCAGATGGTCGTCGAATGTCTGGCCCATGACTAGAATGTCGTCGAGGTATACTAAGCACGTCCTCCATGTTAACCCGCTCAGTACATACTCCATTAGCCTCTCAAATGTAGCGGGTGCATTACATAACCCAAAGGGCATGACCGTGAACTGAAACAGCCCTTTACTGGTGGAGAACGCTGTCTTCTCTCTGTCGTTTGCGTGCAGACCAACCTGCCAATATCCACTTTTTAGGTCTAGTGTGGAGAACCAACGGGAGCCTGCTAGTGTGGTCAAAGTGTCATCGATTCGGGGTAGTGGATAGCTGTCTTTCTTCGTGACGTCATTGAGCTTTCTGTAATCCACGCAAAATCGGGTGGTTCCATCCTTCTTTTTAACTAGCACGACGGGAGCAGACCATGGACTGATGGATGGCTCAATAACTCCATTTTGTAACATGGACTCGATGTTTTCCTCGACTGCCTGTTGTTGCCCCAATGGTAGTCGTCTAGGTGGTATTCTGATGGGCTGAGCCTTTCCGGTATCTATTCGATGCTGGATGATGTTGGTGCGACCGGTGGTTCCATTTTTACTGTTAAAAATTTGCCAGTGTTTTGTGATAAATTGCTTGGTTTTTTTCTGGTTCTCTGGTGTCAAGTGTGTTAAGTGGTCAGCAAACTGTTGTAGGAACTCTCTATCGGGCCCTGTCTCCTTCACCGACGTCTGGTACTCTTCTTCGCAATTGATGATGGTCTCTACTGGCTCGAAACAAGCTATCTCTTGACCATTGGTAATTCTGATGTCGTTGTTGGACAAATTCAGGACTCTGATTGGTATATCTCGTCCGGTTTTAACTATAGCCCGTCCAACCAAGTAGTCATGAGCTGAGTGTACGGGCTCCACCATTCCAACGCAGCTCCCAGGATTGCTGTCTAGCTGCCCATGAATAATCTGTTCCGTTCGACCGGGAATTCTAGCTGAAGACTTTGCCACAATTTTTATGGGCGTGAATGATGTGTTGACGGGCCGTGTCAATACAAATTCCTCATTCAGGAACCGAAGAACATCATATCTCGGGTCGAACATAAATCCATGCTGGCTAATTAGGTCCATTCCCAGTATAAAATCGTCCTCAATATTCGCTACCAGGACCCTATGCCGGATCATGTTGTCCCCTATCTGTAGCACGACATCTGCCTCACCCTGTATTGACATAGACTCGCCTGTGACTGTTCTGAGCTGGATGTTATTGGTAACTGGCCGAATTTCTGATGCTCCCTCGACTTGGCAATGGACACAGCGGCGCCGGTGTCGATGGTGATGGTAACTGCTCGCCCGTTGATGGTGCCTCTGATGACTAGGCTGCCGCTATCTCGGCAAAATCCCCGGATGGATAACATTTTGGGGGCTGGTGGAGGGACAGTCAGCATTCGCCCCCCTATGCTGACTGACTGACGGTCCCTGGACATGTGGCTGTTCTGTTGGTTACCCCTGGTCGGTGATCGTTTAGGTGGCCTCACTCGACAATTACGTTGGAAGTGCCCTGTCCGTCCGCAGCCGTAACATGCCCCTCTGGTGCCAGTTCTTGGTGACCGGCCTAATAATTTGGTCAGACCAGCCAGCAGCGCTTGAAATTGTGACTCTGACTCTTCCTGGTTGAAGGAAACTGCTCGGACCCTCGGCTTGGACATGTTCATGACGGCCTCTACTTCCAAAGCCCGAAGTAGAGCTTCATTACTCTTCTTGACGCCACTCAGTCTTAAATTTCTTTGTACTTCCACATCTCTGATGCCGTTTATGAAACTCTGTGTGGCCAACTGGTCTTTCGTTTCCTCTGGCAGGTCTGGGTAGGACAAGTGAACTAACCGTCTAATTTCTGCTTCGAATTCTTGGAGGCTTTCACCGGATTTTTGGGTTTTTCCACTCAGTTGGACTTGGTATACCTGGCTCAAGGATTGATTGTCGTAACGTTTGTCTAGGATAGCGATGATCTTGTCGAAATTGCCTTGTTCATCGACTGGAATGCTCTGGAGGAGTTCTAGGGCCGGGCCTCTTAACGAAATTACCAGAGAAGTAGATTTTTCTTGATTATCCCATCCAATAGCTGTAGCCACAGCCTCAAATTGCCGTTTATACATAGGCCAAGATGAACTGCCATCAAATGTGGGTGGTTTACTAATGGAACCTCTGGTACTCACGGTGTTCTGGTATTTTCCTCGCTGTAAGTCCTGTTGCATTTTTTTAATTTCTGTTTCTACCTTGTCTTGGATGGCACTGATTTGGTCTTGAACTGTGTTTTGAATTGAACTGATTTCAACTTTTACCTGGCTTTGGATGGAATCGAGGTCATCTACTTTTGTTTCAAGAGTGTCTACGGTATTTTTTATGGTCTTAATGTCATCATTTATCTCTTTTATATCAGACTCAACTATTTGCATTCTTTCATTAACTGTTTCATTAACTTGTCTTACTATTTGCATTAGTTGTTGAAATTGCATTTGTCTTTTTTCTTCAGTTATTTTAAATTCATTTTGTCGTTTTTCTTCTAATAATTTAAATTCATTTTGTCGTTTTTCTTCTAATAATTTAAATTAATTTTGTCGTTTTAATTCAGTTTGATCTTGTTTTTCTACAAATTTCGAGAATAATCCTTCCATTAAATTTTGTTGTTCACTTTTCATCGTGGAAACAAGATTTTCTAATTCTATTTTACGTTTTTCATCGATATTAGTGACAAGATTTCCTAACTCAACTTTAAGTTTGTCATCAAAAGATTTCACTAACCTTTGTTGAATTTCTTCTTGATGTTGTTTCTCCTTCTTGTCACGTTTTTCTAGAATCTGTGCAATTTTTTCGTCTATCTTTTCCATACTACGAGTTTCCATAAATCAATTTAGGATGTTAACTGCACTTAATCCTTCACTTCTGACAGCAAATGTAGTATACTTCGTGGGTTCAATTAAAAATTATAACACTAATATTTACTTTCACTTTCTAGAACTTTATTTACATTTAAAACAGCTGATTCACAATACATTTTCATATAAGCTAGTCGTCGCGGTATAACTGCTTGGCGATCGTGGTGTGCTTCTTTTATATCACCAGCGTAGAATTCTCCAGTAGAATCATCATAGTTCCTTCCGCTGCCGAGTCTTTTCGAGAATCGTATTTTTTTGTCGTAAAGCGTTTGTTGTCGTGAAATGACACAGGGTCGGCTTTGGGTAAATTACGTAACACTACCATCAACGTAGAGCCACTATACTTTAGATTTTTTGTAGAATTAAAGATGTTTCCTCAAAGTATTTCATAAATATATTGCTTACTATGGGTGACAAGGAAGAACCCATAGCCATTCCAAAATCTTGTCTGTAGAAACCTTCTTCATATTGAAAATATGTTGTTTTTAAACATAAGCTTTATTATTGTATTAACGGATAATTTTGTTCTTGTTTGCATTGAGTTGTCAAGTTCCAATTTATCTTTTACTATTTATCCCAACATAGTATACAGGAAAACTATTGACAAATCCGTAGACTTATTGTCTCACAGTTAATCCTGTGAGAGACTATAAGAAAGCAACTAGTGTTCCGGGCAGTTACCACAAATTGCTCTTAGATACTAACTACACTTTGATTTTCAATTACTTTAATATCTGTGTTTTTTCAGAAACCATTATAAAGAGTGAAAACCCACATGAACATCCAAAATAACTATTTGCCTCCTCAATCATCTAAAAACTACTGAATTATTTAAACTTATTAAGTAAATGAAATAATAATGTTTAAATAACCACAATGCCAGCAAGACAATAATATTGCGAACTGTATTTTAGATAATCGATGTGCAGAATAAATGGTGTTTTTTTATATCGTTTGATCATAAAAGAAAAATAAATATTCATAAGGTTCCAGTTTATGTAAGTTAAGTAATATTACGACCACAATATGCCCGTTTCTATCCATTGCTGGTTGTAGGCCTTCCCCATTTCTCGTAACCATTTTCTATTCTATGCCTTTCTCATCCAATTGTTTCCAGCTTTTCGTTTGATGTCATCTGCCCCCCCCTCCCCCTTCCGGTATTAAGTCTACCCATAGATCTACATCCTAATATTGGTCTTCATTCCAGTTTATGTAAGCTAAGTAATATTACGACCACAATATGCCCGTTTCTATCCATTGCTGGTTGTAGGCCTTCCCCATTTCTTGTAACCATTTTCTATTCCATGCCTTTCTCATCCAATTGTTTCCAGCTTTTCGTTTGATGTCATCAGCCCCCCCCCTCACGGTATTAAGTCTACCCATAGATCTACATCCTAATATTGGTCTTCATTCGAGAATACGCTTGGTCCATTTATTGTCT
Source organism: Octodonta nipae (assembly GCA_034190945.1). NCBI lineage: Eukaryota > Metazoa > Arthropoda > Insecta > Coleoptera > Chrysomelidae > Octodonta > Octodonta nipae. Next base: position 136,008,310 of record CM067218.1, read on the forward strand.
ATTCTTCGGGCTATGTCCGATTCCCATTTTAATTTTGCTGCTAGGGCAACCACGTACCTTTGGTTTGGTTTGTTGTCTTATCCACGAATTACTTTTTTTGTCGCTCAGCTTAACGGCAAGTATTATTCTTTCATGAGCTCTCTGTTTTGTTTTTGTGTCATTTTTTAGACACCATGTTTCAGTACCATAAGTTAGAACGGGTAGGATACAATACACTGATTATACAGTTTACTTTTCAGTAACAATTTGGTATTTCGGATTCTATTCTAGAGCTAAGTTTACCAAAGGCAATCCAGGCTAAGTTTATTCTTCGAACAATTTCATCTGTCATGTTGTCATTCTTCGTGGAGATTTTCCTAGATATATATTCGTCTACGGTTTCTAAAGGTTGGAGTAGATTTCTTTCAAAAAATCTCCATAACCCCATTGAGCAGTTTGGTATTTCATTGTCTTTCACTTCTTTTTTAGTTGAATAGTATTTTTTGTCTAAGCGTAAATATTGTTTATTAGCATGATGTACCTACTGTCTATGCTACAGCTTCTCAAGGCGTTGAGGACGGCACAAATTTCGATACGATCGAAGGATTTCATAAAATCAATGAATGCCATATGGGGCTCCAGATTTAATTCGTTGCTTTTTATAGTTTTTAGATGTTCGAAAGTGTTGAAACCAGATGGGAAGCCCGCGTTTTCTGTTGGTTAGTTGAAATCAATTTTTAGTATGATTTTGTCCGCTATTATTCTCATGAACAGTAAACTTATTGGTCTGTAGTTCTCCAGATTCGACGCATCTCTGTTCTTTTATATTAGTACGATTTCTGTTTTCATCCACGATTCTGGCATCCGTTCTTGTTCCAGACAGCCATTGTAGAGATTGGCCAGTTCCTTTAGCAGCATTACTAATAGTACGCTGTCAGGTCCAGCTGTTTTTTCCATTTTTCGTCTTCTCAATTGCTAGTTTGATTTCACGGACTATGAATTCTGGTATCTATTCGGATCCTACGTTTTGTACAATATTTTTGCTCTACTAAACTACGTAATACAGCCTCTACTGTTTACTTTTTCATATTAATTTATCGAAATGAGTTAAATGTATCTTAAAAGCCTAGTGTGTTAGATTTATTTTTCACTCAGAAAGAAATTTTAAATTTATAATTTTATTGAATGAGTATTTAATTCGAAAATATTACTACATAATAACTACTCGCTTGTGAATTCATTTAAATTTCTGAAATTTTTAAATCAAGACTAGCAAGACCAAAATGCTAATGTTGTTACAGTATTATCCTTGTCAATTAAGAATTTTAATTGTGCTCCTAAAACTGCTCTGAAAAAACATTTTAATTAATTAGGATGTGATCATTGAAAAAGTGCTGGTAAGCGTCTCAGTTCTCTACTTATATCATCCCTCGCATATTGACTGAAATTTGAAGATTGGTTTGTTCATTCCGGAATTGCTCTTAAGTTACTCTGTTGAAAATATGTTTATTTTTCACCATTATATTCAATAGTATTTTCTATATTCGATAATCAATTTTGATAGTTGATGATATTTGGTTTAATAAAGTTTCCCCGGAGGTGGACCTGCAGGTATTTTAAAGGGAGCAATGAGATCTAAAATTTTTGTTAATGTAGCTTAAAACTGGGATTTTGTTGGAAAGGTGTAAAACGGATATGTATTCACTACTACAACTCAGAACAGGCGTGCTTTGCATCATTTGGTATGTTTTTTATCAACAAGACAAAACACAGATATACAGGGTGGAACAGTCAAATAGAATTAATTCGATAACTAATAAAGAAGGGCTTGTAGGAGGAAACGGTTCCACACGACGATTTGTATTTTTAATTGTGCATTTTTTCAACAAAAAGTTATGTAGTGTGTGTCATGTGACAGTGGCCAATACCAACTTTTTTATTTTAAATGCAAGCCTCTGCATATTATTTATTTTTTGGATTCTTGTGAAAATTCTAGACATAATTTATATACAATGTCGTACACCTATTCCTCGAGGTTTCCTTGGACTTCCATCGTCTTGAAACGTTGTGAGATCAATCATTTCAAGACGTTGGAAGTCCAAGAAAACTTCGAGGAACGAGTTACATTGTCTACCAGCTTCAGTCCTACATCTATCTTCAACTGTTTCGGAAATATTAAGTGTTTTCAGATTTATTACAAAAATTAACATTAAAAAAAGAAAATTATTTTATTTCACAAATTCGCTACATTACACACAATCCTTAATTCCCATTTAGCTCTTGATATTGAGATAGTAAGCAAAAACTATTCCTGCTTTCCTTTTTACTGATTTGAAAAAAAAAAACAGTTTTCTTCATTTACGTCAAAACTCATAGCCTTAGCATCTTATTGTCTGCCTGTATGACAGTGGTGATCAGTGTCAGTGCCAGGTTGGTCCAGCTGTCGGTGAACTGTAAACGTAGCCCCCTTCAGAACTCCTTCAAGTACTATTTCTTGACAGCTAATCGAATATATCCAGGTGACACAATGTGATCTTCTTTATCGGCCGAGCTGCAAGGCAAGGAATCAAGCTTGATTAATTGTTTTTGTCGGCCATTACTAATGTGATTTTTGTCTGTGAAAGGTGAAGCCATTAATCGCTCTGTAATTTTTCTTATTTCGAGTAGAATTTTGTATTATATCCCATTCTTGGAGTATTTATACATTGTTTTAAGGTATTGAATAATTTGTAGCATTAATAGAATATTATAAGAAACAAGTACACAATGGTAAGCATTTTTTTAGTGATTGTTTAATAATTTATAACTTTTGATGTATTTGACAGGACGCCAACAAAGTGGATGATAAGAAAGAAGTCTTCAACTGCTAATAGCCACAATGCCCAGAACCTTTGAATCGTTTACCGCTATTACATCAGAAGAAATGTGAAATAAGGTATTTAAATAATAGCACAACTACAAATTTCTTTTTGAGTCAAATGAGGAATCAAAAATTACAACCATTAACCATTAATTGCAGCTATAATGAACATATCTTCCAATATTTAAATAGAATTGTTGATAAACTAACAGAAAAAGAGAAATATTGTATTCTAATGTTTGATGAAGTGTCTTAAAGTTGTGGCCTTACTTATAGTTTTTCAAAAGATCATATGGTTGGAATTGTAGATTTTGGTAATGGTGATCGGCACATGCACTTTGCAATCCATGCATTAGTTTTTATGTTGAAAGAATGTTTATGGAAGTATATATGAAAATTTGAAATTGTGTTAAGTAATAATGGTATGATTAGTTTTTCTGTAACAGTCACAACACAAGCGAAATTAAAAATTGAAAACTCCAACCATTTGTGCATTTTTTTATAAAATGATGTAATTGTTTCTACCAACACATTCCTCACTGTACATATAATATTGATATTTATACTGTTTTTGTTAGTTTTAACTATGAATCATTTTAATACATAAATAAGTAGTGCCATTTTCAACTGTATTTGTTAATTTATCTTTTGTAAATAAATAAATTTAATTTCAATATTAGTTTAATTTATTTTGATGGTACGTTGTCTTCTAAATGTTATTTGTGACATATTCTTGATTATTTTTATGTGTTCTTAGGAAATAACATCACAATCGAAACAGACATCTGTATTCAAGGAAAAATCAAACGTTTCCAGGTCTATTCTGACCTCGTTTTCAATGACTTTAAAATTTATTGATAATATAACATGCAAAATGAAAGTTTGATTTATGACATTTAATCAAACTTTCATTTTGCATTTTATATTTTCAATACATGCTGTAAAGCCATTAAAAACGAAGTCAGAATATACCTGGAAACGTTTGGTTTTTCCTTGAATATACAGATTTTTGTTTTGATTGTGGTGTTATTTCCGAAGAACGCATAAAAATAATTCGATGGGACAGCCCTCTATTGGTGACATTTCGGACCAGAAACTGCAGATTCCTTCTTTTTAGTTGGTGATGATCTGTCAAATTCAACAAACGTCAAATTTAGTACTTGAAGGAGTTCTGAAGATGCTTTTTATGCATGCTAGGGACGAAATGTGAACACATTTTATAACATTGAGTTGCCCATCTATCTTTATTGTATGATCTGTGGTCAGTGCTATTGTCATTTGAATGTCGTTAACTGTACGTTATAATATCAGAAAAATAGTGCATTTAACAGAAATGCACAAAATAACCATTCTACAAATGATTGGTTCTGGAGACACGGACACAAATGGAAGTTTCTCGCTTATTTCACGAAAATTTTTAAATTTGCCGCCTGTATTCGGAAAACTTAGCAAAATTGAAAAGCAGTTTCGCGAGCTTGGTCATGTAAGACACATAAAAAAAAGTAGCTGAAAATGCTGTTAGTGTTAATACGAAATTGGATATTATGCTTGAGTTTCAAGAAAACCGACATAATTCTGGTGGAAAAGCTGCCCCACTGTTCAAGGTTAGCCACGCATCAATTTTTCGAGTATTAAAGGGAAGTAAATTGCATCGGTATAAAATGATGTGGACTCAGTAGCTCATAGAAGACAATTTCGATTGGAGAACATATTTCTGTGAACAAATAATGTTAAGATTAGATAACAATGTGATCCAATTAGAACATGTTTTGTTTCATGATGAGAGCACATTTACGTTTCACGGTCATGCTAATCGTCAAAATTGTCTCTATTGGTATAATGAGAAGATGGATGACAAAGAAACATACGCAATATCCTGAAAAAGTTAACGTTTGGCCAGTTTGAATGGAGATAAATATTTAGCACTGCTCCAAAATAAAGTCGTGCGAATTTTGACAAACTTATATCCTGATTCAGTAAACCCACAAGTTCCTGCCAATGCAATATGGTTTCAGCAAGATGGAGCACCGCCCCATTACGAAATCAATGGGCGGCAGTACCTGAACTAAATTTTTCCAAATCGGTGGATTGGAAGGCGCGAATCGATAGAATGACCAGTACCATCTCCTGATTTGACTCCATTGGACTACATTTTGTGGAGATATGTCAAAAGTACTGTATGCAAAACCAAACCCCACCAACTTAGATGAGCTAAAAAGACCAATCACGCTTACGATTAGATCAGTCACGTTGAGATGTTGAGTAACGTTAGAAGCATTTTGATACCAGATTAGCGTGTTGCTCATTCAGAACTAACTTGCTCTGATTATTATTAATAATTCGGCATTTTGATACAAAATAACTGGAATCTCGTTACAATAAGATTAATAAAAAAAGTCAATTTTGAATTCTTGATTTTATTACTTCATTCAATTACGGTTGAAAAAAAAAACTAAATTTTTGTAAGCTTGAAATTAACTTTTCACGAAAAAACCAAATAATAAATTGTGTATTATTCCAAAATAGCTTTCTCTCAAGAAACCGAGCATATTGCAAATACATATTGAATACCTTAGCCTTGCCCCTAACAAATTATTTTAACATTGTTATGAAACACCACATAAAGATTGTAACGACCGGATTTTTTAAATAACCTGAATATCACGCAAAATATTATTTCCTCAGCCACTTTGTCACTGCTAATTAGACACATGTGCGTTGAGAAAGTTGGGTGTAGAGACACATGCATGCTTGACAAATTAGTATTGTCATCAATGGTGTCGTTCATTAAAAGAGTCATTCTCGAAGACAATAAGGAAATTAAAGATTGGCTAAGAGTTAGCTGTTGATCGTGCAGGGACATTCCTTTTATTATTAATAATTATTCATCATTTTTTGAAGTTTTTCTGCATATTACTTGTAATTGTGATTTACCTTTCATAACAATGAATCATATCATTTATTATTAACCGACTTCAAAAAGCAGGAGGTTCTCAATTCGTCTATATCTATGTTTTTTTATGTTTGTTCAGCAATTTCTCATAAACGGCTCAAAGAATTTCAACCATTTATACTGGATCATGTTCCGGAGGATCGCGAAGTAGTCCCATATTTTTATTCTATAATATTCCTAGAAAATGGGGAAAAACTTTATTACCAACTTTCTTATACAGTAGTAAGCTTTGGTGGAGTCGTTGATATTAAAAATGTAGGGAATAATAAATTTAAAAGAAATTGGATTCGTTCCGGGGGATCCCGATGTGGTCCCATATAAATTCAATAACATAGCTTGTGTAGTTTACTAGAAAATAGGGTAAAAACAGTTTTAACAACTTTCTTATACACTAAGCTTAGGTGGAGTTGCTGGTATTAAGTCCAGAACTTGGGGTAAATTGTAAATAAATAGAATTAATCAAAATAAATCTAATAACAGTAGATAAATTGACAACCAACCAACACCAAAGTTTAACTTTTAACCGACTTGAAAAAAGGTGAATTCGATTGTAGTTATTTATGTTTATTATCTCAGAACTCCATCAAGTAAGAATTTAGATAATTCTTTTATTTGATAGAATATACTTATAAATTGGTCTCATTTTTACAATAACAAGGTAAAAAAACCTTTTACACCACAATAGGCGAATATAAGAGTAATTATTGGAAATAAATAATCACCGCTTTAAAATGTGTAGGTTCTCAATCCGTCTCCATATAAAGTCTTCACTTAAACCTAAATTGAAAACATCACGTATCACTTTTTTCAATTCTATACCAGGTTTTTTAAAAAAATATCAACCAATTTATCGGAAGTAAATTAAATCAAATGATAGTTAATCAACTTAAAAAAGCGGAGTTTGTCAATTCGTCTGAATATACAGATACAGTCATTTAAGATTCACAACGAAAACTTTGTTAAAATAAATCAAATATCTACAAAAAGATCTGCATGGTCTGAAATCTAAGATCATTACGTCACTTTTGTCAGTTGTATACGAGGTTAGTTAAAAATATGAATTTTGTCTAAAAGTAAAGAACCTTTAGGTTTGGCGATAACCACAATATTTATAAAACAAAGTTAATTAGATTGAAATCTTCATTCAATTATGTCATCATGTAACTAAAAATTGTATAATAAATTAATTAAAAAACAAGAAAATAGCTTAAAAAAGTTTTCATATACCAGGCTAAAGTACTGTTAAATATTTTCGTACAAACCAATAACTTTAACGATGCAGAGGGCCAGCTATTGTTTATAAACCCAACAGGCGTGCAAAGCACAATACACTCTTCACGATATCTGGCTTACTTTTCTTCAAGTATTATTTTACTGCTTATCAGATTCGTAAAGAAATAGCAATGTTTAACTTTACATAAAATATTTATTAAAAATTGAAATTGATTTAAAAAATGTTGCATAGATAGTGTTACGAAATTTACCCAAAGCCGAGAATTGTCTATGCTGGTTTTATAAAGGAAACAGGCCACGATCGCGAGTTCAGTTGGTGGAGCGAAGAGCTTATATGTAAAATTGTTGTGATATTTGAATCAGCTGTTGTATATTCGATGTAAATAAAAGTTTTATAATTTTAAATTGAACCCACGGACTTTACTGCAATAGTTTATTTAGTTTCACTTGACCCGATGTTTGTTAAACTTATCCACATCCCGGTAACCGATTGAGCTGAAATTTGGCATACATGTGTAAATAGGGTGACAATGCAAAATTGGTACAAGGAGCTAATCTGATGATGGAACCGGAAGGGGGTCATAGGAACTCGATAGTTAAACGGCACAATGCCACTCGTTTCATCCGTCTTGATGAGTACTTTGGTGTTAGGTGGTAACCAGGGTCTGATGATGGAGGTGGAGGTTGGCCATTGGTACTCAGTAATTAAGCGATACAACTGCGTCGAGTATGATCGTTTTTGATGGGTGGTAACTGGTGGTCGTTTGGTGGACGTGAATATGCGACCCCAACTTTGAGAAAATAACTCGTTCGTTCCGTTAGTTGTGAATGTGAATACTGTCTTGGATTAGATCGAGTAGATGGTTGACCCAATGTCAAGGTAAGCAGGTGCCGAGGGCTGAATGGCATGAGGGTCTATAAACATATTATATCGCTAATGTTGCACCTCAAGGTACCAGGGCTAACCCTGTTGTACTAAAGCGATAAATACCTTTTGCAATAAAGTGTGTAAAATTTGCAGGAAGAGATTTTATCCTTATCAAATATAAAATTAGGGCTACATCACCGACTTATCTTCTACTAGAGTTTCGCGAAAATAAGGAAGCATTGATACCATATCACCGATAAAACAATAACGTAAGTAACAGTAACACATCCATACCTCCTTCTAAGGATTATTGGAATAGTATGGTACCTGGGCCTGTACATGACGTTATACTACGATAGTCACAAACTGAAAAGCGACGCCCGCCGCCCCGTCTTTTTCGAATAACACTATTTCTTAAAAGTGTAAAATTTGACGGCTTATTTGCACATTATGGATTTCCTGGTCAAGCAGTAGTTTTTGACAAAGATGTTTTCGAGGTAACTGAAAAGTCCCACATATATTGCCTAGATTTGTAGATAACTGTGGAATAGTGTTGTTTTCTGAATGTTATTTGTGGCATCTTTTAGTTTATTTTAGATTTTCTTGGGAATAATACCACATCAGAGTTCAAACTTGTATATATTTTAAAACCAAACGTTTCAAAATCCTGTCGGATTTCGTTTTCAATGGATATAAATTTATAAAGTAAAATTGAAATATATGACAATTATTTTGACAAATATGTTTACGTTACTATGGATAAATTTCTTTGATTTTAAATATACAGGGTGCACAAGAAATTCCAAAGATCATTATAAATCAAAAAAAATTTTTCTAGTTGGAAGAACTTGAAAAATTGTATTCAGAATTTATTTGTGGCGTTCCTAGGGACGACTTTCTTTTTAAGATAGTGCATTTGCCAAAAAATGCGATCAAAGAATTCTGATAATTCAGTGATCCTATTAAAGTCATAAGGGAAAACCTAGGAAAAACCTCATGAACTATCCCGATATAGGGTTGTTCAAAAGGATATGCCCATTGTTAATTTCATCTTTAATTATCGGCAACCAGACATGACTGAAATCTACGGAAGTAGAAGCGATGCAGTCGTTTTCATTTAACAGAATTAAGGCAGATTCTTTTAATTTTCGTTTTGTGCAGTGTTCTTCTTTGTGTAATATTGTTGTGTTTTGAAATTGTATTTTATGGCCTTGGTCCCAAGCATGTTCACAAATTTTTGATTTTTCGAACTGACGTTTCTTTATGTAATTTTGATGTTCATTTATTCGAACATTAAGAGGTCTAGAGGTTTCTCCAATATAAAACTTATTACATTCACAAGGAATCTTATAAATGCAATTTTTTGAGCGTATTTGTTGTTTTAAATGTAGTTTTGATGTTAAATTTGTTGCCTACTCTTCTCAATCTCTCTGACAGGCCCTGTATATATGGTATTGTTGTTGTTATAATGTGGTTTTCCTGGTTGTCAGTATTATTAGGTGAAGTCTGGTGTTGGTTGTCAGTTGTTTTGTGCTCAATTTTATTTAACTCTTTGTTAATAAATTTTTGAGGGTAATTGTTTGCAGTTAGAACATTTTGTATAAATGATTTTTCTTTGTTGAATTTAGTAGTATCTGAGCAGTTAGTCTTTGCTCTGTCATATAAAGATTTAATAACACCTCTTTTTACCGTATTTGGATGGTTCGAGTTAAAATTGAGATATCTGTTAGTGTGAGTTGGTTTTCTGTAAACTTCTGTTTCAAATGAAGATTGTGTTTTTGTTATTAAAATGTCCAAAAAAGGTAGTTTGTTATTTTGTTCGATTTCTAATGTAAATTTTATGGTTGGTTCTTTGTTGTTTATGTCGGTTAATAATTCCTGCAAATTTTCCAGGTTTTGTTCCCAAATAATGAATATGTCGTCAACATAACGCCACCACACCAACGGTTTATTTTCTTTTGAAAAAATCATTTGTTCTTCAAATTTGTCCATAAAGATGTTACTTAAGGCAGGGGACAGACAAGAACCCATAGCCATGCCAAAATCTTGTTGGTAGAAATCATCGTTTAACTGAAAGTAAGTTGTTTTCGTACAGAAAGTGAGTAATTCCATTATTGTGTTAATAGATAAACGAGTTCGTTGATGAAGTGAATAGTCATGTTCCAATAATTCTTTTACTATAGGAAGTGTTTTAGCTACGGGAACATTGTTATATAAGTTTACTATGTCAAAACTTGCTAGTGTAAATGTATTTTTGTATTGTATATGAGACAATTTTTCTAAGAAATCTGCACTGTTTTTAAGATGAGAAATTGAATTACCTGTAAGTGGAGAAATAATTTTCAGCAAAAATTTTGAAAGTTCATTACATGGAGAATTTATGGAACTGACAATTGGTCTCAAAGGGATGTTGGGTTTATGATTTTTTGGTAAGCCATAGAAGTGTGGAGGTTTAGTATAATGTGGAGTGAGAGTTTTGCGTTCTTGGTCTGTAAATTCGTGTTTGTGACTGTAGAGTAAAAGGTATATTTTGCTTTCTACTGAACTTGTCGGGTCTTTGTTTAGTTTAGTGTATTGTCCTTGATTAATTATGTTCATAATTTTGTCATCATAGTCATTTTTATTCAAAATCACTGTTGCATTGCCTTTGTCTGTAGGTAAAATTTTGATTGAATTATCATTTCTTAATTCTTTAACTGAATGTAATTCATTTTTAGAAAGATTATTTTTGATTCTTAAAGGTTTTTTTAGTTCAATTTTCGCTCTAATCCTGTATTCTTCAGCGTCACTTGAATTTAATTTATTTGCGGTTTGTTCAATAGCACTAATAACGTCAAATTTAGGAACTGTTTTCGGGGTAATTGCAAAATTAAGGCCTTTTTGTAAAACTGAAGTTTCAGAAATGTTTAGTTGTTTGTCAGAAAGATTAATAACAGTTTTTGTTAAAATAAAATTCTTGTCTCGAGTAGTATTTGTTGATATGTTTTTATTTAAGAGAAGTTGATTGAATTTGTGTAAATGTCTTCGTTTTTGTAATATAAATTCTCTGTTATAACTAGCGAGAATACTGTTTATAATTCTGTTAAACTCATTTACTGGTATTTGATAAAAAAGGAAGTTTTGTACATACCCTATATCTTTTTCTAATTTAAACTTATTATATCGATGAAATTGAATTCTATCTCTAATTGCGGCAAAACTTGCACGTTCCAATATTTCGTGGATTCTTCTGCCCATGTATGGCTGACGGAACCTTAAACCTTTTGGAATAATTTTCATCTGCCGACATCTGCACAAGAATGTCACGCTATTTTTGGTTCGGGCAAGCTTCTTACATAACACTTCTAAATCTCTAAATGCTTTAGTTACTACAGTCCCATGGCTGATTTCTAATTGGAATAGTGATTGTTACAGAACATCTGTAGAATTTAGATCTGATTTTAGTTCCCGAAAAAAATAGTGTTCTACATCACAAATTATTGCCCAAAGTGTGGCCCAAAATTATCAGAACGTTTCGTATGTTACAAGTATCATGACACCAAAGCAAAGCAAATACTGGCGTGCATTGCTGGGCTACGGCAATGAGTAATATCATAAGAGCATCCATTACTCCACCTCAGCAGTGGAACAATACACATCAAAATATGATAGAAGCAGATTCATTGTATGTCAAATTGCGATTATGAAAAGCTGAAGATCCTGCAGGTATCCAAATTGATTGGATTTGTTATGACCAAAAGTACTATTAATCTGACTCTCATTCATGTGGTCCAATAGGGCAAATAATAGCAAAGCGTGAACTTCAACGTTTTATTTCGTTTTATTAACTAATAAAAGGTTGTTTTTAAAAGGTTTCATCTTTTAATTTAATTGTCATTTAGGACACAGTTGTGATTTCACGTGTTTTTGCAGACATGCTTATGGCTTTGAGCACATGTAGCTCTAGTGTTAATGTTTTATGCACGTCCACAGATGACAAGATTTTCCACGTTTTTTTTTATTGGAGGTTTATCCGAAAACATGGTTTCTTTGGGTGAAATCTTATAGAGAAATACTTTAATATCAGTTGGAAGAATTTTAGACCATTCTACAAGGTGAGGTTTAACGAGACTCAATGAAAGACTTGAAAGAAAAGTCTTCTAACTTATTTAATATTCATTTCATTGAATGAATACAATATTTTAGCATCCATTCCATCTATATCTAATAACGAATTAAAAACTACCAATGACCATCTTCTAGTTATTCGTAACTAAAACTATTGACAGCAAAAGAACCGTATTATTTTTCTTCGGAATAAAAGACACATTTTTGATAACTAAATAAAGCCTAGTTTATTACACACTCTTTGTGTGCCAAGAATTTCACCGTTTATTACTTGACAAAAAATAGACGTTGTTGAAATTCTTCGACAATGTTTTGCAATATCTCTTTGCTAGTTTGATTAATTTCGTTCCTTATTCGATGTTTTAAATCTTCAGAATTAGTTAGTTTATTCTTGCAGATTTCTGATTGTAAATAATCCCAAAAAACTAATCCAGTGGAGTCAGATTGCAAGAACGGGGTGGCATTCAATTTCGAAATGTCTACCAATTTATCGATGCGGAAATACTTCATTGGCATAAGCTTGTACTGCTGCTGCATAATTTGGTGTAGCTTTATCATGTTGAAACCATATCAAGAAAAAAATCTTAATCTAGGTATTAAAATATTTTACTAGTTAATACCCCCTCAGAAAAATTGGATCCGATTATTATTCTACTTATTTTGTAGAATTCTGTTGTGAGTTTTACTCAACATTTAATAAGATATCCAATTTATTTTCTTTTCGTCATTCAGTTGTGATCTCCCAGGTTAGAGATCTTTGACAGTTCCCAATAGGCGAAATTTATTTTTTTAGAGATAGTTATTACCCCCTAGGGGGTTGAAGGGCCAGGTGAAAATTTTATTCCAAAACGAATTTATCTCTTACTTGAGAACTTCACTTGTCCAATGATCAAGTGTGCCGAAAGCTTTTTGAAGTAGACAAGTAGTAGATTTCGCACGATACTAAAATACCCCGATTTTTCGATGACCATTCTCGTTATCATTAGATGTGATTAGCTTGTGTTATAATTTCCTCTAAAGCCAGCTTATCTGATATGTTGGCAATTCTATCTTTCGTTGCAAAATTGACATTAGAATGTACTAAACGCCACCTACAACAACAAATGTTTTTTTAAATCCAGTATTCTCCATATAAACAACAAAGTCGTGAATATAACAACCGGTCTTATAGCTTAAAGTTTTCATGAAATGAACAAGAGAAAATCATCTTAAGATTCTATCACCGATAGATAAACCAGTATAGCAAAATTGATAAGCGCGACAAAATCTGAAAAACAAAAAAATATATTAAAATGTATAAATTAATTATTTTCGTTTAATAAATACGTATAAATCAGTACTGCAATTAGTGGTTTACCCTGTATGTTATAGGATAAACACAATTGCAATATTTATTTATTTTTTAACTTCTAAATTGAATAATAAAATTTGTTACGGGGTTTGCCTAATTTCTCAATTTTAAAGTAATTTCGTTTTCTCGTGTTAATAAATAACTAGCGTTATTAAATATTGCTATATCCTCAAAAAAAAATTCACCAGCTCAAGAAATAATTAAGTACTTCAAACAACAAATATCTCATTATTCTATGAGTTTTTTCGACATTTATATGTTACATTAGAATACATCAATACAAATTGTTAAAACCAAAAAATTGAAAATACTGTCCAATTTGAGTTCAAGGTTACCACAACAACACCATAGTGGTCATGTTAAACCATCAACATTATGTTAATAACATGAGTCAGTAACTATTATAATCTTAAAAAAAGTGAAATACTTCACGCTTCATCGGAAGGTCACTAACATAAATAATACTTCATGATATTAAAAACTTCATAAGTTGTTCAGATCAATTGGTTCAGAAATTATTTACATATAAATTGTCTTGATGATCAAATAAAAGCTATTTACTTTATTGATTCTAAATAAATTGATATACAAATACGTGAGAATATAGGGTTTGCCATAGCTTGTCACTGCCAATTCCAGATTTTCAAAACTATTATAACCTATGTCATTAAAGGGCCATTTTCTCCACTAAACAATTAAGCTTGGTTTTCATAAGCCCCCTTAAATAATTTATGTTTGTGCCATTGGCCCAACTTATTTTTAAAATTGTATTTATCATAATAATACTTAATATGGTGCACTTGAAGCCCCTGAAATGAACATTAGGATTTGCTTAGCTTTTCTTGTAAACTTTAAGTGAGACCCTATATACTGCATTTTTTCACAACTATAGGTTTAGTAGTTTCGGATATAAGGTGAGAGAATCGGTCGATTTTTTCAATATTTTCTAATTTACCCTGCAAAATTAACATTATGTTTCGCTTCGGTTCTCAAATTTTTTTGCCTTAAAAATATGTTGATGTACTGTATAAAAATAGAGCTTACTGAAAGCCTTTAAAATATTTTTTCGGTTTTTACAAGCTTTTAAACTGTCAAAAACAGGTATTTCTTAGCTTGTTTGACTCAAAAACATATAAAAACAGAATGAACGGTTTTTTCATAAGTAATTAAAAGAATTTTAACAAAGAAAACATATTAATAACCTGAGATTCTATATTGCTGTAACTAAAAGCCTGTTTTTTGATGTTTTTCCTAAGGATTTATAGTGGATAACTTTAGATAAGAAATGATGATTTTAAATGTCAATATTTTTTTCTGTAAACTATGTAAATAGATCTTTTATTTTTGAATGTGTAAGTCCAAATCGATTAAAAATCACCGGAGATACAGCGCTTTAAATTTTAGCTAAATTACAATAATGCGTTTTTGGCAAATGTCGCATGCATTTTTGGGCGTCCCATTTTTTTTCGCTATTTTTTTTAATACAGTCTTTGTAAATTCAAATAAGCTGCAAGTGATCCGACATGTCTTTTATTTTTTGGTTACAATAACCAGGCTTTAGGAACTAACTAATATGCTCTAATATTTTTTTGCTAAGTATAGATCAGTAAAATAGAGTAAAAAAGTTTCAGATTAAGATATTATAGAGGTTTAGAGGAGTTTAGGTACCAAAGTTATGGTATTAAACGAAAAAGCAGTATCAAAAACTGTTATAGTCTCGTGTTCACACAATTTATTTCCGGTTTCTTTTTATGTCTACAATCCATATAAAAAAATACTATCTTAATTATCTTTGTATAAACGCAAAAAGAAAATGCAACTTTTCTTCTCTAGATATTTTTTGGATAATCTAGTTCTTTTTTTTTGTTAAAATATAAAATTTCTTATAACGTAATACAGTGCTGGCTTTTTTATTGTATTAATTGTTAATTACGTTTTTCTTTTTTATTTGAAAATAAAAACAACAATTTTTTATATTTCTTCTATAGAACTCTAGCAGGGTAGAGCTTAACCTAATTCAAATTTGGGGCAATTGCAATGTTATCCAAGTTTTATTCTCGTTTTGCTGGTGACAGATTTTGATTCAACTTATTCTCACTTCTTCCTCGAAGGGGGTTGAAAATTGTGTTATTGTTGAATACAATGAAGCGAAATTTGCGAGGGTACAATGGAAAACACATTCTTCATTTTCCGATAACAATATGTTTTGCTCCGATTTTGTCGCCTCTGCAATATTGACCAAACTCCATGATGCAGCCACGGTAACACACAGGTAACTGAACTGGTTACCTAGTGACTCTTGGGGAGTAGGCAGATTGTGGCCCCGAGATCGATCTAAACTCTGAAACTCTTTTTCACTTTTGTCTCTTGTTAATGGCTCCAAAAGAGGAGTCGAAACGACGAGTATATAATAAATTCAGACGCGGTTCTCACCCGGAATCTAGCTTCGTTCATATATATATATATATATATATATATATATATATATATATATATATATATATATATATATATATATATATATATATATATATATATATATGTTATATAAGTTTATACTATGAACTTAGCATGAACTTATATCGCAACGACAATACAACATTCCCAGCTGAGTCAGCGACACGTGGAGTATCAGATTACGGCGCCGCCAACATCCGTGTGAATCGCAGCGTCGACTTTGCTTATTCGGCATATTATATGTTATAAATTGTAAAACTGCTCTAATGTTGTATTCATTATTACTCAGTTACTCTGTCACTTTATATTGTTATTTTCATTTACATTTTTAAAGTTATAATTTTTGTATTGTTATTAATAAAATCTTTTTTAAAAAGTTACTATTGAGAAGTGTGATATAACAAATTGGCGCAGTCAGTAGGATCCGTCAACGTTACTAGAACACGAGCTTACTTCTAACTGGTAGCGGCGGATTCCTATCCCTCAACGGAGCAAAGAACCTGGAAGAAGTCCCAACTGCGATAACAAGGAGAACACGGATCTTCCAATGTTCCTGTTGATGTGAGTAGTAGTGAATCGTCTAACGCTTAAGTTTATTAATAATTGATTTTAATATTTGATTGATTTGATATTTTGATTATTTGATATTTTTTTTATTCAGTGAATTGAATCACTGATTTACTATTTGATTGCATTAATATTTTATGATTTAATTGATTATTTTGATTTTATTCATTCGATTGAGTGAACTATTTGATTTATTGATTTTATTTACATTTTATTAATACCATTCTATCATCCAACTTTGGTATTTCCCCATCTACAAATTTATTGATTATTGATTTTTACACCATTTATTTTATTGATACCATTTTTTCTATCCCATTTTATTATTTTGATTTGAACCTTTTTCGTTTTTGAATTCTATTAAATCAAAATGGCACAAGCACAAAACAACACTATTGCCGAAGAAACTGAAAAATATAGGTTGTCGGAAATATTTTCAATAATTCCAGAGTTTGAAGGCGACCAAATTTCTTTGGCCACATTTATTCATGCTTGCAATTGTGCATATAACATGTCAACTGCTGAACAAAAATACTTGCTAGTAATCCACATTAAAAATAAATTAAGGGGAAAAGCGGCGCAGTTAATCAACTCGAGGAACCCTGCGTCTTATCTCGAAATAAAACAACTTCTAACTCTTCATTTTGGGGATTCTCGTGATCTTTCCTCATTAATACACGACCTTCAACGGTTAAAACAATTATCCAATGAGTCTCCCCTAACATTCTATAATAGGCTTCAAGTATTGAGTGCGAAAATGCACTCATGTATCCAAAAAGCTCCTAGTCTGAGCACCGAGCAGAAAGCTCAAACCACTCTCGTTGACACCATGGTTTTAAACACATTACTTACCGGTTTAGAACCTCGATTAGGCCAAATTATCCTTGCCAGTAATCCGAAGGATCTTCTTGAGGCACATTCACGAATAAGAAGAGAACTTCAATTATCCTATTTTGAGGAACAAAAGATACATAAATCTGTTCCACCTAAGCCATCTTTTCAGGCTAGAAAACCAACTCCACCTCCTAAATGCTTAAATTGTGGGCGATTAGGCCACATTGCTGCGGATTGTCGCCTGAGATATCAAAATAATCCTCAGCCTTTCAATCAAAATAACAGACCAAATTTCGTTGGGCCGAATCAATCTTCGAGGCCAAATCCAATCAATAATAATAACAATCATCAAGGTCAACAATTCCGACCAAATAATTTTCAAAGACCTCCTTTCAAGCCTAACAACTTTCTACCGTCTGTAATACAGACAAACCCAAATTATCGTTCCGAAAGAACCCACCATTTTAACAACCATCATAATGTCAACTATCCCGAATATTCTGCAAATGACTATGATTATTATACTGATAATAACCAGCAGAATTTCGATTATAACGACCAAAACTATGAAAGCCCTGAATTCGACCAAATAGTAGATGATACCCCTGTCGAACCTTTCAGTCCTCACGAATACCAGGATTTTCTAGCGCTTCCGAGCCTAGATCAGCCCCCCGATTCGACAACTACCCTCTCAGAAGTCCAAACTCAAATACAGAACTTGAATTTGGAAGACTTCAATCCCGATCTGAACTTCCCAGAACAAACATTTCTTTAAGTCCCCTTCTGACAGTAAATTCCAAGAACCTCTATTATATCAACGACGCTTCTGGAAAATTTAAACTCCTAATTGATACCGGAGCTGGTATCTCCATTTTCAAAGAAAACACTGTCAAAAACTTCTCACAACGATCTCCCGAAAGAGTAACAATTCAAGGCATTACTCATGAGAAAATCCCGATCTCACAATCCACCCTCATTCCTTTCGCTCTAGGCAATCCACACAAGGTCTTTATCTACGATCTAGATATTGAGTTTGATGGAATATTAGGTCTTGATTTTCTTGAGCATTATGAATGTATCGTCGACTTAAAATCCAAACAATTAATTACTAACTTTAAAACTATCCCCCTACATAAAGTGCCCGATCACGACCAATCTAATACACAACCAACAGACACCCCCAGTACTAACGCACAACCTCATACGCATAACAATCACATAACAATCCAGGCACGTACCGAACAAATTTTCAAATTAAAATGTGAACTTAGAAATACTGACGCAATTTTACCGACACAAGTAATTGACAAAGTACGACTTCCCAACGCGGTTGTACGTGTTAATTCAAAGGGAGAATTTCTGACTTCGATAATAAACGCGAACGCAATGCCAAAAACTGTTAACTTTTCCAATCTTCATTTAGAACCCCTTGACAATACACACCCTCTCTTAAATCTGAATACACACGATTACTCTGAATCTACAAACTTAGACAGAAACTTTACAATCAGAGAACAAATTCGGACAGAACATCTTAACGACGAAGAGCGAGAACTTATCACGAATCTCTGCTTAGAATTCGAAGATATTTTCTATCTCGAAGGCGATGTTTTGACGTTTACTAACGCCGTCAAACACTCTATTGACACCAATAATGCCAAGCCCGTTTTCACGAAATCGTACAGATATCCTCAAGTGCATAAGGAGGAAGTGAAAACCCAAATTTCCAAAATGCTTGATCAAGGCATTATCAGGCACTCTTCTTCTCCTTGGTCCTCCCCCGTATGGGTCGTCCCTAAGAAACTCGATGCTTCTGGTAAGCAAAAGTGGCGAGTTGTTATCGACTATAGGAAGTTAAACGAACTAACTGTAGACGATAAATATCCTCTGCCCAACATTTCTGATCTCCTCGACCAACTTGGTAAGTGTCAATACTTTTCGACACTGGATCTCGCTTCCGGGTTCCACCAGTTGGAAATCCTTGAGGAAGACATTCCCAAGACCGGTTTCTCTGTTGACAATGGCCATTACGAATTCGTTCGTATGCCATTTGGTCTGAGGGTCATGGACAACATTCTTCTGGGCATCCAGAATGAACGTTGCCTTGTTTACATGGATGACATTATCGTTTATTCACCAACCATCCATGAGCATATGTCCCGTTTGACAGAAGTCTTTAAGCGTCTTAGACAGTCAAACTTGAAAATTCAACCTGACAAGTGTGAGTTTCTCCGTAAGGAAGTTGCTTACCTAGGTCATCTGATCACCCAAGAAGGAGTAAAACCAAACCCTTCAAAGGTTGAATGCATCCAGAATTTTCCTCAACCCCAAACTCCTAAAGATGTTAAATCTTTTCTTGGTCTCGCCGGTTATTACCGACGTTTTATCCCCAATTTCGCCAAGATCTCAAAGCCCCTAACGAAACTCCTGCAGAAAGACGTCAAATTCATCTTCGACGCAGATTGCAAGTCTTCCTTCAAAGAACTGAAGCAAGCCCTTGTATCTGACCCTATCTTGATCTACCCAAATTTCGAAGAACCACTCCTGCTCACTACTGATGCTAGTGCTTTTGCAATTGGAGAGGTTCTCTCACAAGGTCCCGTAGGAAAAGATCTTCCTATAGCATATGCTTCCCGTACACTCTGCGCTGCAGAAACTCGATATTCCACTATCGAACGGGAACTGCTAGCCATTGTTTGGGCGGTCAAGCACTACAGACCGTATCTTTTTGGGAGAAAGTTTACACTCCTGTGTGATCACCGTCCGCTTACTTGGCTCTTTTCGATCAAAGACCCTGGCAGTCGTCTAGCCAGATGGCGCCTCAAACTAGAGGAGTATAACTATAAAATCGAATACAAGCCCGGCAAGGTAAACTTGAACGCAGACGCTCTTTCCCGTATCAAAATTAATCATTTCAAACAATGCACCGACTTTCTTTCAAAGATAAAAATTTTCGCAAATAACGAAACCGACCCAAAACAACCAGATCCAGGTACTAGTCACGATAACTCCGACGACTCCGACAATGATCAAGAACGCGATGATCATGACGAACGCATGACAACAGAATTTAATAGATTTGTTCAATTGTATAAAACCGAGTCGATAATCGACTATTCAAAAATAGAAATTTCTAACGCCCAACTTCTAGACAAATCTCACAAACGAATAGTCACTTTCTTCTGGCAAAATAAACTCAATGACTTGCATGACAAAATCATCGAAGATATTTTCGAAGAAGACCCAAACTTCACTACTGACACTCTAAACGTTCTAGCCAGCAAAACTGTAAGGCATAGAAAATATTTAATTGTCCCTTTACCCTTTGATCCTGGAACAGTTGTTGCACATCTTTTCAACATTCTCTATAACAACCAAGACCAGTTCGACGAATCCGAAACTTTTTGCATTGAAAACAACGTAGAACTACCGATTCTTGAAACACTATCCTTTATACTTGCAGACAAAGACGTAAAACTTAAAATTTGTCAAAATATTGTGACAACCCCTTCTCAAGACGAGATTCCCGTTATACTGCAGCAGTACCACTGCGGCAAAAATAACCTTCATCGTGGAATTAACGAGACCATCCGACGCATAAAAGAAAAGTATAATTGGACTGGACTAATCAAAAGTGTAGAGCATTTTATTAAGTCCTGCGAAACTTGCCAAAAGGTAAAGTTCTGTAGAAAAAACTTAAGTGCTCCTTTTGTCATAACCGAAACACCAAAAACACCCTTCGAACGTATCAACATTGATATTTTCGAATATCCAACGAGAAACTACGCACTGACTATTAGGGATGAACTCACCAAATTTACTCAAGCTTACCCTATTGGTGACAAAACAGCTAAAACAGTCGTAAACACCCTCTTAGTATTTTTCCAACATTACGGTACCCCTCTTCGCATCCATTGCGACTATGGACGTGAATTTGACAATACTCTAATAAGGGACCTGTGCGAACTATATGACATAAAGTTATCCTTTTCAAGCGTCCACCATCCCGAATCAAACGGTTCTATCGAAAGGTTTCACGCGACTTTAGCGGAAATGATAAGGGCAAATACATCTGAACATCCGGACGAACATCCATTCAACGTCCTCCCTTACGCAGTTATCTGTTACAACAACACTAAAAACAAGACTACTGGTTTCACGCCCTACGAACTCATCTTTGGGCACACTTCTAGTAGACCCCCCGAAACAATATACGATCAGGAAAAACTCATTTCCAAATATGTTAGGGACCTTAACAACAGAATGAACTACTATTATAGACTTGCCCGCGCAAAAACCGACCAACAAAAACAAAAATCTAAAGTTAGATTTGACAAACATGTTTCGACTAACCAACCAGA
Organism: Octodonta nipae; assembly: GCA_034190945.1. Taxonomy (NCBI): domain Eukaryota; kingdom Metazoa; phylum Arthropoda; class Insecta; order Coleoptera; family Chrysomelidae; genus Octodonta; species Octodonta nipae. The sequence goes on from CM067218.1 coordinate 136,029,880, forward strand.
ATACAAAGTAGGCGACAAAGTTTACGTGAAAGAGTCTCAGATTAAAAGCAAATCTGAAAACAAATTCAATGGACCTTTTGAAATCACCGCGATTAGAAAAAACTCTGCCATAGTTATAAACTTACAAACTAACCAAATTAGTAAAATTAACTTTGACAGACTAAAACCATATTTTGAATGAATCCCTTCTTTTCAGATTCTGTGGACTGTTTTCAGTCGTGAACCTCCAACAATACTCTCTTACACCCGTTAACAATACAATAGGAGTTTTCTTCCATGAAGAAGGCACACTTAAAATTTCAAACGACAAATGGTCACTTCTTGTCTTCAAAGACCTCAGCCCTTTCAGAGGTGCTATTTCAAATAACGACGCCATACTAAACCGACTTTTAGAGACAATCAACGAAAACACAACTAATACGAAATCATTTAAACCAAAAATACAAACACATGTTAGCCTCTTGAAACAAATTTCTAAATCAGTTAACTCTAAATATACAGACATCTTCGCTGACACTCAAACTTACCCTACTAACAGAAGAAAACGCGGACTTATTAACGGACTGGGATCAGTTTGGAAAGCTATTTCAGGAAACTTAGACGCAACAGATGGTGAATACATAAATGACTGTATAACTAAAATTACTAAAGACCAACACCAAATTCAGGACTTAGTAAAGAAACAAATATCTGTAACAACCTCAGTCATTACGAGCCTCAACAAAACTTTACAAAAATTTCAATCCGAGGAGAAATTATTCTCGAATAACATTGAAAAAATAAGGCAGTCAATTTTATACATTTCAAATGATCTTGATTTTCATGAATTTCAAATCAATATCTTGGATTTGTGTGAAAGCCTAATGGAGAGTTACATATTTATCGAAAACACTCTCGATGATGTTTTAACTGCAGTCTCTTTCGCCCGCTTAAAAATTTTACATAGTTCGATCATAACCCCAGTAGATTTGGTCGATTCCCTTCAAAAGATTTCTCAGTCACTACACGAAAATAATTTACCACTTCCTATTTACAGTTCAAATGTTGCTCAGTACATTGATTTGATAGAATTGGAAGCTTTTCAAATCAACACCAAAATCATTTTTGTACTCAAAATTCCTTTAGTTGATCCTGAGATTTACACTCTTTACCACCTTTATCCGATCCCAATTTTGGATGATCGAACAGGGTTTCATCATATACTTTCAATAAAGACAAAATTTATCGCGAGAGATGACGATTCGTTATTATACACATCCTTCGAAGACCTGGGTGACTGCAAGCCTTTAACTAAACATCATAAGATTTGTTCCAAAGCTATATCACACCCAATAGACAAAGATGCCATCTGCGAAGGTCAGCTTCTCAGACAGCCAGCCACACTTCCAGCAACCTGCAAAAGTTTGATATTATATGCAGCAGACTATAATATCCAAGAGATTGACGTAAACTTTTGGTTGATCTCGATTTCAAGACCACTGGCCATCACCATCAAATGCAAAGGGCAAAATGTCGTGACACAAACCATATCGACAAATTCAGTGTTGCAAATCCAACCCGACTGCAATGCCTTTATCGACAACACAAGGGTCCATGCTACAAGAACTTCTAAAAATGTCCAAAACATCACATACAGAAACCACCCAGTGGACATTCCTTTCAACTGCTGCAACGGCATGCCAGCCGCCAATGAGATGCCAAACCTGACACCCCTACAGCTACAAGAATTAGATGTACAAGACCTAGATGTTGCCAACCATAAGCTCTCCCAATATTCTAAGGAACTGGAAAAGCTGATGGAACAACCACCTTAGAAAAGCATACGTCCTGGCTCACAATCACAACGACCACCTTAGTAGTAATTGTGATTATACTCCTCACAATGAAGTCAATCCAGAAGAGGTTCAAGAATACCACTACACCAAGCTCCGCTGTCCAGCACACGCCACCGACAGCACCATCAAATCCTAAGCCCAAAGGAAAGCTACACACCCTCCTGAATCCAACCGACGATACAGAACTCCAGAACTTGACGTAAAAGTTGATGCTGTACCATCAACTTTTTTATATGGATGGGAGTTGTTATATAAGTTTATACTATGAACTTAGCATGAACTTATATCGCAACGACAATACAACATTCCCAGCTGAGTCAGCGACACGTGGAGTATCAGATTACGGCGCCGCCAACATCCGTGTGAATCGCAGCGTCGACTTTGCTTATTCGGCATATTATATGTTATAAATTGTAAAACTGCTCTAATGTTGTATTCATTATTACTCAGTTACTCTGTCACTTTATATTGTTATTTTCATTTACATTTTTAAAGTTATAATTTTTGTATTGTTATTAATAAAATCTTTTTTAAAAAGTTACTATTGAGAAGTGTGATATAACATTTATGTACATATTCCTTAATATTTTTTAACAAATCATTTTAAAATTACAAAAAATATATTTGTATTTGTGACGATTTCACCAGAGATATGTACCCCCAAAATCCAAATTTTTCCACATCCGTGAAGTAGTTTTTGAGAATACAGACTGTTCAACGGATGTACGAAACGTTTATTTCGCCAACTGCCTCGAATAAGTTCCAAAATTTACTTGTTCCGGCGTTCTTTTTAATTGTTTTAGAATTCCTTGCGTTCACTATACGGAAACCCTTATAAAATCACACCTGATCTTTACCTTTATCACATCACAGCCAATTTTTTCCAAATGTTCTGGACATAAATGATTTTAAGGGTACTTCTGGAAGGAAATTTGACAAAAATTGACCATTCATTTTCGAAACTATTGGGCCAAAATTTTGAAAAGATAGGGAATATAGGACATTCAGAAAGTTTACAGGAAAAATAAGGAGAAACCACTAACATTAATTTTGGGAGCAAATTATAGAGTTAAAACGAAAAATGAAATATTAAAATGTTTTCAAACATATAATGTGATATATCAAATAAATAGGTCCATTATGGTGAATACAAATATATTTTCTTCGTATTTTTTAAATAATCTATTTAAAAGATATTAACAAATGTATATAAAAATCGACCCTTTCGTCCCCTCCCCCTTACCTCCGAAATTATAACACCTAAAATTTTGGAAAAAAAAATACAAATATAGACCCGCTCTTAAATTTTACAGAAAAAAATTAAAGATTAAAATTTTCTCAAACGCATCACTTTTATTACACACAACGAGCCTTTTCATTTGATAAGTTTGGTTGTTGTATATTTTTGTTAATATTTTTTAACAAATTAATTTAAAAATATATTTGTATTATTCATAATGAGCCCTTTCATTAGAATTTGTTTAATCTACAACGCATAGTTTAAAAGCTATTTAGGAAAACCCTTAGTAAGGAAGTCCAACTCGCTCTTGACCAAATTATTTAACATAAACTAGTTGACGTGGGGGAGTGACAATAATCCTTGTTTACAATTTTAATTATACTATTCAATTATATCAGTGTGTACTACAAAGTTAACGTTTTAGTTTGTTGAATAAATAAACAAGAAGTCGTCACTGTCACTGGCTCCAATTTTTTTATAGCAGGAAATTTTTACATATATTCATCTGCCTGCAGAAATGAGCCACTCCTGTTCTATAATCTATTTCAATAATTGACAGCCAATTACGCTAGCAATCGGAGGTGTGACAGTCGTACACTATTTGTTGGTTTTTGCTTTAAAATTCCCGATAGCACAGAAATTGAGATTTTTATGATATTTAGAAATATGTAATTAGTTCGTTTACATGTGATTTTGACATTTGTATAGTTATCTAAAGGAAATAAAAACCAAATCGAAATAGGCCTATAAGGTGAAAGTTGTGTGCAATTTTTACTTATTGTTTTATACACATATAAATGGCTTAATCAAATTAAATAAACAACACTTGGGACAAAAAGTTAACTCTGATTTACGAGTGAATGTAATCTGCTCTTAATACATACATACTCTCACTTCAAGATTGATAATTTTGAGAAGCACAAATGGGAATTTTCGCATTACGTAACATTTTTTATAATTTAGTGAAACCCTGTCTGATAGTTTTAATACATGTAATTTGAATGTTATTTTGTATCTTATTTATTTTTTATGTCGCGGTTAAATAAAATACTAGTGGAAATGTTAAAAATCGCTGCTGAAAGAAATCAGAGGTGCAGCAACTTATTTTTAAATTACTGCTAGTTGCTACTTAAACAAGGATTTCGCTTTTCTATTATTCGTTTATGCTACTTTTTTAGTTATTTAGGTAATGATTTTATGTTATCCAGTCAGACAAAAAATATTTCAATAATTAGTAGAAATCATTCTAGCTTGGGAGTAGTTGACTCCGAATGAATTAACAAAATTCCATGCAAAATGTGGACTAGACCAGTTTTTGCAGAAAAAGGTCTTACACATTCTGAATAATACTTCTTGCAACGAAAATACAAAAACAATTACAAGAAGTTTCAATATCACAGGAAAAAATAAAAATGCGTATTTCTAAAAATAATATCTACGAGTATTCTTAATATAAAATTTAATGAAATTTAGTTTTAGATTATCAATCAGTAGGAATCTAATGGGTTTGAGAAAAACTATTGAGGTCTCAACTTTTTTGTTTTACTTTCGCCATATTGGATTTTGTTGCCGTTAATACAGCAAATCTTAGTAGGAGATTTTGAACAGCAAATTGCATACAATGTATATCGCAGATTTGCTATTTTTTCTATATATACATCCAGTTATATAAAGTATAAAAAGTACAGCAACAAAAACCTCAATATATTTTCTATACATATCTAAACAAAAATAAAAACGAACATTTAAATTGTAACGGTGTGTTGATAACTTGATCTTCGACGTTTGCTGTACTTGCTTTGGTAAATTGTTCTTTTACATATCTATAAACGAAATAGTCACGTGGATTCAGATCTGGTCATCTAACACACCAACGAACAGGGCATTTTTCAGTAGACCTTCTTTAAACAGGGTGTCAATTAAGTCCTGGGACGGCTGAAGATTTGCTAAAGTACTTCATTTCTGGAAAAGGCCTAGATCACTCCTTTAGTAACATTGACCAAGGAATCCGGTGGTGACCTTGGATTAAACCTTGAAGTTATTTTAAGGACAACCTAATTTTTTTGAATAAGAACCCCTATTTTTTATTGCGGAATCCGAAAGAGCAGGAATTTTACGTCCGGACATGTATTGAGGTATGAGGTTGAGGTAACCCCTACAGGTCAAACAGAGCTCAAATAATGACTTCAATTGTAAAACAAAACAAAAGTCATACCCTAGGTAAGTCTTAACGACGAACTCAGTTGTAACATTGGATTTGACCTTACACCTCGTTCTCATGGTCATTTTAAGGTCAAGCTCATTTTTATGGTTCCGTATATACAATATACGGATACCCTTATAATATCACTCGGGATTTCTGCCTCTGTCACATCACAGCAATTTTCTCCTAAACTACTGGACGGAAAAGGTTGAAATTTGGTATCAATGTATAGTTTGGTGACCCGATTAGGAGTACATATCGTAAATGAAGAAATTTAAATCGACCGTTCCCCCCCCCCCGATCTCCGAAACTACTGAGCCTAAAATGTTGAAAAAAATAGGAAATATAGAACGTTGCCCAAAATTTACAGGAAAAATAAGAAGAAATCATTAATATTAATTTTGGGGGGGGGGCAAATTATAGAATTAAATAAAAATTTAAAAATAAAAAAAAATTTCAAACGCATCATGTAATATATCAAATGAAAGGTCTCATTCTGAGGAACACAAATATATTGCAATATAGTCCCTGGGTTCAATTTAAAATTATAAAACTAATATTCACTTTCACTTTTCTAGAAACTTTTATTTACATCGAATATACAACAGCTGATTCAAATATCACAACAATTTTACATATAAGCTCTTCGCTTCACCAACTGAACTCGCGATTATTAATTATTTAAAAGATATTAACGAAAATATACCAAAATTTACCCATCCCCCCTCCTTATCCCCGAAACTATAAAACGTAATGTTTTGAAAAAAATTAGAGGTATAGGTTCTGACCTGAAGTTTACTGGAAAAATAAGGAGAAACCTCTACTTTTAATTTTGGGGGGTAAATTACAGAATTAAATGGAAAATATAAAATTAAAATTGTTTCTAACCCATCATGTTATATATCAAATTAGAGGACTCATGATGAAGAAAACAAATATATTTTTTTCATATTTTTAAAATTAATTAATTAAAAGATATTAACAAAAATATAAAAAAATTTACCCATCACCCTTATCTCCGAAACCATAAGCTGAAAATTTTTGAAAAAAATGGTAGTATAGCCCCTCATCTCAACTTTACTGGAAAAATAAGGAGAAACCCCTAATATTCATTTTGGGGGGCAAATTATAGAATTAAATAGAAAATAAAAAATTATAATTGTTTCTAACGGGTCATATAATATATCAAATCACAGGACTCATTATGACGAATACAAATATATTTTTTTAATTTTTTTAAAATGAATATTTTAAAATATATTAAAAAAATATTTTAAAAAAATTACCCATTCACCCCGTTATTCCCCAAACCGTAAGACTTCAATTTTTTGTTTATAGAATTCTATTATTTGGCCTCCAAATAATAGAATTAAACGGAAAATAAATTATTAGAAAACCCCCATAGTAATTTTAGGGACAAATTATACAAATTAACGGGAAATAAAGATTCAATTTTCAAACGCATCATGCAATATATCAGATAAAAGGCTCATTATGAGAACTAGCTGTCGCCCAGTGGTCGAAATTCGACCAATTGTGTCAATATCTCTGGCAGGTTAAGTAACATCAAAATTTTATCGTGACATTCTATCCTAGGACTTTAGGGAGAACAGCAATTACACAGAACGGATACAGATTCGGAACCTCTGTGTGATAGTTTCCTCGAAAATTCTAGATGTCGGTCTTACATCTCGCTTCTACAAATAAGTAACGAAATTCAAGTTTTTTTCAGATATAATTCATAGAACTTTATTTGTGTTCAAATTCGTAATTCTTAATTTAATATGACAACAATTCAACTGCTAATGGGCTACCCTACATATTTATTTTTTCTAACCCCCCTGTATAGCTATAATTGCACTCAATTCTCTAACATTTATTAAAATCCTCATTATAATAATTCCATCTCATTATATATTTCCACCACCCTGTATATGCAACTGCTTATGGACCACGCATAATATTTTTTAAAATTTTTCAACCACTGGGTAAACCATTCTGTATATGCCACTGCCTATGACCCACCATATTTATTCTTTTTGTTTATGAAATTTTTAATTATCTTCTGTAACTATAATTCTACTCCGACCTATATTTCAATCATTATATATATGGAACTCTTCGTGGTCTACTCTATAAATCATTTCCTTTTCTAACATTTTTTATCACCATCCTGTATATCTATAATTCCTCTTACCCTATATTTCATCTTAACTATATATACAACTGCTTATAGGTTACGAAATGTTGCATTTCCATTTCCGCCACCCTGTATATGCATCTATGTATAACATTTTTTGCACCACCCTGTATAACTGTAATTTTACTGCACCTTCTACTCCAAGAACCCTGTAAATTCAACCGCTAATGGGCTACCCTATATAATTATTTTATTAGTTATAATTGCACTCTACTCTATATTTTAAACACCCTAAATATGCAACTGTTTATGTGCCACCCATTAAAAAAATGATTTCTAACATATCTGGAGTCGCCCTGTATAATTATGATATTCAACGATTACTTTACCCACTAAACAATAACAACGTTTGCATGCCACTTCCAGAAGTACATAAGTATATAACAGCATTGGCCTGTCTATATATAATTACTCAATGGTTTGAGTCTGGCGGCGGCGGCACGCGGCACATTCATTTGTTTGGCATTGACATTATTGACGTAAATAACGAATTTTTAATATATTTTATTTAATGAATGAACCAATATTATAAATTAAGTTTAGCATTCTGCACTGAAGGTCGTCAGTAGCTACTAAACAAAACAAAAATGAAGAAAATCGGTTGAGAAACAGAGGAGAAAATGGTACCTAATCGTTTTGTCTTAGCCTATTTATATATAGATTACAAATATGTCATATTTTTAAATCATTTGTTTAAAAGATATTAACAAAAATATTAAACGTCGACATGATACCCAATTTAGAATTTACACTATTAAAATTTTCAAAAATATATTTTATTTGTATTTTTTAATAATTTGAATAACAGATTTAATAATTTATAATTTAAAACTTGACCTATTTTGCCCTTTATCTTCCAATCTACAGAGCCTCAAAACTCAGACAGTAGATTATAAAAGACTTCTCTGAAAGTTTATTAATAAAATAAAACTCGAATGTTAATTTTTGGGGGCCAAATTAGAAAATTAAATGCATATGTATTCTGATAAAAATCAAGCGAATCCTGAAGCAGATAAAATAAAAAGTCTATGTGTGGAAAATCAAAGTGTATATTTTTTATAAATTTAAAACGCTTCCTTTAAAAGATATAAGGGTAAATTTAAGAAAATGCACTCATTCCCTACTTGTCTGAAACTGGAATATTAGAATCTTGAAGGTGGTACGGAACCCTAAGTATGCGAGTCCAACTCGCACTTGACCAAATTATTTCATGTAGAAACCCTTATTTTTAATTCGAAAGGAGCGGAAAATTTTACGTTTGGATTAGAACTCAGCGACCCCCAAACCGCCCGAGTAAGAAACTTCCAGCCAAAAATGTGGTATTTCTATGATTTTCATCCGCCATCTTGAATTCGCCATCTTGGATTGGAAAAAATTAAATTTCGTTAGTTGATTCGAACTCAGCGACCTCCAATACCCCCGCGCAAGAAATGTCAAGGCAGAAGAGGTTATTATTTGACCTCTATTTGACTTCTAGTGGTTGCCTCAACCTCATACCTCAATACATGTCGGGACGTAAAATTTCCCGCTCTTTCCGATTCTGCAAATAGGGATTTTCATTTAAAAAAATGATGTTGACCTCAAAATAACCTCAAAAATAGTGTTCAAGGTCAAATCCAAGATCACCATCAGATTCCTTGGTCAAAGTTACTAAAGGAGTGACCTTAACCTTTTCCCGGGACTTAATTGACACGTGGTATAGTAAACGCGCTACCTGGTCTTTCTATATATAAAACGTTGTATTGCTGTACAACAAGTTTCGAGTTAAAAACAACATAAATGGATACAAAAATGAATGTAAAACTGCCGAGTTTCCTATTTTAACGCACTGTGGTTATTTGTATTTTCATTAATGTATTTCAATGATAATTAAAATTGGCAAGTAATGTATAAGTTCTGTGGCTTCAAAGATCCCACAGTGGAGTTAATGTAAACCATTTAGCAATAGAACCCCGAAACTGAAAAACAGTGTCACTGCTTCATCGATCAAAGTAAGGCACCAACAAAAAAATTGCAAGCTTTAATAATGGAACACCCGATGTATAGAATCTAATCTGAATTTCAATATAACTTTATTCGAAACATCATACGTCTAAAGGGCTCCAGTTGAAAGTTGTTCAGTTTTTTTGAAAATTTTGACAGGTAATTTTTTGGAAGCACTCTTTGCTTCAAAAGTCAAAAATTACCAGAATTTGCCTGAATCAAACTTGAAACTTACTAAATCTTTGGAAACTGTTCAAAAAAATATACGTAGTGCTCATAAATTGGTACCGATGTCGACTATCTTAAAAATCGTGTAACTCCTTTTTTTCTAAAATTTCGAGATATCTCTGACCTAAAAATGAACAGAAAATGTTTTTTTTTGTATCAAACTTCGATCTCCAATAAGCTTACCATTTAAATTTTCATCATACAAATGCACCACAAGCACATTGTCATTTTTTATTGCGACAGAAATATTAAAACTCCAGTAACCTTGAAAGAGTCTTTCTCTAAATACGAGTGGATTAGTATCATTCCAGTCATGTGAGTTATGGCGGTTCAACATTCCATTTCTTATAAATTTTGCGTCATCGGTTCAAATCATTTTGTGTAAAAAGTGTTCGTCTTCGTGTATTTTGATTAATATGAATTCCCAAAAATCATTCCTTCTTTGAGCACCACCTGCTGTTAAATTCTGAGATACTGAGAATGAATACGGATGGTATCTACTTATGTTTTTTTTAGAATCATCTGAATACTCATCACAGATATTCCCATATCTCTTTTTGCATCTATTAAGAAATTTTCTAGATACGCTAGCGGAAGGCTTCACAGTCTTTTTTAATAACTTTATCACATTCTCCCTAAATTATTAACAAATTGAAGTAATCTCCGTTACTACATCCTAAACGCGACATGAAAAATGACTTCGACATGATTATACTTTAACGTCAAATTATTAGCAAATATTGTTTATTGACACCATCATTTCTTTCTTGTCGATTCTTTCAAAAATCCCTACTAATAATTCAGATATCTCTAATAACCACAAAGAAATAAACCAAATAAACTCCTCCTATTTTTAGCGTAAAGTCCACTGGCATTGAGAAAAAATGATAATTTGAAAAAAAATGAGTTACACAATTTTCGAGATAACCGAATTCGGCGCTTATTTCTGAGCACTCCTTATAATTTTTTTGAATAGTTTCCAACAGTTTAGGAAGCTTCAAGCTTTATTCGGGCAAATTCTAGCAAATTTTGACACGACCCTCTTTGTTTCCAAAAAAATATATTTGACGGCTGTATCTGCTAAAATTTTCTAAAAAACTTTAAATAACTTTCCACTGGAGCCCTTCAAACATATGATGTTTCCAATAAAGTTATATTACAATTCATCGTAGATTCTAAAATCGCTATAAAAAGCAGTGTGTGCCATTTAAAAAAAACAATGTTGGGGTCCACCTGAAGTCATAGACACTGAAAATATTTTAACTGAAACCAGCTCCTCGAAAAAAAAAACCGTATATCAATTTTCAGATTATTACTCTGAGTAGTTCCCCATAAACATATCAACTCAGCTCATCCTGATATACCCTGTACAAGTAAACTGGACAATGTGTATAATAGTTTGGAAGGGCGAATCTAAAGGAGGGATGTGACAATGGAGGCCTTCGGTTCATATGAGACCTTCAAAGAAGGTAAGTTTTAAATGAAAAAGAGGAAAGTAACATACTTCTATGACTTTTAACCCAGATCCTCCTCTGAAATATTGTGGAAAAAATGTAATTTTAAAAGCTGCTAATTCATTAACTACCCACAGGACTTTCTGTGTAATATTGTGCATGTTTCCTTATTTAGTTTGTCCAAGTAAACATATCGACTGAAAAAGGTCTGATTTAGTTGAAGGTGCACTTATGTTATTATTTGAAGAGATTTGTATTGTTATTATTTGTAGTAATTTGTAGAGAATTTTAGATTCAAAAGAGTTAAGTGATTAACCAGGTATTGCTAAAGTTGATTTAACTATTTAAGTTCTGAACTTTGTATGCAATTGTGTGTTAATTATTTTAATAAAATAAATAACTTACTGACACCCTTTCTGCTCCCAGTAAAATTCCAAAAAAATCGCCAGGAAATGAACAATAAAATAACTATAATTTATAATTTTTCAAAATTATAAAAAAAATGTTGTAGATATTTTATTTAGTGCCGAAAGTAATTAGTTAATTAGCACGTACAAGAAAATATTAATTAACGCATTATGCATTATGTAGATTACATTTTACATTAGCAGTATTAGCATATATGTGGATAATTAATATTGCCAAGGTAAGTAAAACTGTTTCAGTCCGAATCCAAAAGTGGTCAAGTTCACCACCGGATGAAGTTTGATTTTCTTCGCTGGAAGTCCTTATTTTTAGTCATTAAGAAAACGCGGAATATATACAAATTTTCTAGGCAGTCGCACAGCTTGTATTGATAGTTCAGATCTCCAAATTAGTCATAAAGACACATTAATTGATTTTCTTTGATTTTCTGAAAATATCATAACTAACACCGTAATTGAAATAAAAAGCTGTATATTGAAATTATGGTGTTATTCCCATGAAAACAACAATAATCAAGAATATGCCACAAATAACATTTAGAAGACAATCATAATCTTAGTCACATTAGTTATAAGACTGACCCGCCATGAAATATTTGTAGTAACTTGACTCCAAAGGTTTTTTAGCTGTTTTTTTTTAGAATTAAATGAGTAATTTTATGTTTTAAGTTATAACTAACTGAAATTTATTTTAATATTTCTAATAAACTTGTTGTTGTACCTTCTCATTATATAACATTTAAATCATAAATTAATAAATAAATATTTTTGCTGAGAAGCTATCATGAAATATTATTGCAGTTGCAATTAATTTCATATCGGATTCATGAGACAACTACATATAGATATGTAGATGTGGTAAGGTAGGCCACAGAAAATATTAATACAAACACAGTTGTAAAGCAAAGCTGCTGGTTGGTTCTATCTTTATTTTACCTATGTGCTGTTCAATAAAAAAGTGTCTTTCTTTTCTTGAAAAAATATTAATTTATTTGCAATATCTATTTTGGAATCCACTTTACGGTATGGCCTTAATATCCTCCAGTGATTCAGTCTTTATCTCCTCATTCGTGGCAAACCTCCGCTCTTTCGTGGATCTTATCGATTTTATTATTTTGCTAAAAGTCAGATAATTCACCTGTTCACATATCATTAGCAGGTGAATTATAGTAATGCAAAACCCGTGATTTTTTTTGCCACAAATCTAAGCTTTTTTGTACTCTTCACGCAAACTTCATATAATTTCAAGGTAACCGTCCTTATTGACCGTATGACCTTTTTCCTCAAACTTGCGATGCACTACGTCATTGTAATTGAAGAAAATTGAGCTAAACTTTCACATTTGACCGAACTTTTTTTTCGATCTTTGTTCGTCTGGCCGCTTCCATTGGGATGATTAAGCTTTGGATCGTTATTGATGTCTTTCAACAAATCTGGAGCGATGTTCATGTGGCACATTATTGGTCGACATTTAGCTATTGTCAAACGTTTCGTGCACAAAATATCCGAAAAAAATGGCATGGCATTAGCCAACTGCTACACCTACATCAACAACAACTTCTCTAATATTGATTCGTCGATTCTCCGTAACAATTCTCTGAACGGCTTCAACATTTTCTTCGGTTGTTGACATACTGGGGCCTCCAGGTCGGTAATTATCATTAACATATTATCGGCCTTCTGTGAAGAGCTTGTACCATTTATAAACTTTTTTGGTCAATGTATACTACCCAACTGGCTTAATCAACGTTATAGTTATGCTGGAGATCTAATTTTTTTCAGGCATAATTTGATTGAAATTGTATGAAGAGGAATCAAAACATTTTTACTTTGGACGCTGATTACACAACCCCACACAAAATAAATAAACTCTTGTGCATCGGACCGGATCTATGTAGGCATATGTTTTTGGGGTCGCTGAATCCGAATCCGGGGTCAGTTTGACCTCATCAGGTCAGGGTCAAGGTCATTCCAAGGTCAAATTGCCATAATGTAATCAAAAAATCTGAAAAAATTCATACATATGTTTTTTGGGTCGCTAAATCCGAATCTGGAATCAGGTAAAGTGTTACTCCAAAGTCATACTGAAATATTTCTAATGTCATTGACATCGAGTTTTTTTTGTTCTAGTCTATTGGTTCAACTACAACGCAAGATCGAATTAACTTGAAAGAAATTAACGAAACAAGTTGTAGTAAATTAAGATGTCTTTTAAATCGCTGAAACCGAATCTTGGTTTATTTTATAAGTCAGTGTCGAGATCATTAGTTCAAATTTAATAGCCATCCCGTGGGACTAGTAAAGCATATAGCAACATGGTAACTCATAACGATAGAATTTATTCGTATGCTTTTCATATATTTTTTAGAGCCATATTAATCTCTGAGTACCTATTTATTCAACAAAATAAAAATTTGATGCTTCATAGGCTGAATGTTATTGCAAAAAAAAACGTTCAATAAAGTTATGAAAGCATATGAATCAGATGAATTAGAATACTATAAGCAAATGGAAAATTTTCCATTTACTGCTTGAAATTCACCATTAATTTGAAATTAACATTTCTTTGTTTTAGTAAGGTTGTTCAATTAACATACATCAAACTTAATAGTTACCACATATCTCAAAATAGGTACATTATTCTGAAATAACGCTTTCAATTCGCACAAAATCCTACGTTCGTGAAGGTTACTAGGAACGATGACAACTACTTCGAAAGAAGATGTGTAGAATGATTCGATTTCTAGCCTTTCACTGTCACGAAACCAGCGATGGCACGCTGCCTTGAAGGTGGGCGTTAAGGTGTGAAGATGAAGCCGTAGTTTGTCTGACGAAGAGTTGACATTGTCCTCGTCAAAGTCAGAAAGCTCTCATACTTAGACCTGGAGAGGTATAAGGTATAAGTATTAGGACCTTAACGTCGGGTATTTTAATATCTGATGGAGATTAGAACAAAAAAAACTCGATATCATTGACATTAGAAATATCTCAGTATGATTTTGGACACTTTAGCTAATTCCAGATTCGAATTTAGCGACCCAAAAACATATGTATGAATTTTTTCAGATTTTTTGATTAGATGTTGGAGATTTGACCTTGACTTGAACTTGAACCTGACCTGATGAGGTCAAACCGATTCGGATTCAGAAACCAATATAGATCCGGTCCGATGCACAAGACTTTATTTATTTTTTTGTGGGGCTGTGTTATATTCTCATTAGAGAGTATGTATGCCATCTCTATGAATTTGCTCTTCTGCCAGTGCTCCTCTTAATGGATGACCCTTGCCAGGTCCCAGTTGATGTTTTAGTGTTCGGTCGATGCGTGATTAGCTAATCCAGACCTTGTTACCTCCCCCTTTGAGTAGGTTTACGGTACTTCACTTCTTGAGCCACTGCCGCCAAGCAGCACCGACAACTAATCGCCAGGTACAGTGACCCTGATTGGACGAGACAGGGGATTAAAGGACAGAATGAGCATAACTGGCTATTGAAACGTTGTGAGATCAATCATTGCAAGACAATGGAAGTCAAATTTTACACTACTATAGCAACAAGCAGTTAGCAGAATCACCAACAAAAGAATAACAGATACAAACACAAGAAGTTTCAAGGAGGGTAAAGTACTGTTCTAGTAATGAAATAATACGAAATGTATATATTAAAAATATTCCATGATATAAAAAAGAAAGGAATATATATATATATATATATAAAGGACATTTGTACAAAACGGTGGAAAACGGGCTATCTGTTTTAAACGTAAGAAAAGAATTAGTATAAGTAGGTGGAGAAAAAGATGAGTACTGGAAAAGGCAATACGCCTAATACGCATCTTGTTCATTGCTTCAGAATGAAGAAGTCTATATAACTAAAAATTATATACAGAAATAAATATGTATTTGGTCGACGTTATCAACAGAACTGTCACTTGTCAATAATTATTTTCTTATATACAATAATACTGGCATTTATATTCCAATATTTTTGAGGAAAGGCTGTGTCACAAATCGTTGTTGTTTATTATTTGTTGCTTTGCCGATTTTCTGGCATACCCCATAGAAACATAAAAAACCACCTCGGGGCCAACCTGAATAAAATATATTAAAATAGGTTAAACTAATTCCAAAAAATCACTGAACATACAAAACTGACAAACTTCAATACATAGACAAATATATGACTACACCAGGATCCGCCTGAATGGAATACCATTTACGAATCGGTTAATCCGTTTCTGTGAAATCGTACATAAAACGTACATATCGAATATCTAAGTTCCTTTCTTAAAATCTGTTAAATATAAACCAATCTTAAAACAGACCATTTTCTAACTGTATTCTAGTACCGAAATTAAATATCAGATCATGAAATATTCGATTTCAAACAACTCCACCTTTTTAAATCAATCGAACCACTGAATTGTTCGCATTCTTGGGTATTTACTGGTAAATAATTTTCAATAAACAACCACAATTTATATTTCGTAAGATGATATTTTATTTGCAATCTTTAATCAAGATCGTTATCTGCACTTCTCCCATTGCACCGGAGAACCGCGGCTAGCTTTGCCTGGCATTTTAAATTGCATTTGCTTCAATGTAATAATATGTATAATCCGCAAATAAGTTGCCGCCGTTTCCGTATCGCTTGTGTTAATTATACAGCTCGAAGACACAAAAATTTACAAACACGAAATGTTTTTTAAATGTTACTATAGGCAATAGATACAATCTGCTGAGATTACAATTTTGTGCAGAAGTAGATCATAGTGAAGGAACACAACGGGAGAGTCTCTAAAACTACTGCTGAGAACATTTAAACAACAAACTCAAAATTAAATTTCACCAAGTACCTAACTTTTCTCAGACTATACCTTGAGTTAATCGAATATGCGCTGATCCATTACTTCGCTATCGACTGAACTCCACTGCTGCTTTACGTCATCCTAGCAAATCGGTATTTGTTACCCATCTTTCTTCAGAGAAAAATGTTTTTGTCTCAAATGATCAATTTCGAGAAATATTCCTTTTAGTAATGTAAAATTAAACGCTGTAATACTGCCCCTCTTTAATTGTGATTGTGACGGTGGGGTTCATCCCCTTCATGATAGGGAGCTAGCCAGTCAGCCAAATCCTTAATCCTTTCAGCGAATACGATAGATAACGTGGTTGAACCTTTTATTAACTACTTCATATGGCCCCTCCCTACATCGTATGAACTATGAAAATTTGCCTTTGCTCCTCTGGGGTTACGGAACCAAAGCCTAACTTCCTATTGGTATCCGACTGAATTTGCCTTCAAACTTCAGTCTGATAACTTCATTTTGCGGGACAGCTGAAGAGCCAAAGACCAAATCACAAGGTATTCTCTTCTCCTTTTTGGAGTCAGTCCTGCGCTGTTGTGGACGGCAATGGGCCAACAGGAATAGATGAATATATTCATCCCAATCACATCTATTGAATCTTTCCACCATTCCGTCAGATTATGGATGCAAGATGGTAATTGTCATTTTTTTAATGCCCACCAACGTACGTTAGATTCGAAGTTCCGCCCTTGGTCCGACTGCAAATAATACACCAGACCTGCTAAAAAACTGTTTCATCAGCACCGTTGCCACCGTGAGTGCTGATTGGGCATGACATAAGCTTCAGTCCATTTGGTAAAATAATCTATCGCGGCCTGAATGTATCTGTTACCCGTCTCGCACAATGAGAATGTTGTGGCGACATCTTTAACAATTCTTTGCCTTTGGTGCGGGTCTTCGGGCCGCTTGTACTGTCTGCGCAGACGTTGCAACTCCTACAAAAGATTTTGACGTCCTCGATGTAATTTACCCAGTACAATCGTTAACAAACCTTATTCAAAAGAGAGTTCTTGAATGTAAGATTCACTGACATTCCTCATCGTCCTCCCTCGAGATCTTCATACCTAACAACCAGTTGAGGGCGGCATAATCGGATCTGATTAAGAAATGGCAACCATAAAGATATTTGTGCAAATGGTCCATAGCCCTCATTATGGCTAGCAGTTCTTTTCAGTGTGACAGTAATTCTTTTCTGGCTTCGAAAATCCAATATTGTAGAATTCTGTCACCCGCTTTTTACCATTTTTATATTTGGGATAGGACTAACCCATAGAGCTGTGTGGCTGTCGTCGGTGCCTTGAACGAACTTGCTGACTATGTAGGAAACGCTAGAATTAGACTGGATCATAATGGCGCTTTCATTCGTCTAAATACCATTTCACATTCCCAATTCCAACAGAAGATCTTTTTTGTTGGACTGGCGATGTTGTGGAGCGGCAATAGGGGCAAATCCCCCAACGAATCACCTGTAGTATGAACAGAGACCCAAAAAGCTTAACAGTTCATGTTCTTCTCTAGGGACCGGCCAATCATGGAAGGTTTCTATCTTGTCCTCGTTAGTCTTGGTTCCTAAATCAGAAACGACGTAGTCCAAAAACTCTACCTTTCTCTAAAACAGAATATAGCTCTTGGCAAGTTGGCATTCTTAATTCAAAGGAATACTTCACCAAAATTCTTCAGGTGGTCATCCAATTTGTGATTTAGGTCTGTTAACCCGCTCAATACATACTCTATTAATCTTTCGAAGGTAGCTGGAGCGATACACAACCCAAACTGCAAGACGGGAGTTTGTAATAGCCCTTTACTTGAATAAAATTTACCCAAAATGATTGGTTCCACCCTCCTTTTTTACTAGAACGACGAGGGCGGACCATACACTGATAGATGGCTCATTAACTCCATTTTGTAAAATAAACTCGAGATTTTCTCGACTGTCGGTTATTGCCCCAAAGTCGCTTATCCGATGTTGGATGACATTTGTCAAACCATTGGTACCATCATGACAATTAAAAATTTGCCAAGGATATAGGATAAATTGTTAAAATAAATAAACGCTTTACTGTCTCCTTTGTTGTTGCTTTGTAAAGTTCAACGCAATTAATTATATGTCTACTTCACCACATAATAATACGATTTTGGTAGTTTAATAGTCATTCTTACCACTTCTTGAGAAAAATTTCCCCATTCTTTTAATGCTGCTTCCACGAGCTGCTGCTCAGGTTACCAAGGTTGTTCTGGCGAGCTCTTATGCTTTTTTTAAGCATATCCCACAAGTGTTTAATTGGATTAAGATCCGGGGAACAAACAAACCATTCCAAATGAGTCAAAACTTCTCGCAGCTATGCGAGTATGCGGAGGTGTGTTATATTGCTTAAATAGAAATTAATCGGGGAAAGCACGTGTTCAAAGGCTGCCTACAGGTTGTAGTACTAATTTCACATACTTCAGACCTGTGAGAGTTTGTCTAATGGAAGTCAAGTCAGTTTTCTCATCACTTATCATACCACTCCAAAAATTTACAGTTCCACCTTGGTGTTTAGGGTCCGATCAAGCAACACGAAGTCTAGCCTGCATCCCATAACCTCTTAATATTTCGCAAATCATCTGATTGTAAGCCGATTCTGGTCCCATCCGAAAATTGCCCATTTCGCCAATCTTTAGTTGTCCAATTTTGATGCTCCAGACACCAATTAAGTCGGGCAACCTGTAGAGCCTTTAACTTTCTTGTCTTCTACTAAAAAATTGTATGAAGTCTCTACCTTATAATATCCACTGAAACTCTTAACACCTGTAGCGGGTAAAAGTTACTTTGGATAGGATGTTGTGTGGTTTCTTCGTGCTGCTTGAACTAAAAAGCGTACAGTACTTCCACGACTTCTCCAGGGCTAATTTTTTAGAGTTCACAGTTCCAGAAATATTTATAATTTAGAAACACCCCTTGTAGAACTCCGTGTAATTTCGCGTTACGTCACACCTGCAGTTTCGCTTTACGTCATACCATGTTCCGACAGAGCAATAAATATTCACCTTTGGACTTCTGATAAACCTCCATAAGATATTTTAAATTCGAAAATAATATTTAATCAGCATTGACGCGCAACGAATTCGGGATCGTAATACTACCACTCAAGGAACAATTCTTTTTAGGCATATACGCCCACCTTATTTTCAACAATACGTTCATTTTTTATTATGGTTACATTTTTCTCTGAAAAAAATGTTCTTTTATAATTAGAATGTGATATCTTATAAGTTTACTTGTGTGTACTTTGTTTATGAGTGCTTTAGCCCAAATATATTTAAATAAATAAATAAATAAACGAACAACTAGTTCTTAATAACAAGATTTATGAGGTCAAATAACATGCAAACAAAATAATGAAATATTGTTGTAATGTTCCAATTACTGCAGAAGAAATATGGATATCAACGACCAGTATTTAATTATCTCCTTAACTTTCCCGATTTCTCGATATAAATCAAAACCTTACCCTCAGTAATTGGGAAATCATACTTTTTTGTTAATTGTACACATTTATTGTAGTTTATTTGCAAAGTAAGGTTTAGCAGAAGTATATAAATACAAAGTCAAAATGTTTGTTGTTCACGTCAAATAAATACTATAGTTACCTCAAAGAAAACATTACGATAAAACTGGGAAAATAATTAATTTATATTGTAGTCGAAGCAAAAATTTTAAGTATCACGTTTGATCGTTACTTGAGATTTACGACGCATGTTAACAAGTTATTTGAAAAATCATTCGTTGTTTTAAAACTACTCTATACAAACAAGTCAGTTTTAAACTTCAAAATCAGGAAAAAGTTGTGTGAAACATTTATTTTGCCAATCTTCTATTAGTGTTATATAGTGTACCTTCTATCCGTGCCTGAGTTTACCGAGAAAAGAATTCAAAAAGTACAAAATACCTGTTGTAGACTTGTTTGCGTACTTCGTAAATTTGACTATATAATTCAAAATCTAATAGAGATAAACTTGTAAACAATGAAAAAGACTTGGCGATATCATTTTTGTAAATTTGTTCATCGTATCATTCACACCAGAAAACCGGATTATCTTTGGGAAAAAATAGTTTATGCTAATCAAATTCACAGTAGACCTACAAGATTCAGCAACCTTCTATATGTCCCTAGAGGTTCATCATCCACGTTTCAGCGGTCTTTCTCATTTAACGAAGTTAAAATGTATAACAAAATTATTCTGGAAAATTTAGATGATACAAGTTTACGTGGTTTTCAAAATAAAATTAAAAACCTATTGTTTTACGACACTTTTATTTTTAAATTGTCTTAATGTAGGTTGTCAATGTCAATACTTTCCTCCATATTGTTCAATTGCCTCAATTACCTATTTTGGTAATAAATATTTTGTTAAGAAATTTGTTTTGTTTAGGGTTGAGAGGAAGAATAGCCGTAATGTGTATACTGTATATATTTATGTATGTGTATGCTGTATAGATATATGTATAACATAGATGAAACAATAAAGACGCTTTTTTATTATTATCCCGACTTGACCATACAATGTAACCCTCTAAGGCACGCTATGAGTGCCTTTAGGGGGAAATTCACTAAACCCCAGATACCCTAGATATCAAAAGGGTTTAGCTCGGTGGGAGCCCTTGTCAGGTTTTCAGGCCCGTGGTTAGAGTCGTGGCGGCAGTTTCCCATGAATTTCCTGACCGTCCGGGCCGTTCCTAACAGGACGGCTTTTGTTTGTAAAGATGTTCGTCCAGACCGAGATATTTTAAATTGTTTAATAGATGTTTTGGGACTAGTCCTGTCGTTGACATAACAATTGGTACAGTTCGTGTGTTGTTCATGTCCCACTGAGTCTTTATTTGAAATTCCAAATCTCTATATTTGGTTATTTTCTCAGCTTGCTTGATATTTATATTATTGTTGTTAGGAATTGCTATGTTAATTAAAGTTGTTTTCCGAGAGACTTTATCTACCAAAACTATATCTGGTCTATTGTGAGCAACTGTCCGATCGGTCAGTATCGTGCGGTCCCAGTACAGCTTGTAGTTGTTATTTTCTAAAACAGATTCTGGTTTGTATTTATAGAATGGTAATCTTACCGACTGTATTCAGTTGCAGCGAACGCTTGACAACCTCCTGTGATATGCTGGATAGATTCAGATGTTTGGCAACCGTACCTGTATCTGTCGTTGTTAATAGAAAGATCTTTAAGGATGTACTTTAGGTAGTTCTTAGTTGGAATTACTTATTATTATACAAGATGTGTTTCAAGTTTACAGGGTGGACCAAATTAGATGTTTTTATAGCACTGCGACTAGTTTGATTTCGAAAATTTAAGAAGAGCTGTTTTGCAAAAATATTATTTGAATTATTTTTAGTAGCATTGGTGAAATTTTACTAGAAATTGATTTTTGCACGTGGATACTCAACAAAAAAGTTATTTTATTTTATACAAACAAGTAGACATTTAAGTCGTATTTCAAATTATCTTTTGGGACGTATATTCGTTTTTCGGCTGTCATTATCTCCTTTTTTTTATGAACGCCACATTAGATTTTTTACACAAAAATAGTGCATATCAGTCTATTTTCGTTAATAACAAACTTGTTATAATTTGTTTCATTAATAGCACAAATATTGAAAGGAAAATCTCACTTTAGTTGACTCCACCCAATTACTCGTCAAACGAAATTGGAGTACACATATTTTCAAACACAATGAGCTTCACAAATGAAGAAAAAAGAGTTTATTACAAATATGATAGAAATAGCTAGGTGTTTTGAGTTATATACGGAAAGACAAACCAGCATAGGACACGATTTAAAATTTTATTCGAACATTAAGAACAATATTTATAATAAAAGAGGCCCAAAAAATATTATGACAAGTGTCAAATTGACGACCTTCTTCTTGGGCACATATTTGAGTACGTCATTTTATCGCTCGAATCCCATACAATATTTTTCAAATGACCCACAATAAAGTATCCAGAATTATAAGGTCGGGAGAGCTTGCCGTTCACCTGACCAGGCCCCAATTTCCAATCCACATATGTGGAAATCTTTTACAATACTGACAAACAGCTCTAGTATTATGTGGGAGAGCCCCTTCATGCTGAAACCAGTACATATTATAATCGACAAGAAATTAAAATATGTTTCACCCTTGAAAAAATAAGGATCGAATATCACTACAAATTACATACTTTTAAAATATACATACTTTTAAAAGAAAATGAACTTGCGGGCTAACTTCCCTATTGAAGACGCCACAGTTTGGAAAACTACTTTCGTCAGTCCAAATAATGGTTTTCAAAAAATCTCGAGTATCATTCCTATTTGAGAGTTAGTTTCAAAATTTCATTCTTTTATCAGAATCACCTGAATGTAGTTTCTGGAAAATGTGTATTTTGTAACATTTTATTCAATTTTCTATAAACTCCGTCAAGATGCTAGTCTGTGGCACATCCATATCAGAAGCGTTCCCATTTATCTAAAAACCGTAACAAAAAAATTTTATTATTTTCAAATTTATAACATTTGGTTTTAACGTTGCCAATAAGTTATTTCTAGTAGGTACCTTTTCCAGTCTTGGATTTTCGAAAAGCAACAAACTTACTCAAATGTTCATTTTTCCTTTCCGAATATAACTCAATATACATTTGAGCTGTTTTCGTACCGTTTCTATCAAATTTGTAATAAGCTCTTAGCATATCTCGTTTTTTTCAGTTGTGAAACTCATTGTGTTTGAAACTATATGTACTCTAATTTCGTTTGACAAGTACTGTCATATTTACAAAAAAAAATTATTCGGTGGACTCAAGGCTAACTAAGGTAATATTTCTTTTTATTTAAATACATGTGCTTTTTAAAAAGCAAATTATAACAAGTTGTATATTAATGAAATCAGAGTGAAATGCACAATTTTTGTTGTGGAAAAATCTAATGTGGCCTCAATAAAAAAAAAGGTGATTATGGTACTCGAAAAACGAAACGTCGGATGGAAAACGTAAAAATGTCATCGTATAGCTGAAAAAAGTGGCAGCAGAAAAATGTTTTTGGTTTTGCGTCAAATAACTGGGCAAAAAAATAATAACAAATCTCAAATTTTGTATTATTTTCGGAGTATTAGGAAAATTTAGATGTAAAAAAACAGCAATTCTTCAAGTACCTACTAAATTAGACAATTTTGCTCTCATTTAAGCTTCTATGTGTCTCCTGTAATTTCCTAGATCCCAAGCGTTGAATTGGAATTACCCCGTATATTAAAAGGTAGCAATGTATCCAAAACAAATCTTCCGTAAAAACTATTAACTCTTTCGAAATAATCGGTAGTAAATGTTTTATGTATTATTACTGTAATTGTTAAGTCCTAGTTTCTTGAACTACTGGAGCAGAATGATTAAACGAAGATATGGAAAATATCACAATATTTATAAAACGTGCATACAATGATGTCTTGTATATCTACGGTTATTTTATAAGATTATTAACTACAGGTTGTATAATAATTTGTGGCATATATGGATAATAATAAATTGTTATCGTAATAGAATATTTATTTAAGCTAATCGAGTGCATAAAGCAAATGGGCAAAGTTAAAATAGCTCTCATGTGCAAGTTTATTGTAAGCAATTAATTGTTAATATGAATAAGGTTATCTTTAACACTTATCAGTTAAAAAAAATTCGAGTCTGTGATAGGAACTCTACATTTAGAGTCACATGGAGTAACTATTATTCTGAACGAATTAGCAACCTGTTTTTTGTAAAAATATTAGATATTTTAGAGTACTTAATCATTTCCCAAGTCTATCTATATCCGGGCACTATGAGAGCACCAATAAATTTATCGAAAAACAAAACTGAAAATTGCAACAGCTACCAAATCTGAAATACCGATGAAAATGTTTGGTTGTGGATATAAAGGTAGAATATATTAATATCTTAAAACGGCATATTTTTTGCACTGGTTTACAGAGTTATGTCTTTTAACAAATTAAAATTTTATAAATAATTGAGTAACTCGGTCAATTTTTAACAAATATTAATTGTGTAAAATGGAAAAGAAAGATCTTTCCGAGATCTTTAATATCCGTTATCTAAAAATCCTATGAGTAAACTCCTTGATGATGACAAGTTAGAGTTGTTGAAACGGCGTTGATTGTTTAAAATATAGGTTTGGTGTTAGGGTGCAAAACTGTGTTTTTACATTTAAGAATAATATCATTGTTTATTAACTTTAAGACTTTTTTCAAAAATTCAAATCCAAATACATATTTTAGAGGCTTGATCCACAAATACTTAATAGTACAGATTTTATATTTTCAGTTATTTTATGTTATTTAATACGACTATCATGTAGAAGTTACATGAGAGAAGCGTGTTAAGCAAATAAATCAAATTTGGCGATATTATGCCCTCTGTATGGTTATGGTTTTTATGTTGATATAACTACATTGTTTTTGTTTGACATATTATTGGTTTATCAAGATATATAATATTTGTGTGTATTAAAAGTTGGTTTGATGAAGCCTCACATCTAATTTATCTATATAATAGTTAAAAAATTTCGAGCACTGAGCAGCCACTAGTAATTACAAATTTGACATAGTAACAAAAACAGACCTGCAAAATACTCACCTTTATTTTTTGTATATATTTATATAAAAACATATAATTATATTTTTTATATTTCAGTACATTTTTTCGTGAATTATTTGTTATTCTCATTATTCAAGTATGTTCTAAGTTCTAAGGTAAAAAATATCTACTTAAATGTTTCTATAATTTAATGTATTAAAATGACCTGGATATATATCGATATATATTGCCAGAATACAAGCACCTCCGTCGCCATTCATGGACAGGGGGAGGCAGTTGTCCCCCTGGACCTCTCTTTCGGATCATTGACGATTCGTTACCTGTGAAATGAAAGCATTTTTCTATGTATGTTAACAGAAAATATCCGGTTTGACCCCGCTAGATCATAAACCTACCGGACCTGCCCCCTCCTAAAAGCTAATTTCACACCAAAACCAAAAGTACCTAGGTTTCACTTGTTATAATTTAACAAATACTTACGTCTTATATTTCTTTAGTAATAATTAAATTAAGAACTATATTATACATTAGGATTAATACTTGAAACGAAAAAGTAACAATTATTTTAAATTTCCTGAATTATATATCCATTTATAAGGCCGGTATTACATTGTCAAAGATTTTTGATCAAATCTGTTATAAAACATTTGATCAAATATTTGATATGTTTTTTGGGACAATAACACCACAATCGAAATAAAACGACGTATATTTCGATTGTGGTGTTATTGCCCAAAAAAACATAAAAGTAATCAAGCATATGCCACAATCAACGTTTAGAAGACAATTTCATATGAATCTTAGAACAAATTTCATTAAACGGCATATTCAAAATGGGGAATGTATGTAATTTTATGATTGTTTGTGCTACTGTGGTGTGTTTGTGTGTTTTCATGGGTACAATTTCAGAATTAAAAATAATGGGCGCCTAGAAAGGATATTTTATCAATAGTGGACCAGATAAGCAAAACTTCTTATTAGCAGTTAAACAAAATGTTAATTCTACGATTGTTATTGGATCAACTGTTGAAATTTTTCTTCGTAGAAGAATAGAAACGGGGCCGATAACCACCAACGGTCAGCAAACCGTCGCAGCAAGCAACTACCGTACACCTGAACTTATTAAAAGAGCTGAGACAGATGGCAAGAATAGCAAAATAATTATTTTTGAAACGAAATCAGCCGTTATTATTACATATCGTAAAAACAACTTAAATGATTTATCCAGAAAACAATAAAATTTAGTTCAAAATGTATTTTTTCTATTAGTGTGATGCATTCATTGTCACTTAGGTGTCTGTGTCATTGTTATTGAGTCGAAAAAATGTGAAAAATAGCCATTTCAGGTTTTTAAACTTTTGACCTTGAAATAACCTTTTGAAGGGCGTAAAAAATTGTATTACTATCACTTCAGACGTAAAATTTCCCACTCTTCCCGGATACGGTGTCACCAACAGGGGTTCATATTTAAAAAAGCACCCTGACCTTCAAATGACCTTGAAAATGATGCTCAAGGTCAAAATTAATTGCACCAAAAGGTCCCCCTTCGTCTTGAATAAGTTTTATATAAACTTTTTTTATACCATGCTTAGGAACGAAGCAATTCGGGTGCATAGATTAAAATGTCCCATCGTGTAGATCTGTGATATGATTTATAGCTCAATATTGAAAAACACATAAAATTACTTTAATTTTTTTGGTATATTTATTAAGTTTTCAATCCGTCCAGTTTTCTTCAACAGTCTTTGTACGTCCATACGATGGTACAACAATTTTCATTGTAGGCAGTTAACCTCTTATTTTTATTATAACATTATACAGAATCATCGGTCTTCATGTTCAAATAGTAAAATTTTTAATGTTCAATTCTATTTTTCATTTTGACTGACAATTACAGTCAGAAATCTTTGATCAAATATAGGACGACGCGTGTAAATGTTATCAAAGATATATGTCAAATAAATATTTTATCAAAGATTAGGTATTACACTATCAAATATCTTTGACAAAGATGTTTTATCAAAGATATTTGATCAAATATTTGACAATGTAATAGCGGCCTAAGAATGACACCGAGAGAGAGAACCAGAAGAAGGGAGATAACGAGAGAGGGGAAGAATATTTCGTAAGAAACTTTTGCATCCATCGTTCAGTCTTAATGTGTGCCGCCTTTTTACTAAAAACTTAATGTATTTTTCAGTGTGATTTACAATTATTTAAAAATATATATTAGTGTCGCCCCATTTGACGATAATCAGCATACTGAAATTCATTTAAATATGCAATTCAAAAAAAATTTCGTAATATTCTAATACAGATTATATCTATGTTTAATTAACTATTAAATAATAAATGATAGTAGAATACGCTTTAAGAACGTCACAATTTTAAATTGAAATATGTACCTACATACTTTCAATTGCATAAGAGAAACAAGTCTGATAAAATCTTGGCAGCTTTTCCGAACATGTATTAAATTATTTATAAATTGCTGCTTCCTATATCAGTAATAACGAACAGACAGGTGTGGGGCGGTTGTTGGTATAAGTCTTTTTTAATCCAGATTTTTTAATAAACGTAAATGCAAAAAATGTATATAAGGAAATATTATGGTGAATGTAACCGGAAGAGTTTAACCACACTATCCATCAATTAATGTGTTTTATAATGATTAATGGTAAATAATTGAAGCATATTTATCAGTATCAAAAATGTAATGAATGCAGATTTACCAAACACAAACACAAAAACTTGAATTTACTGTTAAAATTTGCAAATGTTCAGATAGTATTTAATTTCCGGAATGGAATTGACATTTTCTAAACGAATCGTAAACACAAAATGAATACAAAATGAACAACCCAGGAATAGCAATTGTTATTACTCAATTTCGGGAAGTAATTGAACATGAGAATGAGGTTAAAAAAACATGACTATTTCCATCATGGATTACCGTACAAATATCCAAACTAGTCTTACAAAAGCAATTATCTATAAAAATGAATAGAAAACAGTTTATAAATGCACCTACTAAAAATTAGTTGAAAACTGCTTCACTGCAAACATCAACAGGCAGTCTAGTCAACACTTTCAAAACCTTATTAATTAAAGTTCAAGCGAATGAAAATATTGGAGGAAACTTGCATTCGATTTACTTAAAATTGCACTTTTACTCAATTAACTGCACTTTATTTATGAATACTACAACTGCACCTCGAAAAAATACCAAAACGTCAAAAATCAACTATCTTTATTCTACAACCGACCATCCTAACGTACATTTAAACCATATTTATATACTTAATAAGATCCATTTTGAGTATTCACGAAATGTCGTAACCGATCAAGTATTCAATTCTAGTCCATCACGTCGAGAACTTGCCTTCAAAGATTCAATAAATCTTGAAATTTCGACTAATGGCGTGTCCAGAGCCAGCGTGCTGTTTGAAGCTCTATTTCTGTACTACTAGATCGGTCATATCTTTGGGAATTTTTCTCTTAGACATACATATTACAGCTGCAGATATTGCTTCATTTACAAGATTATTACCTGAAGCTAGCTCAACTCTGGTCATGCGCTAGATTCTTAACGAATCTTGCCTGATTTCCAATCCTCTTTAGAATCACCACGACCATTCTCGAAACCTCTGTGGCCAAGCCCCGTCGTTCTCTACGACACTCAAAGTTTCGAAATTATCCCCTGTCGCGTTAAAATCTCTATCCGCTTCCTTTATCATGATTCATATCTCTGTTACGTTTATTTCCATTTTTCTACTTTGTTAATCCATCATAGAAATTACATCTGTCTCTTAGGACGACAAATCGCTAGTGGTCTACTGTTGCTGGTAGGTCTTGCCAATACAAGTTCCTTATCCATAATATCAGAACTATGTACCTCAGATCAAACGTGAACTGATGTCATCTAATGAGATTAGTGTCCATTAAGAAGTCAACCTCAGTGTCTGCAACTAGGTTCTTAAGCAGGATGCTGGCTGGCTTCACCTATTACTAATGTCTAACCGGAGATGGATCAGAGCTGAATGTCTGCGTCAACTGACTGAACTTCACTGGCCCCAATTCTCGGGATTTGTCAGTGATAATAGCATCATCAGTGTCGAACATGATGTGAGGGTGTTTGCCATTGACGGTACACTGTATAACTAAACTGTCGTTGTTATCACAGAATCCCCATCTGGTTATGTATGACCAGGTGCGGCAGAAGGAGCAGTAGGGGCGGCCGTTCCCAAAAAGTCCCATGATAAAATTCTTGAATACAAATACAATAAATTGACTATTTTCGAGAAATTAAGTATTAAAGTATCTGTTCCAAGTGCCAAAATCATTTTTAGTGCCAAAATCATTTTTTGAGTAAGATTATTTTTATAGATGCTTCTCTTAAGCAAGCCCGAAGCCAGCTGGGGTTGTGAGGATTCAACCCCTCCCCCCTAAATTTTGGAGTTTTTTGCTTCAAGATTCAGGTTTAACAAATTAATCATGTTTTTCATAAGAATAAATTTTATATTTATACAAATTTATATATCCTGGAAATACATGTACAATAAAACATTTAAAAAATATATATAACCGACTTCTACCTATAACTAAAAAGGTAAAAATAATTATTACAAAATACAACTCTAGCAAATAAATAACACATTCAATGTTGTAAGGTACCTACCCAGGAAGTAAAAAATGTAAACATTAAAAGGTGCTCATTCTGTACAAATTAATTACCTAACAATCTAGTATATTTTTGAAGTCGGTGCCAACATATAATATATCAAATGAAAGGGGTCATTAAGACGAAAACAAATATATTTTTTCTCGTATTTTTATAATTAATTATTTAAAAGATATTAACCAAAATATACAAAAATTTTCCCATCCCCTTCCCTTTATCTCCGAAACTATAACACGTGAAATTTTGAAAAAACTTAGAGAAATTTACCGGAAAAATAAGGAGAAACCTCTACTATTAATTTCGGGGGGCAAATTAAAAAATTAAATGGAAGATATATAATTAAAATTGTTTTTAACGCATCATGTGATATATTAAATGAAAGGGCTCATAAATAAATATATTTTCTGTGTGTGAGAAATAAAAGTGTATTTTTTATAAATTTAAAAGATATCTGGGTAGTTATCTGGGTAGATATAAAAAATACACTCATTCCCTGCTTGTCTGAAACTGAAATAATAGAAAAATATATACTTTGCTTCACCTACATTGTATCAAAGGTGGTACGGAACCCTTAGTAAAGTATTAAATACAAATTATTGGCAATAAAAATGGGGAGTGTCCTGTTTTTCAATAAAGGGATGAAATTTATAATTCCGAGAAGGAAATATTTAACTTGTTTGTTCAAGTGCGAGTTGGACTCGCATACTAAGGGTTCCGTAGCACCTTCAAGATTCTAATATTCCAGTTTCAGACAAACAGGGAATGAGTGCATTTTCTTATATTTACCCTAATATCTTTTAAAGGAAGCGTTTTAAATTTATAAAAAATATACAAAATCAAATTTTCCACATATAGACTTTTTTTTATCTGCTTCAGGATTCGCTTGATTTTTATCAGAATACAGTATTTAATTTTCTAATTTGGTCCCCAAAAATTAATATTAGAGTTTTATTTTACTAATAAACTTTCAGAGAAGCTTTTTATAATCTACTTTCTGAGTTTTGAGGCTCTGTAGATTGGAAGATAAAGGGCCAAATAGGTCAAGTTTTAAATTATAAATTATTAAATCTGTTATTCAAACTATTTTTCAAAATTTATATAGTGTAGTTTCTAAGGTGGGAATTAAGTCGATGTTAATATCTTTTAAACAAATGATTAAAAAATATGATATATTTGTAATTCACATTATGAGCCTTTTATCTGATATATTACATGATGCGTTTGAAAATTGAATTTTTATTTTCCATTTAATTGTATATTTTGTCCCTAAAATTACTGTGAGGGTTTTCTAATAATTTCTAATTATTTTCAAAAATTTTAGGTAGTATGGTTTCGGAAGTAAAGTGAGAAATCATTTTTCTTATATCGTTATGTTAATATCTTGTAAACAATTAATTTTAAAAATAATGGGTACATTTTTTTAATATTTTTGTTAATATCTTTTAATTAATTTATTTTAAAAATATGAAAAAAAAATATATTTGTTTTCGTCATAATGTTCCCTTTCATTTGATATATAACATGATGGGTTAGAAACAATTTTAATTTTATATTTTCCATTTAATTCTGTAATTTGCCCCCCAAAATTAAAAGTAGAGGTTTCTCCTTATTTTTTCAGTAAACTTCAGGTCAGACCCTATACCTCTAATTTTTTTCAAAACTTACTTACGTTTTATAGTTTCGGAGATAAGGGGGGGAACGGGTAATTTTGGTATATTTTCATTAATATCTTTTTAAATATTTTTTTTAAATATGAAAAAAATATATTTGTGTTCCTCAGAATAGGACTTTTCAATTGATGTATTACATGATGCGTTTGAATTTTTTTTTTATTTTTAAATTTTCATTTAATTCTATAATTTGCCGCTCAAAATTAATATTAATGATTTCTCCTTATTTTTCTGTAAAGTTCGGGCAACGTTCTGTATTTCCTATTTTTTAAAAAATTTTAGGCTTAGTAGTTTCGGAGATCAGGGGGGGGGGCGGTCAATTTTTTTAGTTTTTCCCCCCAGAAGTAACCCTAAAATCAATTTTTTCTTTTACGATATCTACTCTTGATCGGGTCACCAAACTATACATTGATACCAAATTTCAACCTCTTCAGTCCAGTAGATTAGGAAAAAATTGCTGTGATGTGACAGAGGCAGAAATCCGGAGTGATATTATAAGGGTATCCGTATATTGTATATACGGAACCCTAAAAACTAAATATTAACTAGTTAGAACAGATTATTCTTAATATCAACAGAGCATAAAAATAGGTATGCAGTAAATTGGAGGTAATTTCTAATAAAATTCTCGCAATGAATAATTTATGTCGGAATAAGGTGTAATTACAAATTGTGCAACAGCATCTAACATTTAAGTACGGCCACAATTTTAGATTGAAACTAGAACATAGATAATTGTTCAAATTTTTAGTGATTTCGTATAGTAACAAGACTGCTAAGTTATTTTTTCTTGTTGAAGTTGCTCTATTAAGATTCTTGCTGTCTTCATCAATTTTTGAATTAATGTTTCCTTTCAATATAATAAATAGCAAAATTAGAAGTGAAAGCGATTATAGTAAAAATTAATGCAAAATTTACAACATATATAATTAGAAGATTTAAAATAATGTGTGTTACGTATATGAGCAGATGACTAATATTTGTAAAATGGTTTAATGCGTAGGATTACACAATTTAATTAGACAAGCTCCTTTCATATAAAGATACGCTGTGTGGTTAAACAGTAGATACCTAGAGTAAAATAAATATGGGGTATTTTTCTGGACTCCTTCAGAAACTCACAAAATAGAAAAGCTTGCAGTAGAGTGATTCATACAAATTGCAATAGTAAACTGTTGACCAATACTGCAAGATGGGGCACTTTGATAAAATTCAGCACGTGTTGATTATGATGTAATTGAAAATACTGTGACGGGAATTCATCCGATATTTCATCCGATATTTCATGGAATCGGCATTCATCCGATATTTCGGGGAATCCGAAATATTGTTGGTCTGGCGACCTGAGGCTTCTAGAGAATTCCGAGAAGAAATATATAAATACGGAGAGCTGACGGAAGGATTCATTCAGTATTTTGTCGCAATTTAGTAAACATCAGGTGTTCAAGATAAATTGTAAATTAAGGTAGTGGAAATAAATTATAGTGAGTTCCACTAGGTTTTAATAAATCCAAGAACTCGAAAAGTAATTAAAAACATCACATTATATTCGATCGTGTTAGTATTTTCGGCATGAACTTACTTTGGCTTCTTTTTCATCTAGTCGCTCACGGGTAAAAAGTACTGTGGCAACAGTTGGACATATTATGTGACAATTTGGTAATAATAGTTTTGTGACGTACAAATGAATGTCTAGTTGTTCATGACAGTATTTGTTGAAAATGGATACATGTAAGCCCGAAACGTTCATCTAAAATAAACACATGTTGACCAAAAACCAAGATTTAATTTAAATGAATACTATATATCACTGATGAAAGAATCTTTGAAAATCAACATATATATATATATATATATATATATATATATATATATACATGAACTGGGCTAGGTTCCGGGTGAGAACCGCGTCTGAATTTATTAAATGCTCGACGTTTCGACTCCTGCTGTGGAGCCATTATCAAGAGACAAAAGTGGAAAAAAGTTTCAGAGTCTGGATCGAACTCGGGGCCTCAATATTTGCTCCTCAAGAGCCACTAGACTCTGAAAGTCTTTTTCATTTTTGTCTCTTGATAATGGCTCCAAAGCAGCAGTCGAAACGTCGAGCATAATAAATTCAGAGGCGGTTCTCACCCGGAACCTAGCCTAGTTCATAATAATAACCACGGAAACCTTTCAGAACATATATATATATATTTAAGTTTTCGCGGGCACTAAATGTGTTAGGTGGTTTCCGGGAATTCAGCCGCGTAGTTGGTACTGTATTCGAGTAACTAGAAGTGAAAGCAGAAGGCTACGAGAATTATGCGAACCGACCTGAAGAGGGCAGATGTGACTCTGCCGAAACGTCGTCATTTTACCATCGACCTAACACACACACACACACACACACACACACACACACAAGCTTATTCTTGATAGCGCTATTGTAACGCCATCAAGAATAAGCTCCCAAGCGGGGCCACTGTACAATCTCGAATACCCCAAATCGAGATTGAAATTAAAGACCTGGACGAGATCAGTACCAAGGAAGAGGTAGTAAACCTGCCTCAAAGATAAATCGACGGCCTGGCAGAGATCACTGAGGAGGCAGTGAAATCACTTCGACGGCAATAGATCAACACAAACGGCAGTTGTTTGTCTCCCAGAGGTCCAGGCCCAAGAAAGCCATCGCACTTGGAAAGCTGAAACTTGCGTGGGGCACAGTACGTGTTCGCGAGAGGATCAGCCTTCGACGGTGCTTCAAATGCTGGCACTTTGGGCACAACGCCCAGGCGTGCAGAGGCAAGACTGAACGAAGCAGTTTGTTGTCACAGATGCGGAGCGCTGGTCACAATGCCTCGGCTTGTCAACAACCTGCCAAGTGGCTTACTCTGCAAAGAGAAGATAGTAGGTCAGACTGCCGCACGTGGCGGGTAGTTGGAAATGTCCGATCTACCACAGGCGATGAAGCAGCACAAGCCGTAAATGAAAAGTACTGCAACTCAACCTCAACCATTGCGAAGCAGCCCAAGACTACTGGTACAGCGGTGCGGGAATTGGATTGCGACGTAGCCATAATCTGCGAGCAGTACAAAAACTTCGACACCCTGTCCTGGGTAAATGACACAACGGACAGAGCAGCGATATGGGCTTGCGGTAAACTCCGTTCCAACAACTCCCAAAATACCCCCGAACCATGGCTTGTGAGAGCCAAAGTGGGAGGGGTCCACTTCTATAGCTGCTATGCACCTCCTAGTGCACAGCTCGAGGAGTTCGAGTTATTCTTGGACACCTTGGCGGAGGATGTACGGAAGCGTGAATCGGTCGCCATCGCAGAGATTTCAACGCCTGGGCAATTGCTGGAGGTCGGAAACGAGCGCGAGAGGACGAGCTCTCCTAGACATGTCTTCGCTCAACCTGGTACCCTCAACACAGGAGCCGTAAGCACATATCGCAAAGGGCACAGCCAGCTCCATTATCGACGTAACATTCGTTAGCGCAACCTATTAAGGGCTGTGAGTGGCGGGTCGATGAGGAGTTTACTAATAGCGACACCAAGCTATTATTTGGGAAATGTCAACACCACTCCCAAACGAAGATTGTGTGTCAGTCGTGCGAGGTCACAGCCAGTCGGCTGGAACAAAAATGCTTTCGATGCTGATTCATTCGCCTTGGTTATGGAGCAGGAACCATTGTCAATAGCAACAAGCGCAGAACCACTGCCAAAGAGGTAATGACAAGCGTTGTCAAGTCCTGCGATGCTTCCATGCCAAGGAGACGGCAGAACAACAGCCGCCACCAGTTTACTGGTGAACGACACAATCTCACAACACCGACGAGAGTGTCTCAAAGCACGAAGGCTGCATCAACGAGCACGGAGACGCGACAGGGTCACAACAGAAGAACTAAGGCTCGACTATGAGATCAAAGACAACAACTACGAAGAGCCATTCTCTCAAGCAAGAGATCCTACTGGAAGGAGTTGTTGTACGATTAATCAAGATCCATGGGGAAAACCGTAATAAAATCGTGATGCATAAAATTAAGGCCCCTCCCATGACATCAACGAACTGCCCCGAATCATTGCACCGCATTGTCACTCACTTGTTTCCTGCAAAGCCTGAGCTACCCGCTTATCCTTCGTGGCAGTGAGGGACGAGATATACCATCAGTGACTATGAGTGAGGCTGATGGTCAGCGCGTGCAACCGGCTCCAAAACGGTAAGGCTCCCGGTCCAGATGGCATACCTAACATCGCGCTAAAATGCGCCATAGCCAATAGGCCTGACATGTTTCTACACATGTATGAGACCTGCCTAAAGCAGGGGGTTTTCCCGACTAAGTGGAAAAAGCAGAGGCTTGTGCTCCTCCCTAAAGGGGAAAGAAACCTCCCGACGAACCGTCATCATATCGTCCCCTCTGTATGTTGGACTCTGCGGAAAACTCCTTGAAAGAATAATAGCAGATAGGCTGGAGCCCTACGTTGAGCCAAAACTTTCCACCAACCAATTCGGGTTCAGAAAGGGGAGATCAACCATCGATGCCGTGACACTCGTTACCAACATCGCCAGAGAGGCTATCTCGGGAAAGAGATGGAGAAGAGGTGGAAAAAAGTACTGTCTAATAGCCACCCTGGATATCAAGAATGCCTTTAACTCGGCCCGCTGGGACCGCATTTTGGAGGCTCTTGCCAGGATGGAAGTTCCGCAGTACTTGCGCAGAATGGTTTCATCCTATTTCAAGGACCGCATCTTGTTGTACCAAACTGAAAATGGGCAAGTAGACTATAAGATCACAGGAGGTGTACCTCAGGGCTCTGTTCTTGGCCCCTCTTATGGAACGTAATGTACAACGACCTGCTCCTGCTCGGTCTGCCTGAGGGCGTCAGGCTAGTGGCATTCGCCGATGATGTGGCATTGATCATAGTGCGCAAGCACATAGAGGAGATACAAACAACCTTCTCATTCGCTATAGCCACAATTCAGCATTGGATGCTCGCAGCGGACAACTTGAGTTTAGCAGAACAAAAGACCGAAACACTTCTTGTTAGCAGTCGAAATAAGGCAAGGGAAACCATCACCCTCAAAATAGGCGACTCCTACATACAGTTTCGCAGCCGGCTTCATCAGCTATTTGGGGGTGCTCCTGGACACACGGCTCAACTTCAAAGAGCACATAATCGCGGCCAGCAAGAAAGCAGCTGGGGTACAGGGGGCATTATCTAGAATAATGCCGAATGTCGGAGGCCCTAGACAGATAAGAAGACAGCTACTGGCAACAGTAACTACTTCTGTTTTGTTGTACGGGGCGGCCACCGGTATGGGAGAAATCGCTCGAGCTACCATCGTACCGCCGGAAAATGAAATCAGTCCAGCGGCTCTCAGCGATTCGAGTGGCATCATCCTACCGCACTGTGTCTTACGAGAACGGACGGTGAGTGTGATTGCCTCTACCCTACCAATCGACATCCTGGCTGCAGAAAGGGGACGGCTTTATCGCAGAAAAAGTTAGAGAAAGACCAACCGACAGGAAACAGCGATGAAGAGCCATGAGTGTCTAGGGCAATGGCAGGAGAGGTGGGACAGCTGACTCTACTAAAGGAAGGTGGACATTTATCGATTGATACCTAACATCAGTCGTTGGGTCAACCGCCAGCATGGGGAGGTTGGTTCTACATCACTCAAAAGATCCTGACTGGACATGGATGCTTTCGAGCATACCTGTACAGGTTCAGGAGGGCAAACTCCCCAAACTGCCCACACTGTACGGACGTGATAGAGGACGCGGAACACGTGTTCTTCTCCTGCCCCCGGTTGGTTTCAGGATCAACGTGCTGAAGTGGAGAGGATTCTGGAGACTAATATCGTCCCAGAACAATTAGTAGAAGCCATGCTGAAGGGCCCCCAAGCCTGGAACTTGGTATCAGATTACGCGGAGACTATCCTCAAAGAACTCCGCGACATACGTTCGAGGAGTAGGCTTTAGAGGCTTTCAATGTAAGAGCAGTTAAACATCTGCAATGAACCACCCTTGCGAAGTAGTATTGAATAAGAGTGCCGCAGGGGACCATGGTTTGTAGGAGAAAGAGGTTAGGGTTTTAGCGGGTATACGGTATACTGGTTTCAATGCAACGATTTACTCTTGCTTTGAAGTCATTGCATCGGGAGTCCCGCACGACGGCCAGCACGTGCTAGCTAAGTACGGAATGTATTCCCCCTCTTCGGATAAAAAAAAAAAAAAAAAAAAAAAAAAAACACACACACATATATATATATATATATATATATATATATATATATATATATATATATTATATATATCATGCATAGAGTAAATGATTTTGAAAGTGGCCGAATTATGGGTTCATGGGAGGCGTGTTTTTCATTTCGAGAAATCGCTAACCGCACGAACCGGAATCCAACTACAGTTATCAGATGTTGTCAAGCGTGGTTTGATAACCAAAATCGGAGAAAAGTAGGCACCGGACGTCGAAGGAGCACAAATGAAGTTCAAGATCGAAATCTAAGACTATTGGTCTTTAGAACGGTTTTCGACAACTCGAAATTTGGCTGATAAGTGGTTAGGATAACAAAGCCATCTTGTAAGTGTTAGAACGGGTTACCGCCGTATTAGGTCCTTTGGACTGCAGTATTGTCGACCTCATCTTGTGCTACCTCTGACCGCTGAGCATCGACGGCAACGACTATAGTAGTCCAGAGAACGACAACATTGAACTGTGGAATTGCATCAGTTCGTCTTCTCTGCTAATTCTCGATTCTGCTTGGGAGGACATGATGGCCGAAGAAGGTTAGACGACGTCGAGGAGAAAGACGTTAACCTCATTTTGATGTTGTGCGATATGTACACCGAATAGTAAGCGTTATGGTATGGAGTGCTATTGCGCATGGAAGTAGGTCACCTTTAATCTTTGTTCGAGGGAAAATGACAACGCAACGTTATTTCAGGAAGTAGTGGAGCCGTATGAACTCCCTTACCTTAATTGGTTTTAGTTGGTTTAAGGATCCCATATTTCAAAAAGATAATCCTCGGCCTCATGTTGTTCAGAGTTAGTTAGTCTTTTTAAGTGACCCATGTAAATATGTTGCCCAGATCGCCCGTTCTTTCGCCCACAGAACATGTTTGGCATAGTTTTGGTAGAAGGCGCGGAAATTTACCCAGCCCCCACGGTACTTTAGAGGTTCTAAGATATAAAGTACAGGTAGTACAGTGGTGATAGTACTCCGCAAGAAGAAATAGACCACCTTAATGAATCAATGCCAAGACGGGTTGGTATTATTTATTTATTTAAAGTAGGCTGAGAGTCGCTGCACATATCTCATCTCAGAGAACTAAACTGTGGGCTTGACTGTTTTTAATGCCTTTAGTTGTCGTTTTATCATTTTCGTATGCTGGCGATCTTGAGGAGCTCTTGACAAGTCAACTATTCGAGTAGCTATGTTCTTTGCTGTGACTACAGTTTGGTTTCGGGTAGCGGGTTGACTGGCACCAAGCTTCTTGAGTAGATTCCAGGCTTTACGGCTTGAGTGCTTGAAGTCAGTATTTTTGGTGGTCTCTATCCATTTTAGTTTTCGAGCCGCGTTAAGAGAATTCAGAAGGTCATCAGCTATCTCTGGGTCACCACTTTTAGCGAAATCCCGATAAAGTTCTTCACTTTCCTCAGACCCTCCTGGTATGTACTCCTTACGGAAACCCCTAGGAACGTGCTTCTTAGCAGTAGATATAATTACTCCGAAAAATCTATTGTAATTGTCGGCAACAGGGACCAAGGCACTTGTCTAGGTCTGTTTTGAAAGAGCTCCAGTCAGCCTTCTGAAAGTTCCATCTAGGTCTCGGAAACGATTTAATTATTGGAATCTATATGCCCATTTCAAGGATAACTGGACGATGCTGGCTTTAGGAAATTCCTTTAGGACATATCTCGATATTGAGACAGGCTGACATTTCTCGTTAGTTGATACGAAAGCCAAATCAGGATTTGACTCCGTATTCCAGTATGAGATTTGAATGTATTCCTTTCTTTAGCGTCAAATACTAGATGCAAGCTGTTTTGTTCTGCCCAACCAAGAAGATGTTCGCCATTATCATTTTTCACATTATATATTGTATTGTATTGTTATTATAAATATACTGTACATAATATTTTGACTAACGTAAAAGGAATGCTCTATGAATCATTATCTTCCCGACGATTTTATGGTGTTAATGTAAACTTCGGGAACTTGAATGATTGCGCTTCCGTTTTGGGTTAGACAGATATTCTCTTAAGGAGACAGAATAAGTTTAAGTCAGTTGATATATATACGCTGTATGGAAAGGTTGTCAATTAAAAGTTATATTAAAAGCTTATTTTGGAATTGGGTGTGATAATTGAACCTATCTCACATATATCTTACAATACCCCCCAATTGCTGTGATGACTATTGAAATCTCCCGCATATATTGATGGACGGGTTGGTGAGTGTATAGATAACCGCGGAGGACAAACACATTATTAACAAACTTTAAAAAAATTTAACTTTTTATATACATTGATTTTGATTTATGGTTATATGTGGTTCATGTAAATATATTTAAGAAGTGAATAAATACTTGAAGTTAGTTACTATAAAAGCGGCAGTGAAGCTTGTAAGACTGCAATAACGTTAATTCAAATATTAACAAATGAAGGGCGATAGAATCACACATAGATCTTTGACGGCGAGAGAACGTTCAAAAGTGATAAACATAAAACTGAAAGTAAACAGATATATTCCGATTGTATATAATCGGGACATACTCCACTTTTCATCTGACCGTGTTGTAAATATGGTTACACAAGGTCATGACTCTCATACTGCCGGAATATCTTTGTCTCTTGAGATCGTTATGTTGTGGTCGAGAGACAGGTTGAATAGTTGAATGTAATCGTGCGTCACGTAATGCTCTGATGATTATATTTTGTTTATTATTATGGTTAGGATTAATCATCTGAAGCGAAAGGACTAAGAAAATACAACAAGCTAACGTGATAGGGAAATATGTAATTTCTGAGATACGTTCATAAAAAGTACGCGACTTTCTTGATTCCGCCTGCTAATTTTGTTGATGAGGTCTTGGTACTGTCCCTAATTTGGTCTGTGGCTTGTATTTGCACAAATAAGTTCCAGACAGTATGTAGATATATATATATGTCCATCCAACTGCGAAATGTAAAAAAAGTTATGGAATATTATTTATAAACAACTAAGGACATTTTTCAGTATTTTCTCTATAACTTTGATACTATAGGCTGCAAAGAAAAGATGAATATGGTTTTCTAAACTTCTTTAATTTTTTGGGAGAATTCTCCAAGAAAACACAAAATCTTGAAAATTACAATTTGATGTAGAAAATTTAAAATTTTATTAAAATTATAGAAAAAAGAAAAAAGTATTTTTGTGATAGGTAGGTAATCCTTCTTCCAATCGATGTAATTCGAGAGCAACAATTAATTAGTACCTTAAAATAAAATTGAAAATTCCAATACCAAGATTGGAAAGAAAGTAGAAGGGGCAAGCTTGGTTCAAACAGCTACTTTTTTGTTATTTAAAATTATATACATTATATTGAGAAAAAAATGTATGAAAATGTTACCAGGAACAACCAGCCAGCCAGTATAAAGGCACGAATGCTCCCACACATTAGTGTGCAGTACCCTTAACTCAAGAAGAGAAATTCTGGGTGTATTTCTACTCCTGGAACGAGCTAGCTAGATACTCGGGTGCCCTGAAGTCATTATGCGCCCAATAGGACTCTCTAAGTGTGGAGAATGGAACTTTGTTGAGAAAGAAAGAAGATCCCGCTGCTCTAACTGAAGTGCATAATGGGATTACCGGAGGTCATCTGATTATGAATAAGACTCTAGATAAATTTCGTCAACGATTGTATTAGGCAAATTACTTCGAGGGCATCAGTGCCTGGTGCCGGAAATGTATGTAACATCTACGCAGGGGCCCGAACGAAGGACAATGTGGGCATCCCATTTGAAAGAACTACTATTGATGTCATCGGTACTTTCCCCCAGAGTAGTAACAAATTCATTCTAGTCGCTATAGATTATTTTAGGAAATGTCCTGAAACATATATCAAACTCAATCAAGAGGCAACCTCTGTGGTAACGGTGCTGGAGGAGCATTAAGAAATCGAGATCCACACCCTTACATCCACAATCGGGCACAGAAGCTTGGAACATCTCTCCAAGATCGTTAGCAACAACCGTCGTGATTGGAATGAACACATTCCCATATTCCTGCTGAACTATCTCTCAGCCTTCCACAAAAGCTGGGTTTAGACCGTCGTGAGACAGATTAGTTTTACCCTACTGATGACTCGTCGTGGAATTATGCCTGAATGCCTCTAAGGCCGTATCCTTTATAGTCAAAGGTGGCAACGATATCTCTTGAAATTTCGAGAGTCGAAAGGCTCAAAACAATGTGACTTTACTAGGCGATCGTAGCTCGCTGCGGTAACGGTAATTGGGGCTAGTAAAGTCACATTGTTTTGAGCCTTTCGACTCTCGGAACTCCAAGAGATATCGTTGCCACCTTGGACTAGAAAGGATACGGCCTTAGAGGCGTTCAAAAATAATCCCACGCATGGTAGCTTCGCACCATTGCCGCTCGAGCGAGTGCGTGAACCAAATGTCCGAACCTGCCGTTTCTCCGTACTGAGCAGGATTAATATCGCAACGACAAGTCATCTGTAGGGTAAAACTA
The DNA here is from genome assembly GCA_034190945.1 of Octodonta nipae. Taxonomy (NCBI): domain Eukaryota; kingdom Metazoa; phylum Arthropoda; class Insecta; order Coleoptera; family Chrysomelidae; genus Octodonta; species Octodonta nipae. Next base: position 136,072,005 of record CM067218.1, read on the forward strand.
ACCTGTCTCACGACGGTCTAAACCCAGCTCACGTTCCCTATTAGCGGGTGAACAATCCGACGCTTGGCGAATTCTGCTTCGCAATGATGGGAAGAGCCGAAATCGAAGGATCAAAAAGCGACGTCGCTATGAACGCTGCTTACAGAACTGTTTCGGAAGGGGTAAAGACTACCGTGTAACTTGGCCTTTTCTCACCAGAAAGCCACCCAATGAATTTAATGACGTTATGACCTCAAGGCAAAATCAGTCTGATTCTAACAGTTAGATAAGGTCTGGTTATACAACCCCTAGAGAAGAAAAGGCAAGTCTCCAAAACTCACACCAGCTTGGGATGGGCTATACGAGGCAGTTAAACGTATCAACGATGGCATCTAGAGCATTCGTCAGATTCCTAGGGAAAAGAGGATAGTTGTTCATTACGATCGACTAGCTCCCAATCATAAGGAGGATTATTCCGATCGGAAGGGCAATATTATTATTATTAATATACAGTACTAACATGTAACAAAAACTATCTCGCCGAAGTAAAAATGGGTGACAAAAACTGTTTCCTTAAACGTACGGTGGTCAATTAGATTCTAATTAAGGGGATTATGAATTTGGTTAATCAGATTATTCAGATTTATTCTTGGTTTTGTTGTATCATTGTTTTGATATGGGATTACTGTTTTTCAAATCGGTGTTAATTTTAAAGTTTAGTCTTTTTTATTTAGATTGCCACGAGTTTCAACTTCCATGGCCTCTCTTATGATTCTGATTCTGTAATTTTCGATATTGGCAGTTTGTTACAGCTGTGGAGGTCTATTTTATGTGCTGTTTCTTCTTCACGTATGAATAATGTAGAGTTGGTCTGTTTGTTTTTTATGTTTAGTTTATGTTGATGCCGGTGGGCGGATAATTCGTCGGTTTGTCAGACCGAGTTATGATTTGGGGCAGTTCCCACATGATATCCTGTACACTGTTTATTTGTAATTGCATTTTGTCTGTTCGGTTCCCTAGCATTTTTCATATTATTGTTTAGGGTTTGTATGTGGCCCGAATATTGTGTCTACGTAGAATACACCCTCTTCTGCCAGTTGTACCACCAATTTTTCTTTTTTCTTGCATTGTTGTTTGTTAATTGCTGTTTTGATAACGTAGTTATTGTAGCCATTCTTTTTAAGATATTTTTCTTATATGATGGTCAATTAAAAATACCGATTTTGATATAAGGGTATACGCTACTCCTTGGATCTGTGCTCGATTAGTATGGGCGGATCCAGGGGGGCAATGGGGGGGGCAATAGGGGCAATCGCCTTCACCGAGAGCCTCAAAGTTAGTAAATTTAGACAGGATTGCCCCTCCTGAAGCATGAAATCCCCCCCCAAAGCACATGTCTGGATCCGACCCGGCGTCGGTGGTGGTGTGAACTATACATATATAAATCTCTTATCTATGGTGTGAACAGCCTAGTAAATATCTGTTAGTATGTGTTGCTTTTCTATAGACTGTGTGCTGGAAGCTTAGCTTCTGTCTTGTTATTGTGACATCTAGTAAAGCAAGTTGTTTATCATGTTCTATTTTTAGGTTAAATTGTATTTTATTATGTCTGGAGTTCATATGTGAAAGGAAGCTGTTTAATTCTGATTTCCCGTGAGGCCATAAAATAAAAATGTCAACAACATAACGAAGCCACCGTTTTTGGTTTTAATACAGCGTTTGCTAAGACTTTTTCTTCCAAATATTCCGTAAACAACCTGAGATATGACGTCGATACTTGCTATTAAGTTGATTTTTTAAAGTTAACTTTAATTTTTGTTGTCTAATTTTGCTGTTTCTACTACTGGTTGGTGAGTTGCACTACTTTCTTGTCGATTTTAGATAAATCTTATTGTTTGGGACATCTACTTAATTTTTTGCGTGAGGTAATGATCCGTTGAATTTCCAGTTCTATAACTGATGTATTTTCATTTTATCGTTTTCTTGAGATAAGTTATGGGGTCTCGAGATACTTTTGTAGTCTGCCTCTTTCAGTATTTCTTTCATCTTTTTCTTCTATTCTTCGCTGTCCATCACAACAGTAGCGGTTCCTTTGCCGGCTGGTTTTATCGTTTTACGTTAGTTAGTTTATTGCGCCTACGAAGCGATCAAGCACTAATGAGGACTCGATTCTTGAAACCATTCGATCGCTCTACCACTCAACTGAGGACGTATGTCATATGAAAACCGACATAAATGAAGTTTAATATATGAGTTAAACTTCATTTATGTCAATATTAAAACAATATACGTCGAAAGCAATCGAATGGTTTCGTTAATCGGGACCCAGAAGGCAGGAATAAACTGAGATCTAAACACGAATTTCTTCAGTTACTTAGTATCCTTTGAAAAAGTCAAATATGATTTTGACGAAACGTCAAGAGATTTTCAAAAGAATACAACAGACGAACGGCTGTACAATGGAATGCATCATCAACCACATATTTCCATCCATGAAACAATACAAACATTCTATACCTCTACGGAGAAGAGACACCCAGAACAACGAAACTATACATAAAAATAACATCGAAGTAAGCCAACTGTTGTGTTATCTCACCTTTTCTGATACAATGCCTCAACAATGGCATATTACTCACATTCACAAAACTGTCAAATCATACAATCATCATTCTGCATACAGCAAGCAAAGCCCTACTGAAAGAAAGCATACGTTAAATGACAAAAATACTGCCCAAATTCACATTTTTCTTAGCAACAAAATACATCCAACATTACGGGACCTTGTAGAAATCGTCGCTGCTTGTCGTTCAGAAAAAGACAAATTCAGAAAAAAAAAGCCAAAAGGAAAATAACTTAATGGCAAGTCTCGACATCATATCTCTCTATCCCAGCATACGAATCGAATAAGCACTGGACAATATAGCTATGAACAAAAACCTGTCACATCACATCATAGAATTACCCAACCACTGTCTCAAAATCACATATTTTTTCTTCGGCGACCTTTTATACAGACTCTACCACCAATAGTTCCCAACGTGTTTATGGTATATAATTTGGAAGAAAAAGCATTAGCAAACTCAGGATTAAAACCAATACCGTGGATTCGCTACTTACTGACATTTTCATTATCTGGCCTCACGGGAAAACAGGATTAAACAACTTCCTTACAAATATGAAGACCAGGCATAACAAGATACAATTTACAGTAGAAATATACCACGACAAACAACTTCCTTTCGTAGATGTCCTCATAACAGGAAAGAACCTAATCTTCCAGCACACGGTCTATAGAAAAGCGACAGATACTAACAGATATTTGCACTGCAGTTAACACTACCACCCAGCAGAGATTCAAGGATCGAAGCGAATGTCCTTACAACAATATCGGTACTTTTAACAGATCACACAAGAAAAGAAGAACCAACTTTCATGAAAACTAAGCAAAAAAGAATGGCTACAATAAACACGTTATCAAAACAGCAATTATAAAACCACAGGGCAAGAAAAAAGAAACATTGATGGTCATGCCAGTTTACCATATATTAGAGGTACTGACAAAATAGCGATAATTCTACGTAGATACAACATTCGGGCTGCTTAAAAAGCATAAAAAATAATAGGAAAATGCTAGGGAACTCAAAAGACAAAATGTCATTAGAGAACCAAGGAGTGTACAGCAAATCATGTTGGCCGCACGAACAGACGAATATCCGTCCGCCGGGATGAACATAAAGTAAACATAAAGAACAAACAGACCACTTCTACATTACTTATTTAGGCATGAAGAAGAAACAGGACAGAAAATAACTCAATAACTTTGTTACTAGTAATGGATGCAATTAGGGATAAATGAAACGAACCATGGTGGGGTGGGTGAGTGAAATCCTGGAGATCATGATCAAGGATTGGGGTGGCTGGCAGAAGTGGGGAGAAAATAATGAACTGTAATGATATAAAGTGAAGATTTCTAGTTGTTTTCTGAAGAAATTTGTAGCATATTTTTTTACTATTTAAGCACTTTCCGGGAAATAACACTACAAGCCACGAAATTTCTGTAAATTTCCAAACGTTTCATAGTCTAGGCCAGACTCCGTTGTCATTGGCAAAGAAACTATGAAAAAAGGCACAATTCTAAAATGTAAAATTAAAATATTTGACAATATTTATTATTTGACTTAATGGGTACTTTGTATATTAAACCTTAGAGCATGTACCACTTAGATATAGCCTATCATGCATAAAATCGTGGCAACGCTAGAAAGAGAGGGCAATAGAGACAGTAAGAGGCTATTTCACTTAGTGGATGGAAGCAGCCAATTAACAACATTCTGAACGTATTTCATTGGAAGCAGCTCCCAACCGAGTGAAATAGCCTTTTGTCCTCTCTATTGCCCTCTCTCTCCATAGTCTTACCACGGCATTTGTGCACTGCAGGCTATCTCCAGAAAGTACATGCTCTAAGTCTCCAGAAGGTACAAGCTCTAACTCTTAAACTGAGTATTCAATATCGTTATGTAGTGGTAATCTGGTAATAAAGTGGCTCTTTGCTCTTTACGAAGAGGAAGACGAAACAGTTAATTGTCAATTACTTCTATAACCTAGAATTTTTTAAAAACTATTGTAACTCTAAAAATGAATTTATTACCGAAATCTAATGAAGAATTCAGTCAAAAAGATTATTGGGATTCTTTTTTCAAGAAAAGAGGCATTAAAGCCTTCGAATGGTAGGTTTTAATTCTAGCAAATTATTTTTCTTTTAAAATAAACATTGTTTAGGTATGGAGAATACCCTGAATTATCAGGCCATTTACACAAGTATATAAAAAAACAAGATAATGTTCTTATTGTTGGATGTGGAAACTCCTCTTTGGGCCAAAATTTGTATGATATTGGTTACAGGTATCAACCTTTTCAAAATTAACTTTTGAATTTTTCTATTTATTGAATTTCAGTAAAATCACAAATATTGATATTTCACCTGTAGTCATACGCCAGATGATAGCTTTAAATGGTAAAGATAGACCAAACTTAAAATTTCTTCAAATGGATGCTCTAAAAATGAGTTTTGAAAATGAAGAATTTAGTGTCATCTTAGACAAAGGCACATTAGATGCTCTTATGCCCAATAATGAAGATGACACTAGACAAAATGTAGAATTATATTTTAATGAAATAAAAAGAGTTTTAAAATCTGGTGGGCGTTATATTTGTATATCATTATTACAAGAACATATATTAAGGTTTGTTCTAAAATATTTTCCTGCAAATGATTTTATATTTCGAGCTCTAAGATGTTTTGAAATTGAACAAAAAGCTGTTGAAAAGGGTGAAAATGCAATGCCAGTTTTTATGATAGTGTGTACAAAGTTCAACAAATTACCTATTAAGGTAAGACAAAGATATTAAAATTATGCACATTAATTGATATTGTCAAATTTGTTTTCAGGTTTTAGAGTTAAATTTAGGGTCTGCTGAAAATTTGAAGAGATACAGTAATGAGGATGATGTTGTCAACCACATTCTCAGTATGCAGCATAGTGCATTTGTTTGCTCAGGTTTAAGACAATGTTCTATAGCTGATGATAATGAAGTTGTGTTAGACTTGTTTGAATTGGGAGGCAAAGGCCCCAGGTTTACTGTTTATGTTGTAGATATACCCCCTAAAAAACAGCATGCTGAGTATGCTGCATTTATTGTACCTGAAGGCCGGTAAGGATGAAGTAATTTATTTAAAAAAATGAACAATCTTCAAATAAAAAAATTGAAAACAAACAAATACCTAATCATATAAAAGGTTTGTAACAACTTGATGCATAAGAGTATATGAGTGTTCAACACATGTATATGGAATAATTCAATCTCTTGTACCAACCAAAATGTGTACTGTATATGAACAGTTCACAATTTTTTAAATAACTGATAGTTCATTCACTTATGACTTGCAGAATTGCATTCTCCACTTACTTGTAAAGGACAACATTCTATGCAATTCAAAGGTTAAATAATGGAGATATTATTTTTCATTTAAAAATCATTGAACTAAATTAAATTCTTGTAAAACAAGGAAACCAAAATTATTGAGGTATGTGTATGTTTAATGTAAGTAATATACTGTTGAAAATAAAATTATGTTTTGTTTTCTAATGTTTTTAGATGAAACAGCTGACAATGTGTTAAGTCCAAATTCTAAACATAATTTTAGATTTTGTTATTTTTCTTTACTCCTAATGTGAACAAAGTAATTCCACTTATATAACACAACTTCTAACAGGTCTGATAATTGCAGACAGGTAATGCAATATTATTTCAGTTTTGAAAACATACCAACATAACTCTCAAAGTACAACCCTACAAATCTCAGACATACGCTTTGAGTAGTTCAAGAACTGTATGCCGCATGATTTGATAACAATACAGCCTGTACAGAGTAACAACTTGGAACAAACCTATATTCTTATTTAAATTGGAATATTCATAAGGAAAGTTTGTGTGGTGTGATGTGTGGTCAGTTATTGCACTATAATTTCCAATTTTCTGAAAAATGGTAACTCTCATGTCATAGAGAATTATATGGTGTCTCGCCTGAACAGATTAAAGTTTATAGTCACCATATCAGTTAGCTATTTCAGAGTAACTGATGAGCATGCATATAAAATGAAAACAAAGTTTCTGATGAATTGAAAAACCACCACCTTGAACTCACTTATAAATATAATTGTATTTCTTAACAGTATAAGGGATTGATTGCATGGGTGCAATACAAGGCACACTAAAATTATATGATATTTGCTATATGAATATTGAAAAAATATTGTTTCGCTAGAATAATGTAACCAAGAAATGTATAAACTGTCATGGTGATCAAGTAACACATCAATGAAGAAGTATTGCATCATAACTCAAACTAAGGGACAAGATATTGAATTGATATTGAAGTTGTGAAATGTAAGAAATAAAACACACTCATGAAGGGATTAGTGACTGCATTATTTACCATTTAATATACTGCCATATTTTTACCTGTATGCTAGAGTATTGAAAGACAGATCGAGGACCCTCTCTGCAGTTGCTGTAAAGAAAATGAAACTAGATAACTTCATTGTTTTTAATAATAATACTTTGGTAGTTTCTGGTTTTTCATCACCCAATTTCCTTTAAGAGGGAAAGTCCTCAGGCTTTGCAATTGCTGGTCATTTGTATGAGAAGTGATGGAGTTGAAGAGAAATAACCAAAAAAATAACACTTGGATTGAATATAAACAAAAATTTCAACCCTACTGCAAAAAAACTTAAAACCAAAAATTATGATTAACTAAATAAATGAATACTGAAACAGGTCAAAAATAAAAATAATTACAAAAACAAATAAACAAAAAAAAGAAACATATTATATCTAAACAAAATTTAACATACAACTGTACTCCTACAGGTATTAAATGACATCCAAAACTAGCTAAACCTTAAGTGGGCCCTAACTTCTATTCTGCAATGGTTATTGTATGTATAGTAATCAAAAATTTATCCTAATCAGAATACAGGGAAAAAACACAAGTATTTACAAGAGAAAATTACAAGTACTTGCTCTGCTGTCTGCTCAGCAAGTCAGGTATTCTCTGTTGCTGAATCTAGACAAATCCGTCCCAATGGCACAATCTAGCAATGTGCCAAATACCCTAACATGAGAGGTTTCCTCCACAACATTTCTTGATCATTTGCATTAATACCATTGAAAACAGGGTCTAATTTAGACCTTGAAACATTTGGACTTTTTCAAATATACAGACTTTCAAGTTTATGTGGTGTTATTCCCAAAGAACTCAGAAAAAATAAAAATGATCTGAAACCTCTACCTTAGGTTCGAAATTGAACCTTCAAATCTACAAGGAAAAACCCACAGGTATTTTTGGCACACACCTGGTTAGTACAAATTAAAGATTTACCCAGTGTGTTTTATTCCCTTAATCTCATGGTCACCTACCTACCTGTTAAAGCAAAATCACATAAAAACTAACTCACCTATCTAGCTATTCACTCTGCAGTTTAAATTAAGCCAAAACATTAGCTTAATTTACCCACGGCGTAAATTTTGAAACTCTTACACAAGCCCTGAAAATAAAGGGACAGTGGCCAAATTCACTTTTCCGCCCCTTTCTTGAGTTCCTGTGGAGAACTGGCTTGTTTTCCATCGTCGCGTCCGCGAAATTTTTTTCCCTTTGGTACCTATAAGCTAATAAGTTAATAACAAAATCCCCTCCTTTTTAAATATTAATTACTTTTTCTTATTGGGTACGCTACACTGCCACTGTCCAAGGAGCGAAGCAAATGCCCCTCCCATGGGCGTATCTTCAGCATTTTGATTGGGGTACGAAAAATAAAATACTTTACCCGTCATTATGCTAGAACAAATTTTAATTAAAGTAGGACTGTAAATTTGGCACTTAGGTACTTAATTGACGTATTACAGGCCATCTTTGTTTTTGTCCCTATGTTGTGAAACGACTTATATGTTAGTTCTCAGCATCCTGACTCGCCAGAAATAAAAAATCGAGAACAGCACTACTAAGGCCGGGCATAGACCTAATGTTTCTGTTCCGTTAGTTATAGATCAGAAGAGAAGCCGGGTTCATCGTCACACACTTGCCGGTCGCCGGGCTTTCTTCTTTTGCCCTCAGTCGTTATCTAGCGCTTGACATCTAAGACACATCTAATATATGATAATTCGTAATGGACGATAACCAACTGATCAAACGCACAGTTGTGTGTGCCGATATAAGGAGCTAGTACGAAATCCATGCCTCTTTCTTACCGGTGAGAACGTTCTGACCGGCGACGCTCACCGGGCGTTCTTGCCTTTCCGGATCTGTAGGTATGTGACGAGTGATAAACTTTGCATTACGTTCTAGCCTTCCGTTACAATTCTTTTCTGTTCTGTTCTTATAAGAACAGAACAGAAATGGTAGGTCTGTGCCCGGCCTAAGTATTGCTACAAACTATATAAGTTTATAGTGACACTTTGGAAGAGTGTTTCGTGACACTATTTTACTTGTGTAATTTTAATTTTTTTCTCCCATTATTTTAACAAGTGTGTGGTGTCAGAGTTCACAAAAATGCTCAGGATTCACCAAATATTACTAAAACTGTCACCAGATGTGGGTGTAACTTCAATATTTTATAAAGTAAATTCTAAAGAAAAGTTCAGATTGTTTTTGACTACCATAGCTAAACTTGACATATATTTTAAATTGGAATGAATAAAAACGTTGACGCAACTGACTTTTTCCTGCAGTATTACTTAGTACCATGCAACACACATATTTACTTTTTTTTTTGATATAACCAAGTCAATAAGGGTAGGATTTCATTTGTACCAAGGTAATGAATATACATTTTTAATTTCAGGGAAGCTGAATGGTTATTTTCAACAAAAGCCGGTAGAAAAAACTTGGTAAAAGTTACAAAACATAATAGGCTAGCTATAATTACATTACACAGAGGACAACAATATGAGTCATTTGAAAGTGTACAAAAAGAATTAACTGATATTATATGTAGCTTAGCACCATCGTCATTAACATCCCGAAAGGTAAATCAAATGCTTGTTTAATAACTGACTAAAATTAGGTGTTTGCTCTATAAATCTTTGGGTCTAAAACAGAAAAACAAAATCAAAAGCAGTGGTGAAGTAGTTAAAGTTTTTTCAGGGTTAATTATAATAAGCTGAAGAATGCAAATTAATGTTACAAATTTATTCCAATATATTAAAATGATGAGGAGAGCAATTTGTACTTTGTAAATCCAAAATCAATTGCAAAAATGCACACAGTTTGAGCAATGAATGAAAAAGCATTCGATACAATTGAATATAGAGCATTTAACATTTAAACAAGATGAAAAACACATAAAAGTGATAAAATGACTAAACAAAACCATGAGCACCTATGGCACAAATGGCTTAGTATAAAATCATAATATGAAACAAGTAGAATGAAGCTAAGAGAATAAAAATTTGATTATGACAGCAGATGTTGAAGAAGTACATGAATGGAGGTCATATGAAAACTGACCTAAATGAAGTTTAATATATGTGTTAAACTTTATGTCAATTTTCATACGACTTACGTTGAAAGTCGAGTGGTAGAGCAATCAAATGATTTCAAGAATCGAAGCACAGGCGTTTCCATGTTATTCTACCAGCACATTTTGGTAGTTCGGCCGTTACACCTTCGTTCCTTGCTGTCTTGCATTATTTATGTTCTTGACGGCTGACTCTAGTTATGAGTCGCTAATACGTTATATTTTTTCTTTCATCATCTGTACGAATTTTGCTGGCCTTTTTTACATCATTGTGTTTCTTTCATTATTCGAATTTCCTCTGTTAATGCGATTATTTGTCTTTTCCTGATTATTAGTGCTTTATTAGCGTTCTTATAGCTTCTTCTAATTGCAGATTGTACTAGTCTGTTATGCCTCAGCAATGTTCTTTGTTATGGTCTTGCAAATTTCAATATAGGCATGTATAGACTGAATTCATCCACGTAGTACATAACTGATCCTTCTTGGAAAATCGTTGGTTAATGACAATGTTCATATCTGTGATCTCCAGGTCTTTTGGCATTGTAATCGTATCCGTCGCCTGCTTACGCTTCTGGTTACATGACAGGTAAGGTTTACCGTAAGCATAACTGTTAAATGATGATGCTTCGGAGTTATAGTAAACAGCACCGTTACCGCGTCCACCGTTTGCTTATTAGTAGTCTATAGTTGATATGGTATGCATTGAAGATGGGGCTGGTAAGGAGGTTAATGCAATTTTTCACAAATAAAATACGCAACCAATTTTATAAAAATAAACCCACGTTTCAGTTTAAATATTATTTTTAATAGTCGTCCGTTTTAGATACCGTTTCTTTCACTTGGATCCGACGTCGGTCATCGAAAAATACAGTACGAAGGTCACTCCGAATTCTCTGGTGATTTTGTCGTGGAGGATGTAGAAACGGAAAATGGTGAAAAATATCGACGTTTATACTACCTGAAATCACAACTTGTGATTCAATCCGAAGCAAAACTGAAAACTATAAAATCTCGAAAAGGTGCAATAAAAGAGGTGGTCGATCTGACTTATTTAAATTGCAGACATCACATTTACATGAGCATAGCCGCTTATCTAGCGTGCAAAAATAAACGAAAATCTAACACGGCTGTGATTGGTTTAGGAGGTGGTGGTCTGTGTTCATTTCTTAACAAATTTCTATCAAAAAGCAACATTGTTGGAGTGGACATTGATAAAGAAATGTTGAAAGTAGCAACAGACTGGTTTGATTTTCGACAGAACGACAAAATGAAAGCGAAAATTCAGGATGGGATTGAATTTTTAGAAGAATTAAACGCTAATGGTATGAAACTAAGATATGCAATCATAGGCACCTTATGTAAACCGAATGTATGCTAATAATGTATTTCTTTTAGGAGACACGCTTGATGCTGTTTTATTTGACATGGATAACAAAGATTCTTCAATTGGATTAAGCTGTCCTCCAAAATGTTTTATAGAAAAAGCCATTTTAGAAATAGTTGGAAAAATAGTAACAGATAAAGGTAGCAGTTATGACAAAAGATTTAAAAATGATATCATTTTATTATTTTCAGGTTTGTTTATTCTTAACGTGGTTTTGAGAGATGAGCAACTAAGACCAATGATTTTAAACAACCTTAAAGATACTTTTCAAACAGTCGTTTCATACAAATTGCAAGAAGATTTAAACGAAATATTTGTATCTTCGAATTATGATTTTGAAGTAGAAAATTTAAAAGAAGGTTGCCATGAGCTGAACTCATTTTTCAAAAAGCATAATACAATCGACAATGGTGTTGACGTAGATAAATTTTTAAGTTCAGTATGTGTACATACAAAACGTGCAATAAATAAATAAAAACTAAACATTTATTATTGTCGCTACGCGTTGACTAAACCCTTTCGAATAGCTATATCTACGACCGGTAGTTATCTACCGTAGCGGTAATTTTGTTTTCAATCGATTATTAATCACAATAACTAATACAAAAAATTATACATAATTAGCAAAAACTCTACATTTTACACAAAATTTACATCAAATTAATTCATTTCGTACAGAATATCAATACAAAATGTGTTGCATTCAGCATCAAGATTAAGTTCTTAAAACCATTTTTAAACCAAGTTTTTAAAATTGGATATAATGTATAAGATCCTAAAACGTAAATTTTTTAATAGTAAATTCAGAAAGTACCAAAAATTAACCTAAATATTAAACCTATACCTGTATAGGTAATATACATTATGTACAAAATATACATAACGTCTTCTCTTAAAAATTTAAGATCAAATTACAACTTAATTATAATACCAAACAAAATATGGCGTATCACGTAACAGTTGAAGGCGTTACGTACGTCCATTCAGTATTAAAATCAAACAATAAATGGAAATTGAACCCCACACCGCTCGTTTGTCGGGTCGGTGGTGGGGGTGGACTATCAACAAAAAATTGGTGTAACGTATACATAAAAACTTTATTTTTCACACTTGATCCCAGTTAATGCCACCTTCATAAATAAACCAAAATTAAATATTTGTACAATTCTCATATTCCGGATGAAGTTGATTTCTCGTGCTCTGCTCCAACTATAAGATTAACTTTATACCTACTTAACAATAATTTCTGATTTTTAGTTCAATACTACTGCCATTTCATTGGCAATGAAACTCTGAACATCACTCTATAAACATTTATTATAAAATATATTTCATATATAACTAAAAAGAGGATTATATAAAAATATACAGCATTTAACAGAGAAATATGAACAAAATCGAAATTATACAGTCATGAACAATCACCAGATCATTGTAATAACCCACACAGCAAGAAATATTTTTATATATATATATATATATATATATATATATATATATATATATATCCGTGAAATTGTTCAAAATATTTTATATGGCAAACTTTTGAAATTAATTAAAATATTCCAGGAAAAAAATACAAAATAGTCGAATATCCTGAAATATTACAAGAATATTTCAAATGAGGCTTTATCAAGAGTATGCAAATATTTCATATAATTCAAGCTTTGTGGAACATTATTCTGCTACTAAACTGGCAAAAACTATCAGATAACATGATCTCAATTTTAACAGTTAATCATAAATGTCAAAAATTGTTAATTTTATACTTATTATGAAATAATGGAATGTTAATATAACAAAGGATTTTCAATTTATATTTAAAAAATGCAATAAAATTAAATATAGTGATAAAAAAATAAACCTATAATATCGCAGACCAATTTCAAGCTCAACAATTGAAGCGCTGATGGAAAAATAGTAATAGCCAGAACACATTACTTTTGAGAAATGCCTATATGAAACTGTTGAATAAATTGTGAAATCAGGATTTCATAAATAATTAGTTAATATTTTTGTATGCAGTCGTTGGTTTTTTAAATGACATGAGTTTCATTTACCTTAATACTTAAAATGACAATTTTTCTAAAAAATGTGCCTTGTATGTATTCTTGCAAAGACAATATGCAGCTGTATTTGTTCAGTTATGAGGAAACAAATTAATGCGGTAGTTTCTTATTAAATACTTGAACGCCTGCATCTTCGCCTATTATTACTTATTACGTCCTTGCTAGAAAATTTGGAGCTGTTTACCATTTCTCAAGAAGGTAACTACATTATTGTACCGTCATAATTCAACAAATTGTGGCTTATTACTATTTTTCCCCCGATGACTTTAAAATTTAAGTTTGCGGTTTTATTCTGCCCTTATTTACAGGCCTGGCGGAAATATATTTCTGAATAAACTCTTACAAAGTCTTCATAATTCTGCATAAGACTTTTTTATGACAAGTCTAAAGCCGATATTATATTGTCAAAGATCTTTGACAAAGATCTCTTATCCAAGATTTTATCAAATAAGTGATATGAATGACAAAACAAATTTCATTAAATCATATATTACACCACATCAAATATTTTTTATTCATTCATAATGGAGAATGTGCAATTTTATGCTTGTGTTACTATGGTGTTTTGTATTGTTACAATTTGTGTCTCTTTAAAAAAAAGAAAAACTCGTATTAGCAATTTAACCAAAATGTTAATACTGTGATTTTGTGTTTCGTTTTGGCATGTATTATTATAATTAAAATAATTTAAATTAAAATTTGAATGCAAACTAAGAATTTAAACAATTATCTGTTATTGGATAAACTAGGTTTGTCTGAAGTGTTTTGGAGTGGTGTATTGGATATTTCTCCAAACGTTTTATTTGCAACTGCGGCAGACATATTTAACGGCACTTAGAAGAATAGAAAAGTGGCCAACAACTAACAACGGCCAGCAAACTGGCGCAACTACCCTACAACACACTTATTAAAGAAGCTGAGGCAGAAGGCAAGAATGTCACAAGAATTATTTTTTAATGGAAATGCCACATTACAGATGTTGGTACTATAATTGTACTCCTTAATTGCTAAAGAAATACACAAATGAAAAAAATGTATTAGTATAGAGGGTCCATCTACACCACATTATCTTAGTCAAGGACAACATTGGGCTTTATCTTCTATTTAGATCTGTAATATGATTAATAGCTCAAAATATTACTTTTTAATATAACTAAGACATTGTGTTTTCCGGGCTCTTGAGTCGTGGTCAGTTGGAGTATTTTCTATGTAACGTTTCGTCTTCAACTACGGTAGACATTTAAGAAGTCGACGGTGTGGCAGTGGCCTAAGCCTTTGTACGTCCACACAATGATACTAGGAATTTTCGTTCTTCATACTCACAAATTAAGATAATTCTACAATAAACTTTGCAGCCGCAAATTTTAATTTTCACTGATAAAAGAGATATGTGAAAGACATGTAATATAAAGGATTAGGTCAATATTACAATATCAAATATAATTGACAAAGATATTTTCTAAAACATTTGACAATATAATAGCAGTCTAAAAAGCGTCAATATGTCTTAAAAACGATGGGAAACTCTAAAAAGTCATAAATTCTCTGAAATTTCGGACTTTTTGGAAGTTATTTACTCTGAATAGTCCGACATTTTAGAGAATATTTGAATTTTTCGTATTTTTTCATAGTTAATAGACTTATTAACACTTGTTTAGACTTGTCACGAATGTCTTATGCATAGTTACAGATTGTTTAAGAGTTTTTTTCAGAAATATTTACACCAGGAGTGCTTTAATTTTGAACATACCTAATCCCCTCTCTCTATCTTTAAATACATGCATCATGCAGTGCAAAATGGAATTTATCTTCAACTTAATTATTCGTCGCCTATCAGTCTTATGCCAAATTAAGTTTTAAATATAAATATATGTCTCCACTACTACACATGTCTCCGGCTCCAAAAATTTATAACTGGACCCAGAATAAATGTGTAAATGTACCACCATATCCTAACCATTTTTAATTTCAAGAGTAATTTGGTTTAGGTTTTCATTTTTTAAATGACAGTTTTGAAAAATTTAATGTGAAGCAAGTGAAAGATGTAGTTTTTTGCAAGATGAAATCTGAAGAATAGTTAAACTTTTTCAAAATCAAAGAAAAATTGTCATTGTGATTGTAATTCTGAATTTAAAATAAATATTTCTTAAGCGTTAAAAATAAACATTTCCAAATTAAGAATGTCTCTCATTTAGATCATGTTTTCATTTCAGGCCCAACATTAAGAGTAATATGTTTCTACTTCGTCCAATAATTTTAAAAAGTTCTCTTCATCAATAAGAACAAATTTCTTAGCGGCTCTACTAAAATAATAAATATCACCGGTATAAATGTCAAACCATAAGGCATGTATATGAAGTCGATGACTTTCCAGGCGCTTTTTCAGAAACCCATAACTTGCAATATTTTGCAGCTGCTGTAGAGTGTTTATTTGAGACAGCTTATCTTCTATGTTAAACTTATTTTCTGGGTCAATATACGCCACAAACTTTCTAAGCGGTGTTTCTGCTTGGAAAATTAATGGTTTTGAATAATCTGTAATTTCTAATTGTTGGAATTTTTCTAGACTAGTCCAAGCGTGCGTACAAAGCCACGCTCTGAGGGGAGAGATTCTTCGATTGTCCTAAAATACAAGAAACTAAATACACTGCTGTTATTAAAGTGCTTTATTAATTAAATGTTAATAATTCCTAGTTTTCAGAGAAAATTTTAATTTATAAAAGATCTGTATACAAAATTCGCTCAATGTTGTTGTTGAACCCTGCTTCCAATGAAATACGTTCAGCATGTTGTTCATTGGCTGCTTCCACCCACTAAGTGAAATAGCCTGTTACTGTCTCTGTTGCCCTCTCTTTCTAGCGTTGCCACGATTTTGTGCATAACAGGCTATATCTAGGAGGTATATGATCTAAGGTTGAACTCCCCAAGGGGACAGCATCATAGATCATTCTGTACCGCAAATATTCTTATAAAAAATAATGCATCTTTGGGTCGGATAACATGGGAAAAATTAATAAATACATGGAACAACATAAATTAAAATAAGATTTAAAAAAGCTTGGTCGTCGTACCACAGTTAAAAAATAATCTGTAAGATCGGTATTATATAAATAATTAAACTACCTATTAACCTCACTCTTGAATGACTACAATGAATAATTAATAATGGCTATCCCTAATTAATTTAAATAAATGCTGAAAAAATAAATAATACTTATGATGTAGGTCTGAAAAGAATAATCTGTTTTTTTCCTGCAAAGGAATTTTATATATTTAATTGTAAAGAAATACTAAACTATTTAAATTTTCAGATATACTATATAATGGTGATGTGATCACTCCGAAACATAAGCCGAGCATTTATCTTGAGACAAGGTAATATCTCAAGTGGATTCCATGATCTCAAAAAAAGTTTCAAATAGTAGTTGTAGGGTGTCCAGTGGGCCATCAAATGGCCGATATAACAACGTCCGGTCTGGACCAGAAATTACTTTTTCCCACCATAACTGTTTTTTAAAGAAATACCGTGGAAATACCCAAAGGGTGAAATTTTGTTTAACAAGTATGAGTATAATGTCATTTGCCAGTTAATTTAATTTAACAAATTTTAAACAATTTTAGTGGCTGATGTAGTTTAACAAAAAGTAACTTTTTTTATTTTTATATTAAATAATAGTGGATTAAACCATTCTTAATGTCTTTAGATAGTGTTAAAATTTTAGTCGTGTACATCAACGTTTAATTGGCCGCACCGAGCGCTCATTGTTGTCGAAAGTCCAGCCATTAGGCGTCGTCTTCTTTATAGTTTTGAAATTTAATTTGTTTTAAATACTATTAATTGTCAACATTCGACAAATTCTGCATTATCTAAAATACAAAATTAATTGTATTGAATAACTAAGAAGAACCAACGAACATACATTATTATAGAAGCGTAGGTACGCCTTAAGCAAAATATGTCCATTGTTTACATTGTTTTATTATGTAAATAAATCATGTATGTTACCCACTCAGTAAAGGCGCTGATGTATTAAATACACGTCAGTTTTATATAGTCTCAAATAGTTCAATTTAACAAAAGGTTGGTGGTTGGTTGGTTCGAAGTCAACAGTGATAAATTTTGAAGCAAAAGCTCCTTAACTGAGGCCCTCACACCTAGGAAAATGGTCGCGACGGACCGACAGTCACACTGCTTCGATCTTTAAATACCCATCAAATTCAGTCCTCTGTGTAAAAACCAGGGACCAGGTAATACATTAAGAGTCTCTTCTATTATAGAAAGTCAATAATAAATAGGAAATAAACATCCAAGTAATATAGAAAACCTGCACAAAATTTGCTTCGATTTTATGACATTTATTTGTACGTGTGGCATTAAAATGTAACACCAGCGCCTCTACCGAGTGGGTAACATGCCCTGATGTTTACATTAAAAAGCGAATGTAAACAAAGGACATTTCTCCATAAAACGTGCGCTTCTATGAGAGCGTATATTCATTGGTATAACTATTCTTGCAAGATTACATATTCCTGCCGTTGTACCTATAAATAATGAATTGTATACATCTAAATTATTCATGTTTCACGGTTACTATAACATTAAATAAAATTATGTGACATAAAATTTATGAAAACCTGGAGGAAATTATAACGACTACTTTTATTTCAAAGTTTCCTCCATATTTAATAATAAATGGAAAACCGACCTGTTAAGCGAGGTTTCTTTGATAAATGTGCTGGGGGATGACACCGTGGCTGAGAATTAGTTGAGATAGAAGTTATATAGGGCTGTGCAATTGCACACTACTACGCTGTAAACATGCAATTGCACACTACTACAACTATAAAAAATATTGTATTGTTATTATTTCAATATTATAACACATAAATATATCTTAATTTGATGTATTTACTCACTGCCTGTACCTAATAAACAATAAACTTTTTGCGGACTAAAGTGTAGTTGAAACCAACCGTCACGTGACGCCACCCAACGCCCAAGAGGTCGAACTATACTCATTACACCAAATATCTGAAGAAGAAGCATAAACTCATGACACTTGAGTTGTCAAAACAAAGACGTCACTACTTTGTGATTGTCAATTGTCATATTTGACAAAACACAGATGATATACACCTGTTATGTGTAAATAACAATAATTATGTTCTTCAATATTAAAAATCAGTTCTCTGCAGTTAAAAGTACGGAATAAGTGTATCCAAAAATGTGGGAACCATCAAATGCAGTGGAAAAGAAATTTAGTGCGGAAACACACCGAATTATAGCAGAAGAACAACTCCACAATTATGTGTCATTCTTGGAAACCTTCACCGAAGATGCGAATAATTTTCGAAAAAAATTCAAAAACGGTCATTATGTGACCAAACAGTTCCTTTATGTAAGTGAGGAAGTGCTTTGCACAACACCCATTTCATATTTGGTCCATTCAGATAACAAAAACCTGACAAGAATCATGGAAAGCCTGGGTGGGGTATGCAAAGAAATAGCTTCATTAATTGAAGAAGCTAATACACTTTACACACAGTTCATTATGTATGAAAATGTCAGTGAAAAACATTTAAAGTTGGAAGCCATTGGAAAAACAATAAAGACATTGCAAGCCATACATTGCTTTGTAGACAGAGTAAGAGAAGTGGTGATATTGACTTTGAAACAGTTGTGTGCAATTTTAGGGAAAAAGTTTGTCATATATAATCATGGTTCCTTATTTCCAGAAATTTTAAATTCATTGGGTGATGTTTTTATTTGTTTATTAAAATTTGACAACATTTTAGACCTTCAAGTGCTAAAAGACCATTGGTTCTTATATAGGAAAATAATTAAAAATGCTGCTCTTAGTAACACACATGACCTGAACCGACATCAGTTAAACATGTTAGATAAAACTTTAAATATGCTTGAAACTGATTTGTTAATGTCAAATATTTTAAAAACCTCAGTAGAAAAATGTTTAGAAGACAAGAACCTAAATGTTCAGTTAAAAAAGTGCAATTTGAACAATGAATTTTATACTTTTATCAATGCCACACTGATAGAACTTGAGAAATCTGAAGAAAATTGTTTTAATATACAAGGCTGGTATAAATTGAACATATTTGTAATGTTTTACTTTAATGTATTTGGTAGTTTAGACAAAAAAATAATTAAAAAATTGTTAGATATTAACAAGAGAATATCAGCTTTTGTTTTAGTAGGTAATGTAATGTGGTATCCTGAGCAGTTTCTCTTGAAACACATACATTCATTTAGCAGTTATATTGATGAAAAAAGTATAGAGAACCATAGGGCAAATTTGATACTAAACAAAAGCAATAATTTACCCAAGGAAGTTAGTCAAATTTCAGTCCATGCATGTTTGCTGTTAATAGACTTTTGCAAAATTGTAAAGTTTAATTTGTACACTTTAAGGGCTAAACAGCTGCAAGATATTATGAATTTACTCTCTGAAATGTTTAAATTAGTAAAAAAAGTTAATTTCATCATTCAGTGGATCTTAAACATACATGCAGATAAAAATATTCCTATAGCAAAATCAGTTTTACTATCAGTTTGTAAGTTAATAGAAATTTTAAAGTGCTTTAAGGTAATATACTCCAAACACACCATTACAGTGACTTACATGTTGCTAATTTTGATTCAACATTTATCCTATAAAGCTTTAAGCATTTTAAATGCTATTAAAAAACAACATACTCAAGATAAGTCTTATAAAGAACATCAGTTGGATGTTTTGTCAGCACTGAATATTTGTGAACACAGTTTAAAAAGTCCAGTTACCAAAGAATCTATTTTAATAGCAAACTTGTCACTTTCAGCAAGTGGTTTAAGTGCTTCAAACTTATTAGAAATTAGAAATGTTTTGAACCAACTAGAACTATTAAGTAGTTTTTCTAAAAATGTTTCAGAGAAAACAAATTCATCTTTTTTATTTTGGCACTATAATTATATGATACCAGTATATTTTTCTAAATTGCTATCTTCTAAAGGTGATATATCAAGACATTATCTAGTGTTAAATGCTATAACAGATATGTTCCATACAGAAAATGAACATTTATCCAAAGACACTAACAGTCTGATACATGAACATCTATGTAAACCTTTAGAACAAATAATAGAAGTCAATTTGAGATTACAAACACACCTTCATTTGCAGTTGCCAAAAACAAACCCTTTTGAGAATTATTGTTCTTTAAATTTCCTCAAATATGTTCCAGTTCCCATGCATAAGTACTACAAAAGTTTAAAAAATGAACTTGAGCACCATTTAAGCACTGTTTTTTACAATCTAACTTCTGTAGTGTTGTATGATTGGAAAACATATGGAGAAATGAGAAGACTGGCACATTTGCAGTATGGTTTGAGCACTGTAGATGATCATTTACCAATACAAACTCTAGGTCAAAGTTTGGATGTTTTAGAGATAATGAGAAATATTAATATTTTTGTTAGTCAGTACATGTACAACTTGAACAGCCAAATATTCATTGAAAGGGAAAGTAACAATAAACATCTGAATTCAATAACTATATCACATGTTGCAAATTCAATAAGGACACATGGTATTGGAATCATGAATACAACAGTAAATTTTACTTACCAATTTTTGAGGAGCAAATTTTATATTTTTTCACAATTTATATTTGATGAATTGATAAAGTCAAGGTTAATAAAGGACATTAGATTTTTCAATGAAAACAAAGAGAAATTCAATCAGATGTATCCTTATGAGAGAGCTGAAAAATTCAACACTGGCATTAAGAAATTAGGGTTAAATGAAAAGGGTGAGAGTTATTTAGATCAATTCAGAAAAGTTATTACACAAATAGGAAATGCTATGGGTTATATTCGATTGATTAGATCTGGGGGAAGAAGATGTTTAGCTGAAGGTACATCTTTTATACCAGATTTGGAGAAAATTCCTGATTTAAAAGAATGCACTGAAAGTGAAGAATTGCCAGATTTATCAAAAAAAGGCTCACAAGGATTGTTAGATCATCTAGAATCATTTGTGTCTAACATAGATGAAGCTACTGAATATTTTGAGTTACTTGTAAAAGTTTTTGTCCCAGTTCTAAGAAATAAAGAAAATATTCATCTGAAGAATTTTTATATGATAATACCACCACTAACTGTAAACTATGTTGAATACTCATTGAATTTTAAAGATAAATTAAATAAGAGGAACAAATCTGAATATTCTTTTACAGATGATGGCTTTGCTTTAGGATTAGCATACATTGTAGAAATATTAAACCAAGAAAAACACTTGAATTCTTTACACTGGTTTCATTCAGTTCAGAGAAAATTGAAAATTGACAGGCTGAAAATTAAAGAGCAAGCTGCTGCTGATACTGACAGTAAACTGAAACAGACACTGGCACTTTCTGAAAGAAAAGTATCTATTTATGAAAAAGAATTCCAATATCTGTATTACAACTTTAATAGTGCAAGATTATTTTTCCAAATGTAAAATTATTCTTAAGTTTTTTTTACCAAAATTAAATTGTTTATATATACAAATGTATTGTTTATATATTAAAAAAATCAAATATAGTATTTATTACTTAGATTAGATTCTTTTATTCAATAAATGTAAATAATAATAATTACAAAAATACTAACCTGAGATGCAAACTCACTGTCTTGTAATTTGTACAACAAATTTATTGCCTTACAGTCACTGTGACCACATACTATTATGTGCCTAATATCATTCACTATACAACCTAATTCTAATGCGGCAGGTTCGTTTGTGGTAAATTCATCCAAAAAGTGTTGAGAATGAGGTATGAGGTTCCCAGCGTTCCTCACTAGAAAAACAGCAACTTTAGCAAACTAAACTATAACTCATGTATTTTGTGAGGTATGAAGTCTCACAGCCATACAAAGCAGTTGCAAAATAAGGGTCTTTATTTTACAATGGATGTGTGAATTAAGTCAGTTGCATAAGTTGAGGAAAATGCATAATTTATTCTGTTTATGATTGTAGAAATATGAATTACTTTGTTTTGTATCACTAATTTATTTATTTATTTAATAAATAAACATAAAAAACTGTGACTAGTTTCGACAATACTATGTCATATTCAAACGGAAACACATTCATGAATGACAACCAAACATTTTGAAACAGACCGAAGGGTCTTGAAAATAACAATAAGTATGTGTTGAATTCTCGGAAGGATTACATAAATATGACATTTTTGTGTACAAGAATATTCAAATAGAAACAAAGTGGTAAACTGATTACTAAAATTTAAATATATCATTTTTGATTATTAGTTACTTAAAAATTTCAAATAGGATGCTCTTTAGAAACTCTAAATAAATTAATTAATTAACTTGTGATTATAACCATTATTAATGGCTATGCTCTTAATGATAGCCAGTAATGTAAGAGCTCATGTATCATCGATTTGTATGCTGCTAATTTGTGTGAGTGTGGACTAAAAGATGAATTTGGGATAGTAGTGTATATGAATGTTGGTTTTCTGAATACATTGAACATGATTTTATTATGTTTATTGGTGAGGGTGGGGTCTAGATAATGGATAGATGAGTTACTTTCAGTTTCCAGAGAAAACTTGATATTAGGATGTATACTATTAAGGAATGATAGGAAAATGTTAAGTTGTCTCTTTGTACCTGCGATGTAAGCTAAAATGTCGTCGACATACCTATACAAGAATAAAATATGTTTTTTGCTAAGCTTAGAGGATATTCTAAATGAGACATGAAAATATCAGCCAGTAATGCGTTAAGGGGTGAACCCATTGCCTGATTTTTGCTCATACAATTGTTAAATGTACAATAATTATGGCTCAGGCACCGGCTATTTTTATGTTTATTTATTAAATAAATAAATAAATTAGTGATATAAAACAAAGTAATTCATTTTTCTAAAATCATAATGATAGTATATCACAAAGTAATGGTTTCCACCATCACTTACTCAGTTTATCAAAAAATTATGGAATTACAAAAAATTTAGATAAAACATTTGGAAGCGAAATATTCTATTCTATTTTTTCTATTCAACTGAAACCAATTTGAATATTTAAAACATTAAATATCTACTTCTGAAGATTAACCTTCCGATTTTGATATGTGGGAACAGATCCTCATTATAAAAGTAATTATTTTTGACTAGCAGTAAGTTATTGTCTTCATTAAACAACACTTATTAGCTTGGTTTTCATTTGTGATTGTTCTTAAATTTTAATTACTAAGGCCGGGCACAGACCTACCGTTTCCCGGGCTGTGTGTGCCGATATATGGAGTTTGCACGTAATCCATGCCTCTTTCTTACCGGTGAAAACGTTCTTACCGGGGACGCTGGCCGGTTGCTTTCTGACCGATCGTTCTTGCCGTTCCGGATCGGTAGGTATGTGACGAGTGATATACTTTGCATTGCATTCTAGCCTTCCGTTACAATTCTCTTCTATTCTTATAAGAACAGAACAGAAACGATAGGTCTGTGCCCGACCTTAAAAGCACTAAACATGAGCTTATGCTGGGCCAAGAGAATTTGGATAGTCGCGAAAATGTTTACAATCTCATTTATGGCTCTCTTTAAAAGAGAAAGCAGAGTTCTTGCAGATTCAGTAGGTACAGAACTGTCACTTAATTGCTAACTCATGGCAAGAAGTTAAATAAATAATATTACAAAATTCTTTAATTCGCTAAGTTCACCTTAACCTAACCTAAATAAATCTCACATTTTACCTCTATTTAACTTATATAGTCAGCTCACTGTTATGACCTTGAGGTTTTTGTCGGCGGCGGTGGAATAGGTGCACTACATAGAATGTCCGAAACCGGCGCTTTCGCTCCTATCTATAGAGTGCAACTCACGACTCTGTGATTATTTAGTGTGTTTATACAGTTTATTTGGAACAATCGATTAAAATACAAATAAGTGTAATTTGGAAAATATTTATGGTTAAAAAAACAGGCACGCACGGGTACGCCAATGTCCGGTGATTAGCGGGTGACGCATTTCGAGAACGTCTCAAATCTGACAAGCACCCTTAGAAAACTCCGAGAAGGCTTTTACTGCTACAGCCACCTCCGTTAGCCCCTCGGCTGCTGATGTTACGAAATTTTAACACCAAGAGCCTAGCATACCGTAACCGCTACATAAGAGGGGGCGCCACATAAAATTTCTGCCCCTGTGTCAAATAGTCCTAGGGGCGGCAAATTGTCTTTTTACCAGGGACTTCTCTCTGTATGATCTGTGCCAGGGACAACGTAATGCTAGAGTGGACCTTGGTTCGCGCTACCGGCTGAGTATGTCCCCCATCTCTCTCATTCATTACAATGAATAAGACATAGAAAGGAAATGAATCTGTAAGGATGTGTGTCTGCGTCACTTGCTTGGTTGCTTGTGATTGTATCTTCTCTCTGCATTGTCCTCTGTATGATCTGTGGTTGTATCTAGCGCGGTTTCAAAGAAATAAAAAATGGCGATCTTCGGGCGAATCCATGCGTTATAATATTTGAATGTACCCACTTTTAATGAAACAGCCTGTATGTAAAATTAAAGTTGGCGCCATTGGAAGTAAATTCAAATAAAATACTCACCTATGAACATATCCCCAACATTTGTTTGCGTAAATCTTGTAGGAATCATTCGACTATCAATGCAAGTGAAAAAAACAGCTTTAGGCTAAAAAAACAAGGCGAAAATAATTAAGTGAAAGAGAAAATGTAGGCGTGATCACGTGATGTACGCCACACTGCGCTTGTCATAATGCGAAATTACTGTCAAAAATTTGTAAACAAACTTTTATTTGATAAATAACGAAAACTTACCTTGGGATTGTCGCGTACTTGCTCAAATTGTTTGACCATTTGATCTCTGACAGTGCATCTATATTTCATAATGCCCTTTAACAGCTTGTCCATTTTTGTGAAAATTAATCAACAGGTCGTTATTCTCATTCAATTTAATTTCAACTGATTAAGACCTACCTAATAAAACTATCGGTTCCAAAGTTCATTGTCGGGCTACTAGCTCAGAAATTTTTATGTGAAAATCGATTTTATATACTCAAAATATGTAGGAAATAAAAGTATGGTTAGGTTCACAGATCAAACACGTTAGGTTATCACAAAAGTATTTTTGAGAGGTTAAATGTTAAGTTTATAACAAATTCTAAAATTTTCAATTATATAACATTACTTATTAAATTGTTTAAAAAACGGCATACCTATTTCTTATATGAAAAGTAAATAACACTTGTTATTAGAGTTAATATTAGGGAGTTTTTATCTAATACTTTTTGGTTATTATTGACACCTATTAGATTGTATAAAACTTGTTCGGTATTTGTAAGTGATAAATTCTAAACCACTACCACACAGGGCAATACTTATTAAATGAAAATACAATTCTAAATTACAACATATTATAAACATGTTCTTAAATTGAAACAATGCTTATTAAATTGTGAGTATTTTTTTAAGTCCAATCTGGTCCTTATTTGATTGACGCATTATTTTAAATATTTATTTTAATAAGTAAATGTCATTATTGAATGAGTGCCAGAAAACACCTAACTAATGGCTCTTCATGTCATTATTGCTTTATTTATAGTATATTACCATCTTGAAACTGTATGAAAATATTTGTTTGTAACCAGGCAAATGCCGAATTTCTGGGAGAAAGAAATTTTACATAATTTTTTGCTGCATACCTACATATCACCTCTATCCGTGCAAATGTTTATACCGTTTTTTTTTTGTAGGATTTTATGCACAAAATTTTTCTCATTCTAATGTTTGCTTTAAATTTTACAAGGATGAAACAGAAATATTTCTTCAAAATTTGGTATACACAGGCTGCCATTTTGGTCTACCTGAGTCTCTGTCATTTATCAATCCCTCGCCTGATATTCTCTGAAATCATTGCACTCGTGGTTTTACCATATTAAACATTGATAGTATTTACAATAAATATGAGAACACAAAAACGAAAATTATATTTCGAGATTTACACTTTATTTTATAAACGACACGTGTTTCGGCATACAATGCCTTTATCAAGTTTCACAAAATACTAAAACTATTATTCTAACTACACCAATATATATATACATATTACTTAACTAAACTAATTATACAGAGCCATTAAAAAGATTTAAAAGTGGGGATGGATTAAGATCTAACTGGTTATTTAATAGTCTACCTGAATATTTATACCTGTTAATTTCTGGGGATTCTAATAGATTAATTTTACTGGGGTTATTTTCCAAATGTAATATATTTACAGTATCGTTAAAGTTGTGATTATCCTCTACTAAATGACGTGCATAATTAGATTTATTGTCTTGTGTGGAATAACTTCTTTTGTGCTCTCTAATACGAGTATTAAAATTTCTAAATGTCCTACCGATATATAGTTTGTCACAATTGCCGCAGTTGAGTTTGTATACCCCGGATTTACAATTACTATCTACTCTTGATTTATTATTCTTAATATATCTGGATAAATTATTTGAAGTTTTATAACTGATATTAATGTCTTGTTTTTCTAAAAATGTTTTAACTTTATTACTTGTTTCGCCCAAGTAAGTTAAAGTTTTGAAAAAATCATAAGATCTTTTATCAATAGGATAAATTAAATTTAGAGCCTTATGGAACATTTTCTTTTTTACTAAGTTATCGATGAGATGGGGATCAAAACCGTTGTTTACTGATATCTGTTTAATGATGTTTAATTCTAAACATCATTAAACATCATTAAACAAATATCAGTAAACAACGGTTTTGATCCCCATCTCATCGATAACTTAGTAAAAAAGAAAATGTTCCATAAGGCTCTAAATTTAATTTATCCTATTGATAAAAGATCTTATGATTTTTTCAAAACTTTAACTTACTTGGGCGAAACAAGTAATAAAGTTAAATCATTTTTAGAAAAACAAGACATTAATATCAGTTATAAAACTTCAAATAATTTATCCAGATATATTAAGAATAATAAATCAAGAGATAGTAATTGTAAATCCGGGGTATACAAACTCAACTGCGGCAATTGTGACAAACTATATATCGGTAGGACATTTAGAAATTTTAATACTCGTATTAGAGAGCACAAAAGAAGTTATTCCACACAAGACAATAAATCTAATTATGCACGTCATTTAGTAGAGGATAATCACAACTTTAACGATACTGTAAATATATTACATTTGGAAAATAACCCCAGTAAAATTAATCTATTAGAATCCCTAGAAATTAACAGGTATAAATATTCAGGTAGACTATTAAATAACCAGTTAGATCTTAATCCATCCCCACTTTTAAATCTTTTTAATGGCTCTGTATAATTAGTTTAGTTAAGTAATATGTATATATATTGGTGTAGTTAGAATAATAGTTTTAGTATTTTGTGAAACTTGATAAAGGCATTGTATGCCGAAACACGTGTCGTTTATAAAATAAAGTGTAAATCTCGAAATATAATTTTCGTTTTTGTGTTCTCATTATGGATTTACATCAAGTATCAGCCGCAACAATTCAGTATACAATAAATATGTTTTGCTATGGTGGTATGGTTTTCACCTGACCATGTTGAGCCCATTTATTTGCTTATCACAGTAAAGTGCCCCTCCTCATTTTTCCAGGACTGGCTTGGAGCAAATGGGAAAACTGCAATGACCTGTAAGCAGTTTGCTTTGTCTATATTCTGATATAGGGAATTAAAATTGACACAGAATTAGTGAAAATATTGAACAGTGATCTGCTAGATCTAGAATATTTGAGGGAATATAATTATGTTGTTTGTGAAGGGGATTTAATCCCTTTGAAGAATGAGTTAAACTGTCATCCACAAAATATATCGATAATAATAGCTTTGCATGTGGGTCTAATGGCACCAAGCAAGAAAACACCAACAATAAATTTAAGAGTTTGGTACAGTTTTGATGTGTTTTCATAATAAAAAGTTTATTGCTAAAAGTCTCAGTGGCAACTGCAGTGTAGGATTCAATAGTAAAAAATGGAAAAATTTAGGGACACCTGACAAAGCTAAAAATCAGTTAATTATTTATGTAAGTTTTTATTTTTTTAGTTGCATAAAAATAGGTCCATAAAGGTTAAATGTACAATGTCTTTGCTTCACTATATTCAAGTGATGCAACATGCTACATACATATTGAAACAAAAACAGTTTCTTGTAGAAATAATTTAATAAACATAATTCAACAATCATGAACTTTGTTAAACATCCACAGATACATTTTGGAGACTCTTTCAGATGATTTTCTTCAATAATAAACTTAAAAAATATTGTTATAATGCTACTGAAATTTACAGAAATTTTAGAAATTAAAATATAATCTATAAAACTGAGTGAAATTATGTCATATTTAATATAAACATAATGGACAAAGGATTAATACTAAAAAATTGGCACTTGTAAATTAATATTTATCTGCTCCTTGAAGAAGCTGAATTTGAAACTTTTTCTAGTTTCTCAAAATGTTTCCTAGCATTTCTAATGTTAATTAAAGTTACTTCTGAAGGGATTTGTGGATCTGACATGCAAACCATCACATAAGTATTACTTGTAAACATGTCAATGTATGCTGCAAAAGCTGAGTTTCTTACTTCCATGCTTTGAAACTGAGCTGCCAATTTTGAACACGACAATTTAAACTGTTTGATGATATTTGATACTTTCTCAAATCTATGTACATCTCTATGATGTTTTCTCTGACAATGTGATATAACTAAAAAGGTAGCTTTCTCAAATAATAATACTTCATCAGCATCCACAATGTCAGCAAACTGTTCTAAACTGTTTTCTAATTCTTTGACATTTGGAATTAACATGTAAACTATATTTGACCAGGCTCTGTATAATGTTTCATCCCAAATAGAAGTTCTGAAACAAGTACAGTCTAATGGTTTTGATAACCTTTTCAGATCTGCCTCTCTCTCTTTAAATATAATATCTCTTTGATCCTCAGCTACTAAATCCATCTTGTGAATTAGACAGAAAATTTTTGCCTCTGGTGAATTTTGCAAAATTGCCTCTAGACATGACTGATAATAATGCATGTCTTTTTCAAGTTCCCTACTCTCCACATCAAATACATATATAAGTACTTCAACATTTCTAAAAATGTTATCTCTTTGTGAGACAAAGTAATTTTCCATAAATGCTTCTTGACCTCCACAATCCCAGAGATTTAAAACAAGGTTTCCAAGGAATCTAACATGAGAGTGTTCCACATCAACTACAAATGTCATTATTATTTATTTATCAAATTGCAAAAATATATATTACTGGTTGCTCCTAATCTTCTCGTGTCCCTAGCTATATAATTTGCAAAAATTATGGATCTCATACTCGTTTTTCCTGAGCCACTCTTGCCCATCAGTAATACCTAAATTAGAAATTAAATTATTAGTGGTTATAAAACGCTTATAATTATTGCTGGGGGTACCTTCTTTTTCATTGTTCTTAAACTGATATCGTATATATAAACAAAAATATAATGTATGTAACAAACACTACAAAAAAAGTGAGTAAATAATAAAATTCGACACTAATTTTGTTAATATAACTTTTATGTCAATGTCAATACACTGTCATCTGTCACCATCATTTCAAAGTTCAAATTACTGAGGGCGCAAGTACATGCGAGCGTTTTTCCGCTGGCGGCATTATTTTAAGGAGTGGGGGAACATTAACTGAGGGGAATGAAAGACGTCAGCGGGAAGCCGAAGAAGTTCGTTTGTTTTAACTTTTTTGCGGAAGACGCTGTCAAAACTGCCATATTTGAATACTGCTTTAACAATACAGATAAAGTACATGAATGAAATTTGTATATTATGTAAATATAAATGCAAGCAACGGTAATTCATTATTGGAATAATTAATTAATACATTGCCAATGGAATTCGGACAGATATTAGTGAACATGTTTATTTATATTTTTCGGTTTCATAACCTAACCTCAAACTAAATGGCCATGGAAAGCCAATTTAAACAGAGTCGAATATAAAACTTATACAGCGTTGTCAGATATTTTTTTAGCTAACACACAAAAATTAACTGATCTTTGGTATCATGAAATATTTTATTTAGAGGGATTGTTTAGGAGAAGAAATATTTCACTCAAAATATAAAAATAAATACGTTCTTTACCATTCTTATCAATCATATTAGATAAATACATATTTTTTATGACTTTTCTAACTACAAATACTGTAATATCTTGCATAAATGAATTAAATATTTTCTACAATTGATCGACTTACACTCATTTTATTGTGTAAAATTTCAAAAATAATGTCAAAATAATTGTCAATGATTATTCCTTCCATCTAACTGGGTTTTCTCTCCTCACTTCTTTTTTGTAACAAAAGTATTTGACAGCAGTATAGTGCATACTTATCTGTTGTGGAGACGTTTTAACTCGTCTGGAGTCGTTGTTAATCACTGAATGAACTATTTATGCGTAATTTATTGATTTGCTGATTACCACAGAAATGAAAATTACGCATAAATTGTTCTTTCAGTGATTGACAACGACTCCAGACTTGGAGTTGAAATACTCATATTTGTACTCAGGAAGTCTGTAGAGATGTCTTTCTCTTAAACAACTGTGAGCTGTGCATGGGCGGATCCAGGGGGGGGGGGCGATAGCCCCCACCAACAACCTCAAAGTAAATTTAATATTAAAACGAGGTAATCTTAACTCCAAGAGCCTAGAAGAAGGTCACTTCTATGGGTTTAAACCACAATACGACTATTTTTAATGTAATATCCCCAGAAATATGAGTTTAAAATTATATTTTGGTAAATTTAGTCAAGGATCGCCTCCCCCCCTGAAGCATCAAATCCCCCCCGGAAGCACGAGTCTGAATCCGCCCCTGTGAGTAATACTTGAATCGCAATAAGATAAAGTTACAATTATTTTAATTTTCCATTAGTAAAAAAAACACAAAGAGAAACAGAGACAGGTAGATAACTAGAGACAGGAATTATATTTCTTAAGATGCTTTCTTTTTTCTATTGTTTATGTTTACCTCATGCTCTAATATACTGTTTTTTACTGTCCTATTTTTTTTATTACCATTATATATTTTTGTGAAAGTTCAGAACAATACACACACAATACATAAAATTGATTGCTACCTTTGAAATAAATGCTAACCTTTTACACTGAAGTTGAATAAAATTGTTTTACACCAGAAATCTAAAATTAAATCGATTATCATCAAATGGAACGAATTAAATTTGAGTTGCTTAATTTTAATTACACAGTGTCAAACAATTATAACTTGTTTGAAATTGTATAACCCCATGTATTTCTTATTAAGTTTTATATGTGAAACCAAACCTTGCATTTATTTATTAGATTTCCTTTTATCTACATGGGCTGATCCAAGGTTGAGAGCCTCAAAATTGGTAAATTTAATTTTAAAATGAGGTAATCTTAACTCCAAGAGCCAAGAAAAAGGTAACTTCTATGAGTTTTGGCCTCAGAACGACTATTTTTAATGTAATAGCCCAAGGAATCTAGGTTTAAAATTATATTTAGGTAAATTTAGTACAATATCGCCCCCCTGAAGCATGAAATCGCCCCCTGGAAGCACGTGACTTGATCCGCCCCTGGAGCTGTGAGGAATACTTTCTGTAAGAGAGAACCAGTTATCCAGGTAATTTTTTCAAATTGCCTCTACTATACTTTGATTCCACTTCAAATACTTATCCATTACAAAAAAATAAGTAAGTAAGGTACCTAATTGTGTTGCAGTTTTTCTCCTGCGACTGACATGTAAATTTCGGGGCAAATAGCTGAAATATTATCTGTTGGTCATGTATTCTGTTGTTCGGTTTTTAAGAAAAATGTCTACAGTAAATCGTTTCTACATTCAACACGGTATGTGTAGCAGACTAAGCTTATTAAAAACATAATATTGGAAAACAGCTTTTTTTTCACCAAAAAAATGTCATTTAGATCACGAAAGTAATATGGGTCTTTCAAATGTATTTTTGTAAATAGGAGATTTAAGTATGTACTGTTTCCACGTTCGTAATATTCAAAGAGTATTTTGTAAATCGTGTTAGAGTATAATTTTCGAATTTATAGTTTCTCTAATGTATTATTAAAGAACTTGTCGAAGTGTAAAAAATAACTTTTATCGATCACACAAGAGAAGTTTTCGACATGTACACAACTTGCAAATTTCAAATACTAATAGTTTGGATTTTACAAGTTGTAACTTGTAGAATAATTTTGCTGAATTTCGAAACGAAATTCTACAAGTTACAAAACTAAAAGTTATAAGTTTATTTTGAAACAGGCCCCTGGTAACACTAGAGAAAAGACAATAAATCAATAAATCGACTGTTATAACAGTAAACCTGGCAGCATTGAACTGACAAGGAAATGATTGCCGAAATCCATAGACATATACATTCCCATACACTGAGCATATGATATAACCAAGTAACAACAGTAACAGTTTTTCTTCCCTATTCGTTTGATCTCTCTCTTTCCTAGGGAGTTCATA
Organism: Octodonta nipae; assembly: GCA_034190945.1. NCBI lineage: Eukaryota > Metazoa > Arthropoda > Insecta > Coleoptera > Chrysomelidae > Octodonta > Octodonta nipae. The sequence continues at coordinate 136,105,077 of CM067218.1, forward strand.
ATTTATCTTCCGTTTGGTAATATCCATTATGTAATATTCGTTTGTGCTAATCATCTTCTAATTAAAAATTGCTTGCTTGTTCAGTCTATGGCAATATATATGTCTATGATCGAAATCACTACCCCTCAAAAATAAAATTCCGCCAGCGGAAAAACGCTCGCATGTACTTGCGCCCTGACAGTCAAGACCTTAGAGCATTTACTTTCTAGAGATAACCTGCAGTGCACAAATGTCGAGGTAAGACTAAAGAGAGAGAGAGGGCAAGAGGCTATTTCACTCGGTTGGGAGCTGCTTCCAATGAATGTTGTTCATTGGCTGCTTCCACCCACTAAGTGAAATAGCCTCTTACTGTCTCTATTGCCCTCCCTTTCTAGCGTTGCCACGATTTTATGCTTGACAGGCTATATCTAGATGGTAAATGATCTAAGGTCAAGACAAATAAAGAGAAATTGTCACAGACCACATAAAGGACACAGATCATACAATAAAGATCAAGGACAAAGATTTATACTTATAGACTCAGCAAGCAATTTTTAACTTAGAGCTTGGACCTTCTGGAGGTAGCCTGCAGTGCACAAATGTCGTGGTAAGACTAAAGAGAGAAAGGGCAAGAGGCTATTTCACTCGATTGAAGCTGCGTTCTAGAGTTGCCATGATTTTGTGCATGGCAGACTGTCTACAGAAGGTACATGCTCTAAGTGAAATGCAGGTCAGGACTTAGATCATTTATCATCTAGACAATGAACAACATGCTTTTTTGGAAGCAGCTCCTAAACTAGTGAAATAGTTTCTTGCCCTCTCTATTGCCCTCTCTCTCCTTAGTCTTACCACGACATTTGTGCACTGCAGGCTATCTCTAGTAAGTAAATGCTCTAAGGGTCAGGAGTTCATTTCAATTCTCAACTTAGAGCTTGTACATGCTCTAAGTTTCTCAATTTCCATTTCCAATTTTTTCGGAAGTTTCAGATATGTGCTGACTTCACAGAACCAGAAATTCTATATTCGTATAAAATTGTTAACAAATGATATTCCGGTCTTATCTCAGACAAACGCATTAAACGTTTGAAGTAAATTCTGACGTGTAAAAAAGGGATAACTATACACTATACTCATCGTTTATCTTTTCTTAAAATGGTTATTGACGATGACTCTAAAATGGTGGCCACAATGAAAGAGAATTATAATTTTAGTTGAATGTATCTGTACATACATTTGAGTAAATGTTTTTAATTCCACCAATTTTAATTAAAGTGTAATTTTTCGCTCAATTTTGTGGTTTTTAATTTATCAGTTGTATTCAAATAACGTAAGTACGAGGAATAAATTTACTAATCTGACGCATACAACCGGCCCACCCATTTAAAAAATATTTTTTGTGGACATTATGTAGTTTGGATTTTAATTTAACAAATATTTTAACGTTATAAAGTTCATAAAATCAAAATCTTGAATTTATTTTAGCGAAAAAATGTCGTCTGATGAGGAAAAGCCCCCAGCTCCCCCAGTTCGTTTAACTTCCAATAGAAGCACTGATTTAGTTAACAGTTCCATAGCTGTGGATCGACCTTTACCAAAAGAGCCCGAAGATGCAGACAAGAAGAAAAAGAATATAAAATTGAAAAAGACCCATAAGCTTTCAACTTACAGTTCTGATAAACCAAATATTTCATACCCAACTAATTTTGAACATACTGTACATGTTGGATTTGATCCTATCTCTGGGGAATTTACGGTAAGTTTCTGCAAAATCTTAGTAGTGTTTTTGGTAGAGTAGGAGCTTGTTTTTATGTTTATTTGTATTAATGAAAGTGTTCTTTTACAAGCTGCCCCTAACAGTAAGTAATAGTGTTGGATGCAAATTTTTTTGTTTAGTTGCATTTAGCTGTAGAAATGTTTGTTTACAAAATTTTTGCAACAGGTTTTTTTTTATCAGCATGAGTAGATTCAACATTTTTTCGGGGATTTCAGTCCAGCATTAAAATAATATTTTCCTACAAATGTAGTTCAATAGTTCTTGTTGTATTAATGCATCAAGACAGTTTGTATAGTTTCAGTCTTAGTTTAGATTTTTTCAGTCCCCATTATATTACCCAGTGTATGAATTTCTTCATATTTATTTTTTTATAAAAAGGTGCATTGGTAGCATATTATGTTTTCCAGAAACAGTTTTACAAACTGGCATTTGGTTTTTGTAAATATGTAATATATTGCACTGAAATTGGGGCACATTTATTCCAAAATCCTTTAATCCCCTCACCCAAAAAGTTTTCTTCATATAAATCTGCACAAAAATTCTTAAATGTAAGACAATGTTGTTTAAATTCACATAAGTATTTATAATTTGTATTGCAAACAAAGTGTAGCAGGCCTAGACATTTTTTTCAAAAATTGCCCACATTATTGGTTGTCTAAGACAGAAAGTGTTCCTTACATATATTCTGAGAAAGAAATCTCTCCAATTTGATCTACTAGTTTTCATGTGTGCAAAGGAGAATTGCCATGGGCAGTATCAAACTAAATATATTTTTGAGTCACAGGTTCATGTTATCAGAATTTCTTGTTTTTAGAATTTCTTGTCTTTAAATATGTTTTATCTTAAATTTTGCTAAAAAGTTGTTAAAAATAATAGTCTTTATTGGGTTTTATGAAGCTCAGCACACAAACATATAATATATACAGAGTTATTATGGGATTTGAACACACAACAATTGAGACAATCAATATTAAACTCACTCAAGGTGATGCCATCTCACTAAAACTATTCAGAGCTGCTTTACTATCTTTTTTATAGTTAGATTGGAATATAAAAGCCTTAAATGTATACTACAAACATCTGAATTATAAATAGAAGTATCAATTTGCATTAATAACATTCAGAAAAAACTCATTAGTTTTCAAGTCTAGAATGCTAGTTCATCTCCAAAAAAGTTCATTTGATAAATATGTTGCAACAGTAAGCTTTACAGTAAACAGTAAAAGTAGACTTTGATTCTAAAAATCACATTTATAGAAAAAATGCAATTTACACAAAGATCAATAGCAAGGAAAAACTGGTAGAAAATGGAAATGAAATGAGACCAAGGTAATAGATATCATCCACAAAGTAAAATCCCTGAAATAGCAATGAGCAGGACATTTGCCAATACAATAAGGTAATAGGTGTACAATGGAAATCATCCAGTGGTATTCCAGGTGTAAAATGACCAAGAAAACAAGAAGTATAAGATGTGACTATGATATCAGGAAAATAACTGGCATAACCTGGTCCCAGAGAAATGATAATGTAAAAATGCTTATAAAACTGAATATGATGATCATTATTTTCACAGAAGGAAGGTTATTTTTCCTGTTGATTCCAATATATATCTTTGTTTTGGTTTTGGATCTTATCATTTGGCAGTTTGAAAGGTGAATTCAGAAAGAACCAATTTGGTTTTCAATTTAAATTATCTCACAGAAAACTATGCTTTATCATCTGAACCTCATAATTGTCTAATAATTATTAAAGTACTAACATTAAACAAAAAATAAAATACTCTCTTTGAGGTATCATTCTTTTGTATGCAAGACAATACATATAATATATATTGTTTCTGGTTAGGGAACCTTCATCAGTTGCACTTCCCACAACTGAATGTCCTATCTAACACTTCTTTATGTATTTAGTTAACTTTGAAGACGAGAGATGTAAAGACCGACATCTAGGATTTTCGGGAACCGCAACTGATAAAGGTTCCCTAACCAGAAACAATATATATTATATATATTGTCTTGCATACAAAAGAGAGACACCTCGAAGAGAGTATTCAATATCTTTGACAGGTAAAGTTAACCTGAAAATTTCATTGTGACATTCTAACCTAGGAATTACAGGTAACAGCAATGACATGGAATGTCTCCAGGTTTGGGAACTGTATGTGCTAGTTTCCCTGAAAATCCTAGATGTTGGTCTTTACATCTCACATCTTCAAAAAATAAAATGTTCTATATTTAAACACATTTGGAAATTTTTTTATTTAGCAGACTGATTTTGTGCTATGTAATAGATGCTCACTGACCATTCCTAGGTGTGAATTTCCTTTCGTGGTTTAATCCATTTAAGGTTTCTGTTTGATTTTCTTTGGAAACATAACAGCTTGAATGTTGGGTAAGACTCCACCCTGGACAATTGTTACACCAGACAACTTATTCTATTCTTTGTGGTTTTTGGTGGCAAGTTGTAAATGTCTTGAAATAATACAGGGCTTCCTGTTATCACATCTAGCATTACCCACCAATTCCAAAACTTTACCTGCTAAATATTCTATAACACTGCTATATATATATATATATATATATATATATATATATATATATATATATATATATATATATATATATATATATATATATGGTTGATGATTTATTCCGATGTACATCCGTTCGTCTGTATTCGTTTGAAAAATCACTTGACGTTTCGCCAAAATCATATTTGGCTTTCTCAAAAGATACTAAGTAACAGTTACTTGTCTTCCAATAGCACTGCAATTTTTGTGACTTAGGAGAAAAGACTTATTTCAACCTCAGGGATATTAATTAGGCTCCTGGCATAGTTTACTTGGTAGACACCTCTCAAAAGCTGTTTTTTGTAAAATCCAGACAACAAAATGATAAATACTTTTAGATTAAACCTAATATTCCAGTGCATTTTTACAAAATACAGAAAAATAACTTAATTTGACAATGAAAATACTGGCGCCTTCATGGTTATGTCAGTATGTTGGATTAAAACCAGTGACAAGTCTGTGAAATCGAATTATCACTGTAAAAATTTCTATTATAGCTTTGGGTTGTGTGTACATTGATAACCTTTATACTGCTTTGTAGAATCAGTTACGATCAAACAGCTTAATACTATTTATATTGTGATACAAAAAACTCAACTTTGCAGTTACAACATTTTCTGCTTAGAGAAGTCGATTTTCCATGGTGCAATCAAAATCATCCATCAAAATTTGGATGTGTAAATAGCATCCAGTAATATTGCTTAACTATGCACATTTTATAATAAGCAGGATAGTATATATTGACTGACTGTCATATGGAAAATTAAATAAATAGGTGTATTGTTAGTCTCAGTTAGGGGCGGATTCGGAACATCCAAGTGCTTTTAAGATCAGTTGAGCTTAAATTTATTATATCACACACAATTGCTTTCATTTATTGGGTATTTTCATGCTGTTAACACTCCAATTCTTGTTCATACAACTTCATATTTATTTTTTACTTCAAAAGATTAATAATACATTTCAATTTTTATTACCTACTTCTTCACTGCTGGGAGAAATACTGTTAACTAAAATATTACTTCTAGCTGACCAAAGAATTTGGTCCTTATTGAAAACATAGCCCTTTCATGATATTGTACTTTCGTTTTGTACATGCTTCTGTACATACACCTTGAAATTGTTCAAAGGAGATTTCATATTAATTTATGGTAGAATTCTCCAGTCCATTTGAAAATTGGATCATTAATAAATGAAAACATTTATATAAGACTTTTTTTTGTTATAGGGAATGCCAGAAGCATGGTCTCGACTTTTGCAGAACTCCAACATAAGCAAGCAAGAACAGAAAAACAACCCTCAGGCAGTGTTAGATGTACTCAATTGGTATGACACCAGTTCTAAGGAACCTCCAACTACTAAATACATGACAAAAACAACAGCTACTACACATTCAGGTAAATAATACAAACTTTTTTAATATTTCAAAAACATTAATGTTAACACTGTTAATGGTTACAGGTTCATCTTTAAGTCGCGTCTCCAGTTCAAGCCCTAGCAGCACAACTCCTACAGAAGCTGAAGCAGGGTCACAGTCCTATCACAGTCCTGCTCACGCGCCTAGTTCAGAAATCGAAGACGAAGCGCCTCCCCCTCCAGTTGCTAGTCGACCAGAACGTACGAAGAGCATAGTAAGTTATGTTATTTTACTAAATCTAATTTCTGAAAGAACTTTTTAATATAATTACGAACCTCTTGTCACTTGTATTAGGGTTTTATAGCGTCAGTCAATTGCCTGTTGATTGTGGTTACTTTAAATGTTTATATCCATCTGTATTTTATCTGTCTACTCTAAATCTATATTAAGAAAGCCGAGAGATTTAAAGCATACTGCCGGTTAGTCTTTTGAATTCTTTTTAAAAGCAATTATTTCACGTTTAATTAGGAGCTTCCAAAAAAAAAACATTTGTCAGACTTAAACTGAGACCTCGGAACCGTGTATGTATGTATACTTAATATTAATTCCAGGCTACTTTTTTATTGTGAAATTTTAAGAAAAATTCTTCACTGATCTGCAGGGTTTTATTGAATAGTATATATAAACATTAAAAAAATATAAGTACCTTGAAACCTTTTTAAACTTCCTATGTTTAAATGTTTCATAAGAATGTTTTCAAGTGAAAGGTTTTTCAATATGGGGCGGGTCGATGTTGGTTGCCATGTTGTTTTGGTGGCGTCTGCCTAATCTATTGTTTATTATTCAGCCGCTAATTCTTATCAAAATAACTCATCCTTAGTGCAAACGTTGCGCCATGCGTGGTAAATTCGAGACGACAGGTTCGGTAAACAATCAGCCAAATAGGGAAGTCAGTATTTTCAATTGCAAAAAAAATACCACAGCTATTTGATTGTTTTTTCTTGAAGAATGTATATAGCATAACACATAAGAACTATTGTTAATAAATTTTTATTCCTCAATTAATTATACGGAGTGTGCAAAAATTGCAATTTTAGCAGTTTTTGTAACTTGTCAGCAAGTGAATTAAAAGTTCTAGTGTAAGTTTGTTTTATATGTCATTTCAATTGCGACTAAATGATAGGTTCATATAGCCAATTGGATAATTAGTTATTGAGTTATTTGGAACAAACTGTAAAAAAACGCAATTTTCTGTTGTCCATAGTTATTGTATAAGATACGTTGAAATTGTGAAACTCGGGAGAATCTTTCATTTCTACGAGGTAAATAACTGGTAAGAATCTCTAATTTACAACTCAGAAGGTTTTCTTGCAAATCTGATTCTTTTTCCAGAGCTTTTGATTTTATGTGAAGTTTACAATGCTCCCATTTTGAGCTAAATTAATATTTTAACCATCTGAAAGAAACATATTAATTATTAGATCTTTTAGACCAATCCCTCATAAATTATTTTCTTTTGATTTTGTTTTATTGTATGTAAAATCAGTTTGAAAGCCTGCATTTTGGTATTCGGAATTAAATAAAATTTACTGGTGGGAGAAGCACCTTCCCCTCATTTTACTACTGCGTTTAAACTGACATTCATTTCAAATCACCTTTATTCTTTCTCTAATACAAATGCCATGCCAACTGTCAAACTGTCTGCTGATAGCTCAATGACGAAAAACGGTGGCATATCATAATTAGTCCATTGAAATGTTACATTTGTTTGGGCTTAGCGTGCATTTGTCAGATGAGGCAATTTTATTTTTTATATCAAGGGGGGGTTGGTGTTAAGTTAAATTCAAGTTTGTGGGGTTGCAACCCCACGGCCGCTAAAAAGTCGTCCAAATGATTTTTATGGTTTATCTGACAAACTATAGGTCTCACAAAAAAAGTATTTATCATTTTTGTTGTAAATAAAATTGTCTACCACGAGTTATAAGCGAAAATCAAAGTTTGAGAAAAAAAAATTCTATTTGTCACTATAACTTTTTTACTAATCATTTTACAAAAAAATACCTCAGACCATTTTTATAGATGGTGTTTTAAGGAATAATTTTCATTATAAACTTTTTAAATTTATTCATTAGTTAACTAACTTTATAGTTCATAACTATACATTAATATTAATGATTTGTCATAATTATATTGTTGACTTAGATTTTCTATTTTTTGACTCATTATTTCCTTTCTAAAGTTTTTTTCCTTTTAAAATCTCCGTTACATGACGTAACACCTTGATGACGTCAGAGCATCATGGCCTTGTTAATTTCGGTGGTATTGGCTAAAATATTCTTAAAGTTACTAAATCTTTCCAATTTTTGTTCTTATATAGTACACCAAGCCAGTGGAGGATTCCCATTTATCGACTACTAACGTTAGCGCCTCCCCGAACAGCCTCAGTCCCATACCTCAAACGCCCCCGCACGCTACGAACTCGAGTTCAAATGGCACCCCGTCTAGTGCCCCCATTTTGGATAAGAATAAAAATCAAACTGGTCCTGAAATGTCGAGAGCGGCTTCCGAAAAGCGAAAGAAAAAAATGACCGACGAGGAAATTTTGGAAAAATTAAGGAGCATCGTATCAGTAGGAGATCCGACTAGGAAATATACGAAGTTAGACAAAATCGGACAGGGGTATGTGGGTTTTAATTTTCATTTTATGAAATTTCTTCACTTTATATTTCGTTTTCAGTGCATCCGGAACAGTTTACACGGCCATCGAAACGGGCACCGGTACTGAAGTAGCCATAAAACAAATGAATTTATCACAACAACCCAAGAAGGAACTAATTATAAATGAAATTCTAGTCATGCGAGAAAATAAACATAGCAATGTTGTGAACTATTTAGACAGTTATTTAGTAAATGAGGTAGGTAAAAAAAACTTTGGGTACATCAAGCGTTAAATGTGAAAGTTCCCGCACGTATAGGATTGATAATAGAAGAACTTTTAACACATTTTTTTTATTAAATTTTTAAAATACTCCCACTCACCACATGTTTTAATGAATCGTAGATCACATTAAAGCTGTTTTTTCTCAATACAATGATACATGACTACAATAAAGGTTGCTGACTACATAAGGGCAAGATAAAGTATAGGCATGCTCTGCCTCCAGCTCTAAATATGGTTGTACACCAATGCAAATTTGATGCTCATTGAAGTTGTCCCTGGAGGTTCAAATATTCACATTTGACAATAATAGTCCAGTAGTTGATGGTTTTGAATTCTTTCGAATATTACTGTAAATAATAGTAGAAATGACCCTAAAGAAATAATACTTAACTTTTTTGGTATTGAGAATTACTTAAAGCTAAGAAATAATTAATTTTTGAGTAAAATATCATGTTGTTTTTTTGTTTATATTTAAAAAGATTAGTTTTTATTAAACAGTTATTAATGTAACAAAAAATTAAAATATTACCTGCATATTTTAAAATGCATTTAATATTAATTTAGTTTTCTGTAATTGGTAACTGATTAATTTAATACCCTCTTCGAGGTGTCATTCTCTTGTATGAGACAATACAATATTGTCTTGCTTACAAGCGAATGACACTTCGAAGAGAGTATTCAGTATCTCTTGACAGGTGAAATAACCTTAAAATTTTATCGTGACATTCTAACTTAGGAGTTACGGGAGAACAGCAATTACACGGAACGGTTCCAGATTGGGAACCTCTGTGTGCTAGTTTCCCCGAAAATCCTAGATGTCGGTCTTACATCTCGCGTCTACAAACTGATTAATTTGTTTAATCTTTAATAATAATATAGGTAGTTCTTTATTTTGAGAAACGATTCCAGTACAGCGTATGGCAACCGTTAAACAAAATAGTGTCACAGTAGAACCAAAACAAAGATTTATGATCAGAAATCTAATTATAATTTATGAATGACATCCAGTAATATTCTGCCATGGAGTATGGCTCTAATTCTATTATCAACTTATGTAGATAGTTTTTTCTTAAATCTTTTTAAACTTTTCAACTATTGCTCCAATACAGTTAGTCTGTGAGTGTACCTTAGCTGAAGATAAATTAACCAAAAGAAAAAAAGTGCACCATAAATTCCGGTAAAACATATGTGGATTGTTAAAATTTAACTGCAAAAATGACTTAATTGCCATAAACCATTATTCTTATGTTTTCTTGGGAATAACACCACAATTGAAATAAAAAGCTGTATATTGAATGAAAAAAAAAATTTCAATGTCGATTATGACTTCGTTGTCAATGGCTTTGTATGTACGGACAATGTAAATTGCAAAATGAAAGTTCGATTTATCATTTTGCAATGTACATTCTCAATACATATAAAGCCATTGACAACGAAGTCAGAATCGTCTTTAAAACGTTTGGTTTTTTCGTTCAATATACAACTTTTTATTTCAATTGTGGTGTTATTCCAAAGAAAACATGAAAATAATCAAGAATATGCCATAAATAACATTTAGAAGAGACAACCATAGACCATAATATAACATTTAGGGAAATCCCAATCCAAAGGATTTCAACTTTGTTGTATGGCAAAAGAGAATATACGTCTCTAAACTCGCAACATCTTGTATACCTAATTCAAGATATCAGTATAAAAAAGGGCAACATTATATTGCTACTTACAAGGGTCTTTTACGTCCAGGAAAAATAATATCCTCCAGAACACATTTTCACTGTTACCGTTCCTATTAAATCTCGAAATATTTTTTCATTTGTTTGATTATTATATAATATACCTTAAACAGGTACTATTTAAGGTATATTATAAATTATATAAAACAATAAAAATATATCGATGCACTGGTGTTCTACAGCTCAATCCTGCCAGTTCTGACATAGGGAACATAAACATGGACCCTTATAGAACAATCAGTGAAGAAACAATAGTGTTATAAACATCAATAGACCTCTAAATGTGGGGCCAAAGATTGCAGTACAAACTCCTTGATAAAAAACATTTTATTTTTTTAAATTAAACTAAAATGATAATTTCTCGCATTTTTCATTTTACATATAAAAAGTTATATCTCCAGAGAATCACAAAAAGTTGTATTTTTAGGAACTTTGGGTGGTTATGGAGTACCTTCCTGGAGGATCTTTGACTGATGTAGTGACTGAAACTTGTATGGACGAAGGTCAGATAGCGGCCGTGTGTCGAGAGGTCCTGCAAGCATTGGACTTTTTACATTCTAATCAAGTAATACATAGGGATATAAAATCTGATAACATACTACTTGGTTTAGATGGCTCTGTGAAATTGAGTAAGTAAATTCTACACAAGTCGTAATACTTAATTTACTGAGGCATTTTCTTTTAGCCGATTTCGGTTTTTGCGCCCAAATCAGTCCGGAGCAATCAAAAAGGACAACCATGGTGGGCACTCCTTATTGGATGGCACCAGAAGTTGTCACTAGGAAACAGTATGGACCTAAGGTGACTAAAACGATTTTTATTGATTTCAAAAATGATCCTTGTATCTGTTCCAGGTTGATGTTTGGTCGTTAGGTATCATGGCTATAGAAATGATTGAAGGTGAACCGCCTTATTTAAACGAGAATCCTTTGAGGGCGCTGTATTTAATCGCCACCAATGGTAAGCCCGATATCAAAGAAAAGGAAAAGTTGTCTCCCGCGTTTCAAGACTTTTTAGATAATTGTTTAGCCGTTGAGGTCGACAAAAGATGTTCAGCGAAGGAACTTTTAAAGGTTAGTACAAAATATTAACCGAGTTGAACAAAATCTCACTAATATTTCTTTGCAGCACCCTTTTTTGAAACTAGCGCGACCTCTAGCGAGCTTAACGCCATTAATTTTGGCAGCAAAAGATGCAGCCAAACAACACTAACGTCAAAAGTGCCATCTACTGTCGAAGAAGTAATATTAAAAAAACTAGAAACCATGTGAAAGGTTATATCCCATGTTACTAGAAATGCATCAGACTTTTTTCTAATTAGCGATAATAATGTATTATATATAGAATATTTAGTATCCGATTCGGGATTTTTTATCAGAACACTTGCTTTGCAGTTCTAGTAATATAGGTTGAAAATTTATCTTAGGGATGATAGCATTTAATTTTGAAGGATAAGTTTGAAAGAGACAAAGCGAAATCCTCGTTTTTTATTTAACTTTTCAAAAGTTATGACAATCAAAATATATAAAATACTTTTGTATATTGTTTCTTCTTGTGCCATAAGTTCCAAATATTAGGCCACCATTTAGACAGCAAACATCACTGAGTTCCAATTGTTGTAGGAATGTTTTATTTTTCCATGTAAGAGGATAAGCTTTTACTCTTCAAACTTGATCATATCAAACTGTGTTTTGTTTAGCATTCGAAAGGAGACTGTGCCTAATTTTTCGAATAATTACCGCGTACGTAGATTGAAGCGATATTATTTATTTTGAATGACTTATTGGTAACATGGATTATTTCTGTGATCGTTATTATAGCCGACTACCTCAAACCTTCTTCAAAAATTAGTAATAATACTTTCATACATTAGAAATTAGAACTGTTGAACGGGACAATATTTTATGATGCTTGGTTTTATATTTATTACATACTTACACATAAGAGCAAAGCTGGGTTTTGGATGAGAGCTAATCTGTCTACTCCCTAATACTCATTAGATGGGAGGTGTAAAATGTTCGATCTGCGTACTCTGTAAGTCTTATTAGACTCATTAAAAGAGTTGCATAGCCTAGCTCAACATATGGGTTTAAATCTTCCCTTTCTCCAAGTCCCACTAGATAACTGAAAGATGTAGACGGAGTGTGAATCCTAACTGCTTTATGTATTCATAGTCGTCTCTCGGTTAAGAAAGGATGTCACGTGATAATAAAGTCGCGCGGCGATTTGCCTGTCAGTGATGTATTGCATCTACGCTAAAGTTAGTAAAATTGAATAACCCAAAGTCGAGATGCAATTTCAACGTCCATATGAAGATCCAGTTTGGAAGAAAATTTATCTGACTGTTCTTACAAAATTGTCTATCGCACTTGGTACAAAACTAGCTGTATTTGGTTGACAAACAATTAATACAAAGAAGAGAACTAAAAAAGAAAAATTAATTATGTTAAATGAGTTTATTGTTTTTCAACATATTTTCCATGAATATCAATACACTTTGCATGTGCTTGAACCAATTTTCAAAGCACTTTTTCCACTCCAAAACATGCAATTTGAACACTTGAACCTCTTCTTCAGGCATCGAAAAACGTGGACCTCGTAATTTATTTTTATTTGCGGGAATAAAAATATAAGTCACTGGGTACCAAATCAGGGTTGTACTGCAGATGCCCTACCCATTCCATTTTTACAGTTCTCAAAAAGGCTCTTGTTTGAGCCGATGTGCAAGAATGTGTCTTCTGCGGTTAATTTCCATCATTTCTTCTAACACTCACAAACAAATGTTTGCGTACCATTCAAAATTGACCGTCCATTCCGAGGAGCATGATTTAAAAATTCGTCCCGGACTAATGTAGTTATTACGAGGGTGAATCAAATATGAACTGGACTTTTGTTTTAAAAATTTTATTGGTACGATCAATACAAATTTTAATACATATTATTTTTCTACATAGTCTCCTCTCTTATGTATACATTTTTCCCACCGAATCGGAAGTTTTTAAATACCTTTCTCAAAGAATGAAACTGGTCGTGTCGATAACCAATTGCGCACAAACGTTTCTACACCTTCGTTGTCCTCAAATTGGTGGCCTCCCAGTTCTTCTTTAAGTGGCCCAAAAATGTGGTAGTCACATGGCGACAAATTAGGACTGTAAGGCGGGTGTTCAAGGGTTTCCCAAAGCATTTTGTACAATTTTCCTTGAGTCAATGCAGCTGTATGTGGCCGAGCGTTGTCATGCAACAGAATCACACTTCGGATAGACATACCCCGCCTCTTTTGCCGATAGGCAAGTTTCACTTGTTGTAGTAGTTCGCAGCATTAATTGTACGGCGTTCGTGCAGATAATCGATCAGCAGTACGCCTTTCGAATCCCAAAAAACTGTTGCAAAATTTTCCCTGCAGAAAGACGGGTCTTGGCTTTCCGCGGTGCTGCCTCTCCAGGTTTTCGCCACTCCATGCTTGCACGTTTGGACTCCGGGGTATAATGCACCCATGTCTCATCACAGGTGACAATATGTCTCAAAAACTCATCCCCCTCTGCTCGATATCTTGCTAACAGCCTTTCACATACGGCAAGACGGTTTGCTTCCTGATCTTCCCTTAGAAAGCGAGGAACCCATCTTGCACACACTTTTCGGTAACCCAACTCATCTGAAATGGTTGATTGACCACTCCCGTATGATATTCCAACGTGTTCAGCAATTGCCAATACTGTAAGATGGCGGTCACCTTCAATCAGCTCACGAATTGCGTAGATATTCGCCTCATTGATGCTTGTCGTGGGACGGCGTGCATGAGGCTCATTTTCCACTGTCTCTCGCCATCTGAAAACTTTTTGTGCCAGTCGTACACTTGGGTCCTTGAAAGTGTTTCATTGCCGTACTGTGCAGATAGTCGACGCAAAATTTCAGACGATCTAAGGCCCTTCCGCGCCAAAAATTTCATAACAACACGTTGCCCAACAGACGTATGCACCTCTTGCTCTGACATGATGCTACTAACAGCGCATCGACTACGCCTGGTCAAACCGACGAACTCCCCTCTTCTTAACATTCCTACCTAACATATATCGAGACGTCACGCCACTCGAATTACCTACAGGGCGAGAAACAAAAGTCCGGTTCATATTTGATTCACCCTCGTATCATCTCTTAAGAATTACCACACCAAAATCAAAAGTAAATCTATTATCCCGGTTTAATGGTTCTTTTTTCAAAACGTTGACGTTTACCCTTATTAGATTAGCGATATTTTGATACAAATTTCTTAAATGCTATTAAGGATGGGCTTGCCATTTGGTATATTCAGATTTTTCATTCATATATTATGAAATCTTGGTGAAAACCTTTTAAAATTATTGAAATTATAAGCATTATTTCAAAATTGTGTTTTGCGATCACATTTTTTATCCATGTTACCAAAATCTTGTTGACCACTGTAATAGTATTGATTGCGTGTAGCTATATTTTAAAATGGTGACTTTGCTGTTGACAAAAAATAAAGATAATGATAGTTCATTACTAACGTCTAATAGCGAACATAAGCAAAAAAAAAATATTTTCATATAGAGCTCAACTTTATCATGTGATATTTCATGTATATAAGTTCTAATCATAAAATCATTACATCATTACAGAAACTTACATTTAGTTGCAATATTAAGTTTGAGACTAGCGAGAATGTATCTAGGTGAACAGTTGCTAAATGCTTCCACTTTATTAATTAAACAGGGTGTAGAAAAGTATAACAAAATTAGAGGTTATGTTATTTTTATTTAGTTTTGAGAAAATCTTCCTGACACCCTATAGGTTACAAATACGGCCTATTACGTATGTATTTAATATTTATTTTGGTATAAGTGCTAATTCGTTTTTTTTTTCTGTATTAACATGTTTCCTATTAAGCAAAATGTCATATATTACCTCATATCATTTTTCTTAGGAATATCCGAATCGTTTAATACTTAAATGCAATATATTAAATATATAAATCATCTAAGAAGCTATAATTTAAAATGCATTAAACACTGCAAAATAAAGCAAAATCGTAACTTAAATAAAATGAAAACATGAATTTAGTACTCTCTTCGAGATGTCATTCTTTTGTACGCAAGACAATATATATAATATATGTTTCTGGTTAGGGAACCTTCATCAGTTGCGCTTCCCACAATTGAATGTCTTCACGATCACTTCTTTATGTATTTGATACATTTCATTAAATTTGAAGACGCGAGATGTAAAGACCGACATCTAGAATTTTCGAGAAAACTATCACATAGAGGTTCCGAATCTGGAGCCGTTCCATATAATTGCTGTTACCCGTAATTTCTAGGTTAGAATGTCACGATGCAATTTTCAGGTTAACTTCACCTGCCAGAGATATTGAATACTCTCTACGAGGTGTCATTCATTTGTACCTACTATTTATATATTGTCTCCATGATATCTTGCGTTCAATGGATTGAAAAATCTCGAAAAGTTAGTATCGTAATTTCTTTGATGGGTTTTAGTAAACCTACGAATTTTTTGTGTGATTTCTATCCTAGGAATCACAGGAAAAGGGCGTTACACACAGTACGACTCCCGATTTGGAGTCTCTGTGAGCTAGATTTTCCTAAAACCCCTGGAGGTCGGAATTCATTTCGAGATAAAATAATATCTTATGTAACAACAATTAAAAATTATATTTATTCAAAACACCAAACTACAAAATACACAATTACGGACATTTTGTATCTAAAAGAATTGGTTTGTAAATAATGTTAACCGAAATTTGACGGCATTTATTACTGAAATTAGCCTTAATGTCAAAATATTAAAACTAACTTGACAAATATCCTATTTCAAACATGCCAAAAGTTAATATGAAATATTTAGAATAGGAATGTTAGGGGTGGAAAATGAAAATGCAAGAAAAACTATAGTTTAAATATTTCAAACAGGTTAAACACAAATCATTCTGAATTTTTCAATTAAAAGCATTATTACGTATTATTGAGGTGATTCTAGGATTCGTAACATGAGAAAAAGCATATATGTAACAAATGGTCAAATATTACTCTAGTATGAATAAATATTGTTATAAAATTCATTTTACGCCGCCAGAAATTAAGAAACCTACTCATTCTGATAAAAACATTGCGTTAACGAATTAAAAACTGCTGTGTATAAAAAGTATCAACAATGGCCGTCTCGAAAACTGGATAATTTAGAAAAAGTAAGGTTGACGTGATTCCGAAATCGAATACCATCTAGACTGGCAGACCAGAAACGACGTGAATCCTACATAACGACACGGATGCTTGGTGTGAGGCACTTTGAGTTGGAAGCAACGTGTAGGCCACCAGCTGATATTTATAGTCACGGTGTTTTGTAAATAAGAGATTTTATTTTGGTAAAAATAAAAACTTTTAAAGTGTGTGTCAATATTTGTAAAATTGAACACATGGAATTTACCTACCACTCGTAAAAAATGTTTTAATATTTTGTGGCTTGTATTTAGGTTTAGAAATATTTTCATAAAACTGTTACAAACGAATTCTTATGTTTAAAACCATGTCTAGAAGCATGTTTTATAAAGCACCAAACATCGTCTAATAGGCAGTGAGCTCGACCAGTTTCCGAAATGTATATATTTGCGTTTAAGTATTAAGCGATACGTTTAAATTGTGATAAGATTTTTTGCAGTACGTTTTCGTGCTCGATAGTTTTGTTTCTGATCAAAAATTATTTGTAAGTCACCATTAAATGAGCTTTCTGCTTTGTTTTACTTTTTCAGAGTTGCTTTAAGCTTTTGTGATTGTATTCTTTAGCTCTGTAGGCAGTTCCTACTTTAAAATAATTGAAATGTTTTAGATATTTTAGTTTATCTTTTCAATGTCTGTGTGCCAAATATCGGGAATTCTGCAGCGCTTGAGTTTATGACTATTTGTGAAAATATTTGTTTATTCACCGATCAATTTGCATATGGACATCAGTACTGATATTTACTCTTTAAATATGTGTTAAACTTTACAAACTATATTTTATTCATATATTTTGAGCTTTATTATCAAAAACCAGTTATGAAAACATTTTGTATAGTTATTTTTTTTATTCTTTATAATTTTGTCTTATTAAATATGTTTGTATATTATTATTATTATTTAAAAATAATAAAAATTATGGAATATGTTGTAAAGTGACATATGGAACAAAAAATTATTGTGTGAATGTAGAGCGTGAACGTATGAATTAGTTCATAGTATTTTTGCACTAGTATTTATGAATAAAAAATTGTGATTGCGTAGATATATTGTTGCCAATGGAAGATGAATACTTGAGTGAATTATTAAAATAAAACATTTTGTAATGAGAATTGTTTTTTTAATTTCATAGACAAACTGATTTTGTGGACATCTAATGGTGTGTCTGACAGATGACCAGGGTCATATTAGACCCGATCAAAACAAATAGAAATAGAGGTACCGTCAAAAAATCTGAAAATTTAGTATGTTGTTCTTGACATCCTGATCAAAAGTCCCAATAGGCACAACACCTGAAATAGCCAATTTTTGAGATAGGCAAGTGCAAAAGTATAATAGTTAAGAAAGTTGTTCAGGAAATGGAGTTATTTAACTATTATATTTTATACAAAATTCGCATATATGAAAAATGCTCAACAGCTAAAGCTCACGCGCATGGATTTCGTTCTGACACACCACAAACATCATTTTTATTTACATCTTCTAATTGTTTATTTTACTATGATTGCTGAGAATTGTTGAAACAACAACAATAAAAAATACAATTTTGCAATGAGTGGATTCTCAGATGTTATCAAAAACCTAGTTTCAATTTAAAAACCGCAAGAATGTGTTCAAATCAGTTTGTAGGTCATTGTTTGAAAGGTAAAAAAGGAGAATATATTGTAAAGGACTTGTTTTTAAAGATGTTATCATAAAAATCCACAGCCATGCCTCCTCACGGCACAATTGCTCTAATATTAAATAAATTTAGGTACTCCATTGGGACATGTTAAATGCCTCAAAAACATGACCAGCACAAAAACAAAACGCGAAGTCATTGCATACTAGCTCGTGTACCCTGCAAGATAGTATAATAAGTAGACATCGGACTATATGCACTATCAAAATGCCAAAATATGCACTAAAAAAGGATAAAATATTCATAAAATATGCACAATCAAAAAATATTTACATTTTAAATTTACGTTTATTATTAATACCATTATCACATTATAACAAAAAATAGAAAATATTTGAATAATTTTTTTAATATAATATTTAATAAACTATTAAAGTTATTATTACGTAAATAATAAACTTATTTATAATAATTCTTGTGACAGTAAACAATAATATTTTGCTGGGATTTCTGCAGCAAACTTGTGGCGTTTGTCACTTAATATTAATTTATAGACTGAAAGTGACCTTTCAACATCAACTGACGTTACCGGACAGAACTTAAAATTTGGCGCCATTTCTGCAGATACCTCTTCAGACAGAGTTGGACCGGTGCCGTTGATAAACGCAACAACTTTCTTTATGCCTTCAAAACCGGGGTTTTTGTACAAACTGCATTTAATTTGCCACGAACCTTTTGCAATAGTGAATTCAGAGGGGCGTTACTCTGTTCAATCATTTTATATATTATTTCCAAGGACTGGCACAGAGGAAAGTTTTAGTTTCTAGTTTCTCAATTGCATCGAGTATATTAATCGAAAAACTGTGGAACCTTTGGTGTGTCACAAATGTAAAAACACTGTGTTTTTACATTTGTGACACACCAAAGGTTCCACAGTTTTTCGATTAAAAGATGGCTACCAGGTCAAAGGAACAAAATTTGTACTGTAAGTATTCTACTAAAATTAGACTTATTGGTGGAGATATTTGGTTTCTAAAGTCTTGCAAAAATAAATCAATCTTTCCAAAATTTATTCAAGTAAAAGTTTCTAATAATTCTGTAGCATCTAAAAAAGTTGAAAACTATGCAAAAATAAAATGGCTAGATTTAGAAATCAAACATCTCTATACTAAACGTAGCTTATTAGAAATTGAGAGTTATTCATTGTATAAAAAACTAACATATAAATTAACTGAGAATGATTTTGAACAATGGATGGAGTTTCAAAGACGAATGTTTCCCATGTTTAATGCAAAACATGAAATTAAAATGAGAAAACTTAAGAAGAAACTTAAACAATTATGTTCAATGAATAAACAGCAAGCAAAGATAAAAGTAACTCCGACTCCTTCTATTGTTGAAAACCATTCATCTCAATCCTTTAGTAACGAAGAATTATAATTATTAAATAACGGTTTAAAATTTGGCTTTCCTGAACATGAAAAAACTCTTGAAGATGTTGTGGCGAGTGTTGAAAGTTCAATTCAATACTTACCAGACAATTCTAAAGGTTTAGTCCGTGAACAGGTTCGAAATCATTTAACAAAGAATTTATCATCTATTAATAAACACACGACAAAGAACACACAAAAGAAAGTTATTAAACGATTGAGAAACAGGGACGTTTTTTACTTGAAAGCAGATAAAGGTAACAAAATAGTGATCCTCGACAAATCTGATTATTTTGATAGAATTGATAACCTAATTACGAACGGTCCGTATTCAAAATTAATTAGAAACCCTTTATCAAAGATGACATCAGAAGTAAACAAGGTCCTTAAAGCATGCAAATCTATTGTAAGTCCTGAGCTGAAACGAAGACTACATGTTTCTAATCCAACGATCCCGAAATTATATGGCCTTCCAAAAATTCACAAACCGGGAAAAACAGTACGTCCGATTGTTTCAGCGATTGACGCCCCATCTTATAAGATAGCGAAGTGGTTAACAAAACGATTCGAAAATTTACCTTGTCCACAGCAAAACTTTAGCGTAAAGAATTCTTTAGAGTTTATTCAATCTATACAAAATGTTTCGCTGCAACCTGGAGAAATTTTTGTATCGTTTGATGTTAGTTCTTTATTTCCTAGTGTACCCATTCCACAAACTTTGAAATACCTGGAGGACTTACTGCGTCAAAACTCTTTTTGTGAGGCAGAAATTAATGAATTAATTTCCCTCACAAAATTATGTATGAACCAAAATTGTTTTCAGTTTGGAGGTTGCTTTTTTGAGCAGAAGGAAGGAACTGCAATGGGAAACCCCTTGTCACCGTTTCTTGCCAACTTGTTCATGGGCAGGTTCGAAGTTGAAGCAAAAAATGACTCCCAGTTTTTTCCTAGGGTATGGATACGGTACGTGGATGACATATTTGCTATATTTAATACTAATGAGCTCAATGTTAATGATTTTGTTATGTATCTTAACAATAGGTTCGCTTCTATTAAATTTACATATGAACAGGAACAAAAGGGTACTCTACCATTTTTAGATGTATTAGTTTTAAGAAATGATAGGGATAAGTTAGAGTTTGATGTATATAAGAAGGATACTAGCACATATAGATATTTACCTAATACTTCTTTTCACTGTCAACAACATAAAATGGCGGGGATTAATTTCCTTGTACATCGGTTGTTGACATTCCCTCTCAATAAAGAGAGGTTTGAAAATGAAAAGAAAACTATTAGAGAAATAGCTGTATGTAATGGTTATCCAACAGATATTATAGATAAATTAATTAGGAAGAAACGGCTTCGGTTACGAATGAAAGAAGTGTCAACTTTTCGAAATGAGTCACAAGAACAAAAGTTTGTCTCGGTTCCGTACAGTCGTTATACTAGGGGCTTTAAGAAAGTTTTTAAAGAACTTGGTATGAAGGCGGTGTATAGAACAACTACAACACTACAGAAATTGTTGGGCAATCCTAAAGATAAACTTGCTGATTTCGAGAAGTCCGGTATTTATGAAATCAAATGTAATGATTGTGATTTAAAGTATTATGGACAGACACGCAGATCTATCAGTACCCGTTTCAAAGAGCATATTGCCCATTTGAACGGAAGAGCGGATAAATCTAGTGTTGCACATCATGTTTTAGAACACAACCACTCTGTAGATTTATCATCTTTAAAATTAGTTAAACAAGTAAATAATTTTAGGGAACTGGACTCGTACGAAAGCATTATGATTTATAAAAATAATAAACTAATGAATTCAGGTAAGGGTCCTATTCCATACAGTTCATTGTATAGTTTACTTTCTAAGAATCCATAAAATAAGTACTAAAAATGTCATTGCTTACTAATGTAGCCTAAAAGTAGGTAGGTAATTAAGGATTATCCTAATTTACATATTTGTATTATATAAAATTTGCTTTTTCTTGAAATCTGTTATTTAGAATTCAGGTACTTAGGATTTACCCCTTGTACTAATTGCTTAAGTAATAGTTTAGTGGTAGGTATAAATTAGAGAAAATTGTAATTTAGATTTAGTTTGGGTTTACTCCTGAAGATGACAACTTAGAGTTGTTCAAACATGCGTTGAGTGTTGAAAATAAAGGTTTGGTGTTAGGGTGCAAAACTGTGTTTTTACATCGAGTATATTGCTGAAATGTGTTGCAATAATAGCAATATTTTTTTTATTGAAGGATCCTCAAATGCCAGCTGGCTTGAATCGATTGCAATGGCGTCTGAACTGTCAAATTTTCCAACTACTTCTTTTATAGCTTCGAAATTTTCAGCATAAAACAATACGACTTTCAACAAAGTGCCCCACCGTGTTAATATTGGTTCTGGGGGTAGTGCTACGTTTACTCTTTATATACGTGTACTCGCGATGGTGCTTTTAAAAACACTTTGTGGAAGAAATCAATTTATTGACTATCCCGTACTAATCTCTTCCGCAACTCGATGTAATCCGTGGGCTAGGCAGGTGATGTGAAGCAATTTCGTGTAGACACTTTCAGAGCTTTCACCATATAAAACGCAGCGTCAGAAAGAAAAACATATTTTCTCATCAATAGAAGAATAAGGAAATAGTGATCTGATGGAATCATTTATGAACCGGCCGATAGTTGAATGGTTTATTTGTTCCAAGACCTTGCAAGCAACCAAATGGGGAGTGGAGGGCTCTTTAGATAATTTTCCAACAAATAGATTCGCTATATATTGTCCCCTTGAATCTGTCGTTTCATCAGCTGATATCCATAGTAGATTGTTCACGAGATTGTACTTCGTCGTAGATAGTTGATAGGTAGTTTTTTCGAATTGTGGACTCTTCGCAGGAATTATTTGATTAGTGTAATGCTTCTTAAGGAATTTTCGACATACTTCGTTATTTAATTGGTGGAAAGGAATATTGTAAGCAACAAATAACTCACATAAATCCTTATTTAATTCTATTTTTTTTAAGTATCCGAATTAGAAGTCGAAATATGGGGCAGTAGTTGTTGTCGACTTCTTCTGGGTTTCTGTCTTGCAGATAAATGGTAGCAGTACTTACATCGATTCGAGTGTGCGAGGCGGACGTGTCGACTACATAATACAACGTGCCAAACACGTGTACTATTGAAATAAGCACTATCAATGAAAAAGTACCAAAATATGCAATAACGCTATAAAAATAGAATTATATGCATTTACATATGCAAACATGCAAATGCATATAATCCTATGTCTAATAATAAGGTATGGGGCCGTCACTAATTTGTGCTGGCTTGAAACACAAGCCTCATGTAACTATAGGCTCATTGACTACTGATTGAAGAGCTCTTTCTTTTTCTTTGGTCTCCTATTTTGACTTTAGGGTTACAATGTTTTTGAGTTACAACAATAAACTAAAATAAACTTATAACCAATTTTATTCACTTTATGAACAAATATTAGTGGCTTCTCAGGCTTTAGACATCAGTTAAATTGCATTTATTTGAGTTGGATATACCAAATGCAGCCTGTAAAAGAAATAAAAGATGAAATATGTTCCGAAAAATAGTATTATTTCTTAAACGATATCTCACTCTTACTTACATATGCACTTTTTACCGCATTTAAAATAGGATACGAGTCTCCACAGATCCCTCCAAAATCGTCCAGATCTATAGCCCACAACATTATTCCAGCGAGATTGTATGAAACAGAATAGTTCACCTGTGAAAACGATGTTTATAATTAGTGACTATTCTAGCACTGATGTTTATTTGACCATATAGTTAGAGTGCCTGTTAGCAAAATTGTTATTGATATATACTGCATCCAAACATCTTATGGCTTCATTGGGCTTAGTCTGACATTTTTTTTGGTTTCGCTTTCCCTCTAAGTTTTCAGAAACCTGTGTTGTTCATTTCATGACAACAAAAAAATTATTAATTACACATTTCTTTAAAAAATTTTGGTTTTTGAATGAAATGTATATATAAAAACATTGCCTGACAGTGAAACATTGCATTTTCCATGAAAAATACTAAATAAAAAGATTTCTTAATTTAGTTGTCCAGCTTGGACCATGCGTTCGTAAATATATATTGAAGAGATATTTATTAATAATCAGCTGAACTATCCAGCATAGCTTATTAAAAATAAAAATAATTTAATTATTTAATTGTTGCATAAAATTTATTTTGTAATTATCTTTTTTGTTTCTAGTCTACCTTACAAATGTCACAATTGTCTCACATTAATCATTGAAAAATAGGTTTTATAGCAACAGAAATTACTAAATATTTAATTAATTTGATTTATTCAAATGCAACAAAATGCATAACCATCTTTCCAAAAATGGGTCATACTTTATGTCAAGGAATTTTACTTTCGCTTTAAGTTATGAAATTAAAAATAGAACGACATCTTTAGAAGAATACACTAATTTCTAGGACACTAAAGCTCACCGACGCAAGCACAAAGCGCAAGAACTAAAAACTGTTCAACAAAATGGATATACACACCATGCAATCAGACAAGCAATAAAACACACGACAAGATACACAATTGAAACAAAAGGAAGATGTTTCTGAAAAACCAAGAACCTCTCTACCGTATATCAAGAGAACAACCGTCAGAATCGGCTGAATTCTCCGCAAAACACAACATAACTACCGTGTATAAACCACACCAAACAACTTCCTAAACCAAAAATCAACTTAGAAAATCAGGATGTATACAGTAATGAAATAGAAAAAGCCGGACAACTAGACCGAAGAAATGACGCCCTGCATCTCGCCAGTACTTGAAAAACAATAATTAAATATTGTAAAACAACCCCCAACACACACAGCGGTACTATCGACTGGTCACGTGACCTAAACGTCCGCGGAGGGGGAGGAGCCAACTTCAAGCAATCAGCGTCACTGCAACCTACGACAAAGGCATATAAATACATAGCGTGGACACAATTGCCAACTGAGACTTTGGCGAAATCTCTGCAAGATTCAAAAACGAATCAAAATACCGAAAAGATCTAACCTCTTAATCAGTGGAAATATAATGTGAATTAAAATAAAATATAAATTTCAAATTGAATATCTGACAGTTTTACAGTGACGTAACTAAGGAAATCTGTTGTTTTTAGATTTACAGGTTTGTTAGAAATGGGAGAGGTTTTGGCTTTTAGGAAGGGGAGTTATATAGATAGAAATGTGCGTTTAATACACTAAGTACCTAATAAATGACTAAGTAAAGGTTTTATTTCACATATAATGAAGTGCCAGTTATCGGCAGTAGGTGCCCCTACCTGCCAATACCCATGGTCAAGCTGCTAGCAATTGGAAGAACTTGAAAGAGTTATCTTATATGTGGCGCTTATAAAGGGTACGATTAAACATTCTCTAAAAATGCAAACAAAGAATTTAGTTGTTTCAGTGATCACATATAGAAACTACATTTCGGTTTTTAAAATATTTGTTAACTTACTTTTGCAGCTATGGATTCTGGATTGTCATATCCTACCCATTGATCCCCGGAGTACGCGTGTGGCACTTTCTGAGTATTATCCCATACAACAGTCCAATTGTCTGATTTAACAAAATGGCATATCTAAAATTAGATACAATACACACATGAATATATTCGCTTCTGGAGAAGATTTTTTTCTTAATAAAATTTGAAACTTAACTCATAGTAAGCCAAAGTTCCATTTTGGTGGGTGTAAACCCCTGCCTTTCCTGGTCCTGAAGTTTTAGCACCCAGCGAAGGATCATAAGCGTTTTGGAGTGTAAAACTTTTACTAGTTGAGGTAATACCAAGAACAATTTTGGAGGCGTTGGCCCCTCTTTCCAACCAAAGATGAATTGACGCATTCTAAAAATATACTCAATATTAACGAGCACATTTAAACACGAGATACATCAAATTTTAATTACAACTATTTGTGGAAATTGGCCACAACATTAGTTACTTTCTTATAGAAAAACTCTCCCAGAATCAACTGAGAAAAAGCATGTCTACGGATAAAAACTATCTTCCAGAAGCATATTTACGGGTGGAGGAGCAAGGAGGGCAGGTCCTCCCCCCCCAAAAAATACTGACTATAAATTAAATTTAAACTCCTACAGAAGATTCAATTTTTCTTACCCCATAAGGAACATACTATTCTATTTTTCTTGCCACTGTCTTCTGCCCATGACATGACAGAGGAACTACTCATTCGAACCGGAAAAAAGTATTTACTTCTCTGCCAAATATTATTCTAAATAGTTCAGAAATTAATCAAGCTACCATATTTATAATATAATTAAGATGTAAAAAATGAATGTTATCTGCAGTCTCTATTAGCAGATTAATCAAATACAAGTAGTTACGGGCCACACACATTTACTACCTAAACCTCCGAATGAGAAGAGAATAAAAAATGCTCATAGACAAATGCTATACTTAAAATTAGAATTAAGGTTTTAGTTTTAAAAATCAGCTATATCGTACTTACTACATTGGCAATAAGCTGAGCTTCTGTTGTATCGAGTTTAGAAGCATAAAGACCAGTATGGTGGGCGGTATATCCAGCATAAACACTTCGTAGATCATAGGTCATAATGTTAATGTAGTCCAAATATCTATATAAAATAAAATCTATATTGAACATTTTTAAATTTGTACAATTTGTAGGTGAAATTTATATAGCGACATTTAGGTGTTTGAAAGAAACGACCCAAAAATGGAGTCATGATAGGAATATCTATTGTTTTTACATTTTATCATATTTACCCTCCTCGATTAACTCCACATTACAAAATAATTATAATATCTATTGATCCGGAATCTATAAACCTTGGAATTCTAAACTAAAACTTATTAAAAAATGTAACAGATTTAGTGTTTATTTATAACTAGCCGTTACCCGCGGTTTCACCCGCGTATGGAATGTAGAATTCTTTGCAAAAAGAAGTAGCTTATGAAACATATGGGCTATCTAATATAACAATTTCTTCTAATTTTGTTGAACCACCTAACATAACTATAAGTCTACCAATCCCGAATACATTTCTTATGCTTATGCTCATGGGCCACATTATATAACAACATTTATTCAACATTTTTTTGCTTGTATAACTGTATAAGCAGAGGCTTTACCCTATAGTGCAACCATCCTGTATATGCGGCTGTTTATTTGTCACCCACTATATGCAACATTTTTTAATTACCTAACTATTCCACCCTATACGCTAGATAACACAATATTCCACAATTATGTCTGATAATTTTTGAGTCACTTCGTAATCTATAATTTTAACCGGCCTTTATATGGAACTTTTTCTAACACTGTATTAAACACAGTATATAACTAAAATTTTGCTTCGCCCCATATTTCAGGTATTCCATACAGCAGGACGCAACTGTTCATGATCTACCTTATATATCAATTTTTTAAAAATTTTTAATCCACCCTGTAAAACTATAGTTCTACTAAGCCTCCGATCTCAACAACCTTATATATACAACTACTTATAGGCCACCCAATATAAAATTTTATAACCCCTCTGTATAACTAAATTCACCAATCCCCAACATATTTCACCCAAACCGCAACTGTTGATGGGCACCCTATGTAACGATCTTATTCAATATTTTTGAGAACTGCCTTCTATAGCTATAACTCTACTTCTGCCAATTAGTCTCCTATTGTAACTTAAGGATCTATTTTTTAACCATCGTGTATAACCATAATTTTATTCTACAAAATATTGCAACTGCGCTATCTAGGCATCTGCTTAGGAGCCACCAAATATAACATTTTTTAAACACAACTATAATTCGGATCCACTCTATATTTCAACTATCTTATCTATGTAACTGCTTATGGACTACGCTAAATAACCATTTTTGAGATATTTATTAACCATCATGGAAAATATAATTTGTCTCCACCTTATATCTCAACCACCTCTAATATGCAACTTTTTCTAGCAGGTTTTAATAACACTGTATAATTATAATTTTATTTCGCCCCATGATTTTGCATATATGCAACAAGTCATCTTAAAAAAAATTCGAAGAATTTTTTATCCACAGTGTTTAAATATAATTCTACTCCACCCTCTATTTCAACCACCTTGTATGTGCAACTACTTATCGGCCACCCAGTTTGACATTTTTGTACCACCCTGTATAAATATAAATCTATTAATTCCCAATGAATGACACCAAAACTACAACTGCTTATGGGGAACCGTATGTAACAATTTTTAAACATTAAACTACTTAACTCTCTTCCTCCCTATATTTCCAATATCCTATCTGTACAACAGATTTTTTGAAGCACAGGATCAAATATAATTTCTCTCTACACTTCATTTAAACCATCCTTTATTTGCATTTGCCAACCTTGTTTGTGTGTATCAATAACTTGACTTCGCCCCAAATTTCCAGGTACTCCATATATGCAACTGCTCATGCTCTACCCTGTATAAGAAAACTTTTCTTACCCACACTGTATAACTATTATTCTACTCCACGCTATATTTCAACACCTATGTAACTACTTATGGACCACCCAATATAACATTTTTCATTTATGTGGTATATGAAACAGCTTGTAGATCATAACATTCCTTTATAATATTTTTTAAAACCACTAGTATAGCTGTAATTATACTCTGCTACATATTTCAACCATCCTTTAATATGCTAGTTGTGAACTACTTGTGGATATAAAACAATTTTTTAACCGCCCTATAAACTATAATTCCACTCCATCTTATTATTCAAGCACCCTGTATAAACAACTGCTTCTAACATTTTTTTCAACTCATTTCATAACTATATAATAATACCTCAAAAAATTCAAATATCCTAACTGCTGACATAAGATATTTTTTTATCCACCCTGTTTATAATTCAATTTTACCCTTATTTCACCCACATTGTATATGCAACTACTTATGACCCTAACAAATAACATTTTGGATATATTTTTTTGATTGGTGGTGGGCTGATTAAGTACTGTAAAATCTGTATTTGTATTCATATATTTCCAGGATATATAAAATATATAAATATAAAATTTATTATATTATTAGTTGGTTAAAATTGAATCATGAAACGCAATATTTTTGAACCCCCAGACCTCCTCGGTGGCTACGGGCTGCAACAAAAAAAGATTCAGCAAAAACAGTGGAGTAGTTATTACGTGATGCAGTAACAAACAAACAAACAGACAACTACAATTTTATGTAGCATAGAAGAAGACATATAGAAGAATAAAAAGAAGACAATATTATCTTTTGTTTGAAGCGAAAACTTCTTAACGGAGGCCCACACTAACATAGGAAAATAGTTGACAAGGGTAGTGAAATGCAAAACTGTAACTTCCGACCCAACACCTGGTCCCTTTTTTTTATTAATAATTAAACTACACATTATTTTGCAACCCTTTCCGTGTGAAAAATATAATTTCTAAATACTACTGGAGGTAATAAGGTCAACCAGCAGGTGCAATAAGTGATAGTACCTCTTGTATTTTGTGGAAACAGTTCAAAAAAGAGCGATTGTCAAATATTTTTCTGCGCTTCATATGTTGATAAAAATTATGAATGGCAGTTACTGGTCACACCATTTACTGTAAAATACTACTATCATTACTTAAACATCAAAATAATAATTTCGCGAGGTACCACAAATAATATTGCGTATACGTCACTGTTAATGAAGTTAATAAATTTCAGTGACTTCTTGGTTATGCCCTTGGTTGACAGTGGTTGTACTTTGACATAACCTTTTGAACACTGAAAGTAGAACCGAAACTGCTGATTCGCTAGAATGCAATTTGGTTCAACCGGTAAATGTCAAAATCATATGTTTAAGTATATACACGTATGTGAATAACTTTGTAGCTCCTGTGTTATTTAATCGTTCAAGTGATAATTTTGATCAAATGGACAGAAATTTATTATTAAATATTTATGGTGACTAATTTTTTCTTTATGAAGATTGAACTTTTTACCTGTATAGTTTTTTGTTTACATATAATTTAAATAAATATATAGCCTGCCTTTTTACAAGAGAACATTCCATGGTTTCAAAACAACTGTATCCAGAGACCTGGCTGCTCAGGCATAATGATTATCATTTTTTCAAGTTATTTTGAATGCAGAGAAAAACTTTTGAACAATTAATTGGAGCTGTTCTTAGAACTGACAAAAATAAGGTGGAGGACATCATCCCATTGATATTAGTATTCAAATAATGATATTCCTGTGGTACCTGGCTTCTCAAGTTAGTTTAATAAGCATAAGCAAGTGATAAGATGAAACTTACATGTAGTAGATTTAGCTTTAATATAAATCGATTACAATTGTAATAGCTATCCAAACATTGTATATAAATTAATATTAATTTCCTTGTATTGGAATATTATATGTATTAGAAATATAAATAAATACATAACCAAAAATGTCATTTAAGAAAGAGACAGACAATCAAAAACAACTACCGCTTTGGGTTATTACCGGTTGAAGATATTTCAAACAATGACGTAACAAAGGGCTCATTTGTGACGTTTTCGTGATGTCATTGGTATTAACCAAGACCGCTAGAATGTGTTTGGTTCAAACCACTAAGGAACAATTATAACCGGTACATCTCTAGAAATCGGCTAATGATCGTTGTATCTTGTCGTTGATAGTACATCAATGTAACCGTAAAAAATATGTGACGGTCTATTGTAAATCGATCAGGGCCTAATGATCACCCCTCGGTAAATTGACGATTAAATTTTCAAGTCTATGTTGATATTGACAACATATTGAACCTCAACTATTTGAGCCTCGATAAGCACATTTAATTGCTTTAAAAGATTTAGTTAACGTCCGAATTTCTGTGTTGAGATATTTTACGCAAGAATTACAGATTGACACTAATAAAGACAGCACAACTCCTAATTTTGAGTTTCTCGAAAATATTTTTTCGGAAACATAATTTCACGATACAGCTGTCGGATTTGATATTTTTCTATTTGAATGACCATTTCTCATTAACGAACAAAAGTTAAATCTAAATGTATAAATGGAAACAAATAAAACTTACTTAGACAACTGTCTTACGTTATAGGAGATATCTATTTTTGTACTAGCCTCGACTGCAGCTGTCAAAATTAGTCCCTGTTTATCAAAGGCCGACCTTAGTTCTGCAAGGAGCAGAGGATAATTTTCCTATTAACAAAAAGGTTTATAAGTTTTTTGTTTTTCATAAACAATATGTCAGGATTTTTAATGTAATAAATAAAAAAATAGTACATATACCAAATATAGTTTATTTAATTTTCAAACATAATCTGAAAATCCTATATTGGTATCGATATGTTGACAACATGTTTGCTTCTTTTACGGGTATTTACAGACAACTAGTTATTCCATAACTACATAAATCAAATCCACCCTAACATAAAATTCACCCTGGAAGACTGACAATATATTAAATTTCCTTGACTTAACCATCAATAGACATGACAATAATCATAAACCATCACACACTGACCTTACAATCCACAATAGTTCACACCATCCTTACCAACACAAACTTGCAGCATACCATAGTATATTGCATAAACTGGTTACCATCCCATTATCAAAAACTCACTTATGGACAACACGGTAACCAAAAAATTAAATAAAAAGGCTTTAAATGAATTGTATCCTCCTACCGATAATATCAATCCCAAATTATATCAAAGTATCACATTTATCGGTTCTCCCTCTCAAAAAATAGCCCAATTTTTATGAAACAGGAACATTCATACAGTTTTTAAAAAGGATAACAATTTAGGAAAACATATAAGAAACAATAAAGATAAAATTAACAAAAACAACAACTCGTTTGTCTATAAGTTGACATGTGGGAGTTGCCCTAGTTTTATCTTGAATGATCTTCCCGTATGACCGAGAAGATCATTCAAGATAAGATGGGATGAACATACCAAAGCTTTTGATTGCCAAAATTATAATAAGTCAACCTTTGCCGACCATTTATTGAATGGACATCATGTATCTCTGAATACGTTTCAAGTATTATACTTACAACAAAAAGTAAAAAATTATATCTTTTAGAGTCACTAGAAATTAAAAAAATTCACCATCTCTCAAATGATGAAACCGAAACCAATTCATCCTCATTACTTAATCTTTTCAATAGAATTATATTAACTCATTACAGGGATAATTTATTCCATTTAAACCCCTTAATTCCAATATTTTGTATTTCCCTCAATCCTTGACAGTTTTTCATTGTTTGATTGGCTGAATTTTTCCGCATTGCTCTTTTTTCGGAATCTAAGATTCTAGAACAAATTTTTAAATATGACTGCAAAATTAGCAACTTTTTCCTTAACTACGTATATAACAACTAACCATCTTTGTTTTTTTGTTTAATATATTGGAAAACAGTGAATATGAAAATTTCAGTACGTGCAATATTTCCATTTCCGCTAACATCTGAGTCGTCGAAATTATTAATAATGCACAATTCTAAAATTGAAACTAAAATGTTTGACAATATCTATTATTTGACTTATGACGTCATAAGTCAAATATTAGATGTCAAACATTTTAATTTTACATTTTAAAATTGTGCATTTTTTCTCAGTTTCTTTGCCATTGAGAACGGAGTCTGACCTAGACTCCGAAACGGAACAGGAATTTCATGACTTGTGATGTTATTTCCCAGAAAGTGCTTAAACTTAGTATTTTTTATGGCTATAGAAACACATGGTACCCTATACAAATAATTTATTAGTTAACCGAATTCTCACCTTATCTTCTTTGATCCCACCTCTTTGAGCTGGATATTCCCAATCGATATCTAAACCATCAAAACCATACGTCAGTGTCCAATTCAAAGCACTCTGAACAAACGCAGTTCTTAATGTGGGGTTACCAACTACAGTAGAGTACTGGGTAGAGCCTTGATTCCAACCCCCAATGGATAAAAGTGTTTTAATATTGCACGTGGATTTTAGATAATTGAACTGATTAAGATAATCTGAAAAGATGAAATCGGTGGATTGATTTTATAATCCAATAATAATATCACTAAATCACTTACCTAAATCATAATCGATATAAGAATTCAAAGAAACGATGGTACCATTTTCCACGAGACCTATGAAAGCGTACAACCAATGCGTGCACAAATTTGAGGACTTTGATAGATCTGTTAACAGGAATCGTGCACTTCCGGATCGGTACCTGGCCCAGTTGCCAAAATAACAGAAGACAACATTAGCTAAAAATGTTGTCGTAAATTCATTGCTGATCAGTTTGACAACTAGATAATTGAAAACCATGAGATTTAATGAATTCTGTTTTAGAAATCAATATAAAATTTTAAGCCTCAATGCCAACCGCAGATGTGATTTTTTATCTTCAAATTTCAATGATACCCCTATCGAGATATAGTCTAGTTGACAAAAAATAGAACACAATTTAGGGAAATAGTTCGTATCATACAGCTCCACTGAAAAACTCCTCCTCTTTGAAAGAAAATGTTGAAAAGAACTCACAGTGAATCCAAATCCAAAAATAATTGATTTGTGCTTAAAAACTGTCTTTTTAAAGAAGATTACAGCTTAGTTGACGAAACCAGTGTCGGACTAGCCATGCAGGTGGGGTTGTGTTTGCCAGCCAGGCCCTTGCCTCTAGGGCGTGCTGGGAAAAACGCTTGAACACTTGTTTCGGAAATATTAATTGTTTTCAGATTTATTACAAAAATTAACATTAAGAAAAGAATATTATTATATTTTACAAATTCGCTACATTACACTCAATACTTCATTCCCATTTAGCTCTTGATATTGAGATAGTAAAGCAAAAACCATTCCTGCGTTTCTTTTTACTGATATGAAAAAAAAACAGTTTTTTTATTTTCGTCAAAACTCTTATTGTCTGCCTGCATGATAGTGTTGGTCAGTGTCCGTGCTATTGTCGTTTGAATTTCGTTAACTGTACATAATAATATCAGAAAAATGGTGCATTTAAGAGAAATGGACAAAATAACCATTTTGCAAATGATTGGTTATGGTAATAACACACGGACACAAATGGAAAATTTCTCGCTTATTTCACGAAAATTTTTCAAATTTGTCGCCTATATCTCAAGGAACAATTAGCAAAATAGAAAAGCAGTTAATGTTTGGGGAGGAATTGTTAGAAATCATATCGTAGGTCCCTTTTTCATTGATGGCAACAGAATGGAAAAAAATATTTAGAACTGCTCCAAAATAACGTCGTGCCAACTTTGACAAACTTATATCCTGATCCAGTAAAGCCACATTTTCCTGCCAATACAATATGGTTTCAGCAAGATGGAGCACAGCCCCATTACTAAATGAATGTCCGCCAGTACCTGAACCCATTTTTTTCAATACTTTGGATTGGCAGGCGCGGATCGATATTAAGGCCAGTACAATCCCCTGATTTGAGGCCAGTGGACTAATTTTTGTGAGAATATGTCAAAAGTACCGTACCTATATAAAATTAAAACCCTCAACTTAGATAACCTGAAAGACGAATCACGCTTGCGATTAGATCAGTAACGCCTGAGATGTTGAGTAACGTTAGAAGACATTTCTATACCAGATTAGCATGTTTCCAAGACGTTTGCAGCGAGCATTTTGAACATTTCCTACAATGGCATTAATGTTTTTTTGTTATTTTATTATTATTAAGAAATAATCAGTATTATTTATTATTTTTTTAGTGTAATATGGCGAATCTGAAAACACTTAATATTTCCGAAGCAGTTGAAGATAGGTGTAGGATATTGTACATGAATTATGTCTAGAAGTTTCTGGAGAATCCAAAAAATAAATAATATACAGGAGCTTCCATTTAAAATAAGACAGTTGGTGTTGACCACTGTCACATGACACACCATATATAATTTTTTGTTGTTGAAAAAATGCGCATTTAAAAATACAAATCGACGTGTCCAAGCGTTTTTCCCACCACGTCCTCCTTTATTCGTTATCGAATTTATTCCATTTGGCTGTTGTACATTGTATGTCTGTGACACTCCGAAGATTCAACAGCATACAGCAAGATTCACCATACATTTCCTGGAGACCAAAGGTTTTTTCGCAACAGGAAAATAAGCGTATTTTTGGTAAACGATTGCTTGATCAATTGTAAAAAAATTTCGAATTAAACAGATAAGTTGTGACGTAACACCATATTTTTGCCCCGGCCACGAGTTATTGACTGCCTGTTGACAACTGAATAGTTTTTCTGTTTTTTTTTTACATCCGATTATGGTGATATTTGTAACAACTTAATTAGAAAATTTTACGGTGCAGCTTTTTCCAAATACGGCCCTGAGTCAATTCGTGACGTCTGCTTTCGGAAAAATATACATATATGGAGCACTCCTTTGTGTACTATCCTTGGAGACGCCCAACTTTTTTATTTGCGAAAATCCTGGAAAACGGTTCCGAAATTTTGTAAAAGCCGTAGAATATTTCGGTTTGGTGGAATACAAAAGTTTACGAGCATCATGCTGTTTTCAAATAAAATTACAATATAATCTAGTAAAAATATATCTATATCTGAGTTAGTTTTTAAAAGAAAGATTTAATAAATAAAATAGTTGAAAGTGCATGACAAAATCGATATTTCACTATTACAATTCAAACATTACCATTAAATGTTATTAACTGTAATTGTAAAATTATAATTTTTTTCAAGATTTGTTTTTGAAATTTAAATCCATTTGATCAAAAGCATTTTTAGACGACTCTGAGCTTTCATTTTGAAAATATTTATGAAACAATTGTGTAACCATCAGCTTGATGCCGATAAAAACCTAGCGTTTTCCAAAATATTAGCTTGATGCTTATCACTTAGAAAAGACCCTTTTGGTTTCCCAGAACATAATATAATTTCTAACATATTATCAATTTTAGCAAAAACAGTTGAAAATGTTTGAAATAAACAAAAATCGAAAAGTTAAGCAGTTCTAAGATTACGGATGAAAGATGAATTACAAATACCTGAGATTCCACAAACTAATTGGGAAACTATATAAAACACCACAAATATTGTAGCAAATTGTGCCATCACTCTATGCTGTAATAAAATATGATCAAAAATATGAATAAGGAGTTATCAAAAACCTAGATTATATTGTGTTTATTGACAGATAATCCCATTGAATAGATGAAATAAGAAATATTAATATCTACAACTATGCTATCAAAATTAAAAGCTTTATCTAGCACCAAGTTTAGATGTTTTGATTCAATTAGTATTATGCAGAGTGGCCCATTGAAAACAGTCAAGCAAGGTTTAGTATAAGATTTTAAAAATGCCATTACCAGTATACTTCTAATTTTAGGAGGTCATGTTTGACAATTCCCTTGTTGTAATTTCAAGCACTTAGGGGGATAACTTCCACCCTTAATTTTTCAAGTGAGAAGGGTTTTATTATGAAACATCGTTTCAAAGGGAATTAATTCCCCTTAAAAGACATTTCGTTTACTTTTTTATTTGAGTTTAGCGTGTCCCAGAAATATGATATGCAATAATGTAATTTAATTGATAAGTATAACATATTAGCTCATTTAATGTTGAAACTGTCCGCCATTTATCTCCATATACTAACTAGTACAGTAACTGTTCACAGTTTTCTCAGAAATTGTGAGAACATCTGGTGTAATTTGCTGGAACTCACTATTCTTAAAAATATAATTCGGCTAATCTCGCAGGCTATTCGAAAACATCCCTCATTCCAATTCTTCTATCAGAGGACACTTCAGTTAACAAGTAACGTAATGTTACGAGAATTCATCCGACAGTTGGTGCAATCGGCCATCAACCAATTCGTGGAAGGGACATTATTCCGATACTTCTGGGAATCCGAAATGTTTCGTCTCTCAACAGGCCGACCGCTACCGTTACTGGGAATTCCCTTAAAGCTTCCAGAACACATGAAAGAAGTTTCCGGATAGTTCGTTGACTTGCCAGAATAATTTCAAGAGAAATATATAAATACGGACAGCTGGCGATGGGATTCATTCTGTTTTCGACGGTCGTATTGTATAGTTAAGATAAATGTAAATATTTCTGTGAATATAAATTGTGTTAAAGTAGTGGAAATAAATTAGAGTGAGTTGGACTGTGCTTTTAAATAAATCGAAGAACTGAGCTGAACCCGTGTGTGAAAATAAAAACATTAGAGTGGTGTCAGGTGTGGGGTATTTGTGGAACTTCAGAGGTGGAAAATAAATAGACTGACAATGTTTAAAAACGTGAATTTGGACCAATTGAAAGTGACGGACTTAAAAAAAGAACTTGAGGAAAGGGATTTAGAAATTAGTGGAAAGAAAAGTGAATTAGTACAACTGCTACGAGATGCTCTAATACATGAAGGTAACGGTCCCGATAGTTATTTGTTTGAGATTTCTGGAACTGGGGACATGAGCATGCTATTAAAACAAATGGAAGAAAATTCTAAAAGTCCTTAGAAGATAAACTACAAACATTACAAGGTAATTCTCAGATCATGAAAGAGGCGTTAGAAGGCAAACTACTAGAAAATTCTAAAACCCTAGAAGAGAAATTGCTAGTAAAATTCTAAAACCCTAGAAGAGAAATTGCTAGAAAATTCTAAAAACTTGAAGGAGGCATTAGAAGATAAATTAGCAGAAAATTCTAAAACACTGGAAGACAATAATATACTATCAACATATTAGAAAGAACAAACAATTTTTTCGATCGAACAAATGGCTCACGGCAGGTTTTTCAGGTCCAGCGGTGGGGGGGGGGTGAAAGCAGCTGCCCCTGAGGACATTTATCGCAAAGTTCAACGCCAATATTAAAATGTTAAATAATTAGTTACCACATTATTTAACAAAATTGTAAACTGGGGTCATGATAATCTTCATTCCACTCTCTCTTGAATAAAACAAACCATTTTGATCGAATTAAAAAAAGAAAATGGAATAAAAATATACCACTAGACTGTTTTACTCAAGATATAATGGAACTGTCGACTGGTAATAATTATTACTTTAAAAACATTTTTGTCCTCACAAGCCTATTATTTTTCAGATCAGAGGTCCAGTAAAAAGTTAGAAATTCTGTTTTCGAAAACGTATAGCTGAAATTCAAAAACCAAATGTTTTTTTACACAGGATTTTACGTTGTTTCATAAGATGTAACACATCATAACCCTTCGGGTTTGAAAAAACAAGGACGGAGGTTCACTCCCTAAGGTGTTGAAATTACAATGGAATTAATTGGTCAACGTATCATCCTGAAAACAAAAGTGTACCGGTCCTACGTTTTTTTTTCATTTTTGCATATGAAACCGTAAACTTTGCTGGACTGTTTTAAATGAGCTACCCTGTATAGTAGATTATATATAATAAATCCAAACACATGTCAAGTGGAGATTAAATGAATTACTTGTTTGAAGATTTCGAAAAAATACAATTTTATCCGACGAGACAATTTTAGATAAAAAACAGGTAACCCTGACTACTGTTGTTGGTGCCAGTTTCATTTTTTAATTAGAAATGGGGAGATTGAAAAATGAAACATTTTTTTAGACTTGAATTTCAATTGAATAATTTGTGGTATTGCATGGAAATTTATTAATAATGTGTTTAGTATGAATAATAGTAAACATTTTTTTAAATATCTATCAACAGTATTATGGAGATTAATGAGACATTTTGAATAACGGCAGTGCGAATTTAAATTTCTTTTGCCGGTACTGTAACTGATGAAGATTCTCTACTAGAAACGAGATATTGTCTTGAAAGAGTCTGCATTAATTCTGTTAAATAAGGACGATTGTATAGCTTCTAATTCAATCGTATCTGGTTGCCGATAATTTAGGAGGAAATTAATAATGGTGTCATCTCCTTTTTAAATATTCCTATATCGGGATAGTTCATAAGGTTGTTCCTAAGGAACTCTTGCAGCAAGATCGCCTCTAAGAGCGTCGCATTTAAATTCTGAAGACAACTCTTTCGAATTCTTCCAACTTGAAAGAAGCTTGACTATTTAATACAGGGTGTCTCAACGAAAACGAGTCACCTGGAATACTTCCCAAAATACTCATTATTTTGAAAATCGCAAAAACACCTCAAAATATTTTCGAAGGGGAAATCCTACCATAAGTGACACCTCGTTTTAAAGCTTGTTTAAAAAGCTATTCAACAAAGTGTCGTTTTTGACATTCATCAAAATTTCATAAATTTGCAATTAAAACATTATTCCTGGATATTTTTCTGATCTCTGATATTGTTGACGAATAATAATTAAAATAGATAATTAGGTTACAATTTTAAACATTTTTTGCTATTACGTCAAGGAAAATGAAACTGACAATGGATTTTACATCATTTTATTATAACAGATGTTGGAAATGATCTCCATCCACTGGAAGGCAGTGATATAATCGTGCCTCAAATTCATTGCACACATTGGAAAAAACATCTGGAGTAAGTCGGCCACATTCTTCTTGGATGCGATGTTTCAGATCATCCAGTGCAGGGGCGATCGTGTACTCAATTTACCATAATACAATTTTAAACCCATATTTCTTGGACTATTACATTAAAATTTGTCGTTATGTGGTTTAAACCAATAGAAGTGACCTTCGTCTAGGCTCTTGGAGTTAAGATTACCTCGTTTTAATATTAAATTTACTAACTTTGAGGCTCTCAGTCCCCCCCTCCCTTGGATCCGCCCATGATCCAGTGACTTTGGAGGAGTAGCATACACGCGGGTCTTTAATAACCCTCAAAAAAATCCAGGGGGTCATATCTAGCGACCTTACTGGCTACTCGATGGCACCGCGTTTTCCAATAAATCTATTAGGAAATCAGTTATGCAGAAACTCTCTAACTGACAAGATATAATGTGGTAAAGCACCTTCGTGCTGAAAAATAAGTTCGTCTTTTACTAGACTAGATGATCATCTGCCTTCAAAATTTCAGTTACTCTTGGATCTACAGCGTTTGCAAGTAAGCCTAAATACTTATCTCCATTTAAAATGCAATCTATGAAAAATGGTCCAACGATATAAGCATTTAGGATTGCTGTCCACATATTTAGCTTTAGAGGTCGCTGAGTATGAGTCTCTCTAAATACTGTGGCTTAATGGTACTCCAGTTTCGGCAGTTATGACGATTTACCTCACCATTTAAATAAAAGGTGGCTTCGTCAGAGAAGGGAGTATTGTATAAAAAAAGTGGGATTTTTGTTTATGTGACTGGACAATGTTTCACAGAATTCTATTCTTCTGTCAAAGTCTTCTTCATTAATTCCTTGGACCAGTCTGATTTTGTAAGGATGGAACTTATTAAATTTCAGAATTTTGTGAACACTACTTCGTGGAATACCTGATATTAACGCAATTTGTCTTAAAGATTTAGTCGGCTCCATTACATGTCCTAATACAGCTACTTCAACATCATCGATTCTTCTTGGCTCGTGTTTCTTGTTAACCACAGAATCCGTTTCATTGAATTTGCTAATGTATTAATGCCTTACGAGTCTCTCTCGATGCATCTCATTGAAATTTCAATATTTCCGTAAACTATTTTGTCGAGTAAGAAAAATAACGAAGTAAGGCGACTGAAGGGACTATGGAAAGAAACTAGATATTTACTTGCATATTTTTTTCTTTTTAAAGTAAGTTATTAATTTTTTATTATATGAGAAGTAATACACAGTGGCGCACCTCAAAAATTACACATCGAAATATAACTCTTCGTCAAATAGGCTATACAGTGGAGACCATATGGAACACATGTTATAATATAAAGATTTAAAATACATTTTCAGTTTCATTTTCCTTGTCGTAATAGTAAAAAGTCTTTAAAATTATAAGCGAATTATCGATTTTAATTATTATTATTATTATTCAGAGTTCAGAAGAATACCCAAGAATCACGTTTTAAGTCGCAAACTCCTTAAATGTTTTTTTAAACAAGCTGTAAAACGAGGTGTCACTCATGGTAGGCTTCTATTTAAAAAAGAAAAAAGTAGCTAGCGGTGGAGTGATGATGGTGCAATTTAATTAACGATTAGTATGGCCAAATAGGCGCCACTTCGTAAATCTTTGACGTGTTTTTGCGATTTTCAAAATAATGAGTATTTTGGGTAATATTCCAGGTGGCTCGTTTTCGTTAGGCCACCCTGTATAATCTTTGGAATTTCGTGTGCTGTATATCTAAAATACAACAACTTTCCTGAGAATTTAATGTCACTGACAACGAAGTCAAAATAATACTTGGTGAACCTTTTCGATTTTTTAAATATACAGCTTTTTTTCTCAATGGGGTATTATTTCCCAAAAAAACATTAATGGAAGAAATATCTACCTTGTTAAATTTCTTCACCAGTGTTATCATTGGTGCCGCAAAAAATATACGGTCACAATGTTACCGGGTTACTACAATAAACTAAAACAACTTGATATATTTATATTTATTCTCAATAAAATTGTATATAAACTAATTGAAAAGTTTGTAAGGCTTTAGACTTCAGTTGAATTACATTTATTCGAGTTGTATATTCCCAAAGTAACCTGTAAAAAAATAGATAAAAAGTGTTTTAAAAATAGTATAATTTCCTAAACAGAACCTGTCAATTACTTACATAAGTATTTTTCACAGCGTTTAAAATGGGATATGAATCTCCACAAATACCACCAAAATCGTCTAGATCTATAGCCCACAACATAACGCCAGCGAGACTATTTGAAACTGTATAGTTCACCTATAAAAGGAAAATTTAATTGGTCACTAGTGAAATGTTGGTCTTTCCATAACTTATTGATAGAAATTACTTGTAGTTACTATATTTTGTTTGTTGTGCTGAGTTTAATGCTGTTATCTTATGCTTCCTAGTTCAGAAATCAGGCTATACAAATCTGAAGGTTAACTGAACCATTGAACGCAATTATGGACGAAGGAGGCAACACAGCAATACATAAAGTGTTTAACACTATATATGAGACATGTCACTTTCCCAAACAGCGTTTGTTTTGTTTAGTGTTCATGTAAAATAGTGGATGGGGATTTGGATATTGTCACAGGCACCTAATGTTGTCTCTTCTAATATTTACTTTTTGCAACTGTTAGCAAGGTCTTCCCTAAACTTGTTCTCAATTTTGTTTAAAGTAGATTTAGAATTTTGTTGGTAGAATAAAATAAACAAAACCAAGTTTCGCTCAATTGTGTGCAAGCAAGAAATGTAAAAGAAAGAGCAAGTCAACAGCCAAAGGCGAAATTTACTTTAAATGCTAAATAA
Source organism: Octodonta nipae (assembly GCA_034190945.1). Classification (NCBI taxonomy): domain Eukaryota; kingdom Metazoa; phylum Arthropoda; class Insecta; order Coleoptera; family Chrysomelidae; genus Octodonta; species Octodonta nipae. Next base: position 136,147,084 of record CM067218.1, read on the forward strand.
GGTACTCTATCCATTTTTACAGAATTGGCTACAGGCGTGGCCAAATATCTTTTACAACTTACATATTTTCCACATTCTTATGCTGGATACTTCATTTTTGTTTTAGCTCTTCGGATAAAGCCGTTTAAAAAAGAATAATATTGTGAACTACTAAACTTTCACAATAGCATGATAGTCAAGAAGAACACCATTAGTTATAAAATATTTTGTACTTACTTTTATAGCTATAGATTGAGGATTGTCATATCCTACCCATTGATCTCCCGAGTAAGCGTGCGGCACTTTCTGAGTGTCATCCCAAACAACAGTCCAGTTATCGGTCTTAATATAATCGCAGACCTAAACACAAGATGCATATAAATTTATCTCGTTCTTGACATGATTTTGTAACTCACTTCATAGTATGCGAGAGTCCCATTTTCTTGGGTGTAAGCTCCGGCCAATCCTGGACCTGAACTGTTAGCACCTAGGGATGGGTCCGATATATTTTTGAGTGTGAAACTTTTGCCATATGATGCAAGTCCAAGAACTATTTTGGAGGCATTTGCTCCTCTTTCTAGCCAGCGGTTAATTGATGCGTCCTTAGAAAATACTTCATAATAAGGAATACTAAAGGTTTACTAAGTTTTATAGTTATATACAAATACTGAATTAGTTAAAAAGATAATAAAACAATTCCGTTTTTCTGTACGGTCCAAGAAAACAAAAGATGTCGTTTATAAAAATCACCCTGTTTAGATATCTTATATCCTAAATCTTTACATAGTTTCGTAACAAAATGATGTATAATCGACCAAATAATGTAAGCAGTCCCATCCCAAATTATAAACACGAGCTCGAGTTCAATTAACAAAACAAAAAGTGGTTCGATGAAGATCAGGACGTATTTTACAATTCTTCTTTATAGCGATCAAAATAATTTGATGTAGCGTATACTTCTTGTTCTACTGGCAGACGCTTACAGCGTGTAGAAGATTCAAATACTTCGGCTTTAGTCGATAACGCGCAGTTGTCCTTCTCTTACTATTAAGAAAATGTTTGCTGCATTTCCCACTCCTCACCAGTCACTAGTTTCCGATATCAAAACCATAAGTGTTTACAGCCAGGATCTTTTTGTATTTGTTTGTGATGTTAATTTCTAGGCCGAACTCTTATCCGGCTTTTATTTGTATCGTTGAGATGTCCTGTAAGTTTTCCAGCTTATCAGCTTATCTGATGTTATTTATTGGTGTTTCGTTTATTTTTAATACGCTTTTATTAGGTTCATGTGTACGTATGTATCTATCTATGTAACGGATACGTTCAACGTAATTTTCACCAACTTAGAGAAGGGCCGATGACAATACAATTATTTATGTTGAATTTTCCCGTTTGTTGTCTTTTTGTCACTGTTCTTGCCTAAATACAAATTCGCCTATTAATTACCGCCATCTAGTTGGCAGTAGTAAAACTTGCTGTAATGAAATGGAAAGGTTACGCAAATATCAAGTAAACTTTTTAATTATAAATCCAATAGACATCATTCTGAGAGTAAGAACTTAGAAAATAATTATAGTTTAAAAAAACTAAAAAAGCAAACCGAACTAAAAAGCAGAACATAATTTATAATTATGAACAGTTTATATTACAGCAGTAGAAAGTCGAACAATCAATCATGATTAATTACCTCAAATTAAAAATATAATAAAAGTTATTAACAGAATAATTCGATTCAGAGTAAAAAGCGTGGGGTGCTTGAAATATTAAATTTTACAATTATTCTATTGGCAACTATTTATAAGAGGAGAGTTATGCAAATATAGTGAAATGCATCCCACGCTTTTTGCTCTGAATCGAATTATTCTGTTAATAACTTAGATTTTATTATATTGTTATTTTGAGGTAATTAATCATGATTGATTGTTCGATTTCTACTGCTGCAATATAAACTGTTCATAATCAAAAATTATTTTCTGCTTTTTAGTTCGGTTTCCTACTAAAGCGTATTTTTTTTAGTTTTTTTTAATCTATAATTATTATTTCTTTGTCTTTATCGCTTAACCCTGACTGGAATATGCTCTCTAAGTATAGGAGAGAGGCGTACAAAATGACATACTACTTATAAAATCAGTCATCAATTCTATATTTATTAATAATTTTGAAGCATTTAAATAACTATATATTCTTTGGTTCATTACCTAGTTAGAATTATAGAGATTAATCAACTCAATTCAAAAACAACTATTAAACATTTCTAAAAACTTGACCAAAAACCGTTTTCTCCGCACATGCAGGTAGTGTGGAGAAAATAGCATACCAAATTAGTTACGCGTAAAATGCTTTTTCTTTTTCGAAACATCTGCACATGATGCATGAACCGTTTTTTATAGCGCTACCACTTTAGCCAGACCGCTTTTCCCTTGGACATGAACTAGAGGTCATTTCAATAAATGCAAGGACAATCTTCAGCATACCCGGCCTCAGTGTAAGCTTGTGAGAAATATAAATGATTTACACTGTCGGAACTAAAATCCAAAGGTTTTCTAACCTCTGCCGTTTTTTTGTTTGGAACAGGGAGAAGGTAGACTTTGCTTTGATCTCTTCTGTATTGGGCGTTGAAATTAACAACAATACTGATGGTTTCTTGCGTTGTTTTTTGTACCTTGTCCTGCCATATATATTTATGTCTTTAAGTATCAATTTAGATCATATGGGTATCTTGCAGAAGCTGTGCCTCTAGATTGGACTGCTGAAAGTGGGTTGTCTATGGTTAATGCTTTTTCAGTTTGGAGTGTAGTAATTTAATATGCTTCACCATTGTCGTTCCTTTTCAAATGTGCAGACACTCTAGTACCTGCTTATACCTAAAACAATAAGGTACGCGATTAAATGCGTCGACTGTGGGACGTTAAACGCTTTAGAATCCAGCCCATTTCATTATTTTCCACAGGGTCAGTAGCCTTTCCATGGAGGTTTATCCAAACCCTGTCGGTTTATCGGTAGTTACGGGGCATGATGTCCGTTATGTGGAAAAAACGGTGGGGCAAATGACATATAGTATGCCATTTTACCATAACAAGGTATACGCCATTTTGTCCACTTCATAACCTCCAACTAAACTTTTCAGATATCAAAACGTTCTCGAAGGTACTTAATCAAGTTACAATAAATTAACACTAAATGCAAACAAATGAATATAAAAAGTAATTACTTTTACGAGAAACAAAATACAACTGACTAAAACTCGTGAAATTGAAACAAACCAGTGTATGAGTCACATGGCCCAAGGAACGCGACTGGTGCCACTACATGTTGCGTCCTATTACCAAGCTTTCCTTTACAGCCTAATATGAGAACTAGTAGATCTGTGGTTTAGGAGAAAAATAGGTGTGTCATATTACCCGCCTATCCCATTTTGTACGCCTCTCCTCTACATTAAAAAGTAGGGGAGCCAATTTCCAACCAGTTGTTACTTTTGATACTTGACTTCATATTGACTTGTCAATACGTAATTTAGAAGTTTAGATTCTAGTACAGATTCCTTATTATTCTTAGATCTTTTATGTTGAGTACAATTGGTGGCAACTTTTCAATTATTATTTGATGTGTTGAGCTGTTAAAAGTCTTCTGATAATCTGTAAATACTAAAAACACGTATTTTGGACCGCGTATCATTTTTGGGTAAGCATTTGCATACATTACATGTCTTCTCAGGTGCACAATGCATTTTTAAACTCAAACTGGATGTTTTTCTAAGCCATTGACTTACAATTCCTAGATGCTAAAAATCTTCTAGGCAGACTTTTCTTTTACAGCAAATATCCTCCGATTTCTAAATTTAACTAATGAAAATAAACTTAAGAAATATATGATAGTTACATAATATAAAACATTATTTATCATGAAACTGATGTTTCATTCCAACCAAACAAGTAAATGATAAGCAGGTGACGAAAGTTATGTACAAAGAATCTGATAAAGAACAACTTGCTGCTAAAACCAGTCTTTCATTTAATTATTACATTACGTGATTGTTTCTATTACCTCGAATTTAAGCGTTAGAAATGAACGAAACATCAACTAGGTATTTTTCTAAATAAACTACATACGTAAAAACTATACATTATTTAATGCTGTCATATTAGAAAATAATCAACAATACTTACAACATTAGAAATAAGTTGCGCTTCTGTTGTATCAACTGAAGAAGCATAAAGACCAGTATGGTGGGCAGTATATCCAGCAGAAACACTTCGTAGATCGTAGGTCATAATGTTAATGTAATCTAAATATCTACATAAGAAATTTTGTTCAAGTATCATTTCTACAATTTTCGCAACTGTTGTTTTTGAACAAAATAAAACAACGAAAACTTACTTAAATAAACAACGAAACTTACGTAGACAATTCTGTTACGTTATAGGAGGTATCTATATTTGTACTAGCTTCAACTGCAGCTGACAAAATGAGCCCGTGTTCATCAAAGGCTGATCTTAGTTCTGCAAGCAGGAGTGGATAGTTTTCCTGAAATCAAACAAGTATGTAGGATTAACTGATATTAACTGAACGGATAGTCACCGAAAAAATACAGTACTTTTGCCCACTGAAATTTATTATATATCACTTTTCAATACGTAGGTAAGTTTTTTCATCTTCTGTGAAATATTTTACTCGTATGGACGAAAATCATATTGAAGCCTTGTAAAATCTTTAGCTGATAAACCAAACAGAATTCATTGGATTATAAGCAAATTTTTCGTCGACTTTTGTAATCAACGTTCTTATATTTCAAAAACTTGTGACGACTACCTGCATACGCAATATTAGAAAATCCTCGATATGAGAAATATGCCATTACTTTGAGCAAAATTACTTACTTTATCTTCTTCGGCACCACCTCTTTGAGCTGGATATTCCCAATCGATGTCGAAACCGTCAAAACCATACGAAAGAGTCCAGTTCAAAGCGCTCTGAACGAATGCAGATCTCAAAGTAGCATTACCAACTACAGTAGAGTACTGAGTGGAGCCTTGGTTCCAACCACCGATGGATAAGACTGTTTTAACGTTGCAAGTGGATTTTAGAGTGTTGAACTGATTTAGATAATCTGCAAACGTATATTTTTGATTTAGTGAATTAATTACAACAATTAAATCACTTACCCAAATCATAATCGAGATATGAATCTAAAGAAACGATGGTACCATTTTCTACAAGTCCCACGAAAGCATAAAACCAGTGGGTGCACAAATTTGAGGAATTCGTTAGATCTGTTACTAGAAATTGTGCAGTTCCGGATCTGTACCTGGCCCAGTTACCAAAGTAACAAAAGACAACATTACCTAAAAATATGTGTACTGGTAAGTTCAGTATTAAACATATTGGCATTATATAATGATATAACCTATGCGGAATATGAAAGCGCACAGGACTGCAACTGTTTCTACTATCTACAAAATATCTGAGAATGAGCAGAACTATTATCAGAACTGTCATGCCCTTGGATTGGGAGCGATCCAAGTAATGAAACAAAGTACTAAGTACTTACTGTTACTTCTTAACTTATCCGACTTAAAAAAAAATTCGAGAGCATAAACAGCATTAGTAGCTATTCCTTCTAATGATTGTACTTTCAGCGTCTCCATATAATTTGAAGACGCGAGATGTAAGACTGACATCTAGGATTTTCCATACAATATTGAAAGAAGGTTTTAACTTCTGGAAGGTATGAGTGCAAAGGATTCCGCATAATGTGTTCCAAAACAAGTGATGAGTCGTTACCTGTAGTTATGATTTTAGGCCAGAAGTTCTAAAATGAGACACTTCCAACAAAAATGTGTTTGTTCCAGGAGCATTTCAAAGCAAATGGTTCCATACTCCCTGAGAAAAAGTGTCATTGGAGCAATGTAAATACAAATTCAATTCTAAAAGAAACATAACTATTTGTTTGGTAGAAGTCTTCCGTAGAGTAAAGAAACGAACCGAATCTATGAACATTAAGATTATTTTAGCATCTATAATTTATTCTGAGCACTGATCGAAACAATATTATAAATAAAAAGTGAATATTGGCACTCGTACGACTATAATGATTAAATCGAAAATACTAGGGCCGAAATGGAAAATTCACTATTTTTGTAGTAAGCTGAATGTTACTTTTAAATCCAGTTGAAAACTATTAATCTAATGAAAAATGTAATAGATTTTTGACGTATTGTATTTCAAACAACGTTAAGTTGGGGTAAAATTTAAAGTAAAATTTACAGTATTTAAATTCGTACATGACATATTGGTGTCAAAAGTGGGATTAGAGGAATTAGTTATTCAGTTAATAGTAAATGCGAGGAATTCTGAAAAAACTATAGATAAACAAAACTAAGAATTCAGAGGAATAAGAAGAGAAATTATTGAATATTCTGGACCAGAGATAAGAGAAATACAGGTATTTAAGCCTAGTTAACAACAAATCCCATTTCACCAATGTAAGAAAAACAAAAAATCTAATAACATCAATGAAATATGATCAATAAAATGTAATTGAATGCAACGATAAAAATTTGAAGGAAATTAGTAAACATTCAGTTGAACCAAAATTCAGCGTGTGGAAGACAAAGTACAAAGCAAATTGTGATATATCGAAAATAAAGTTGATAATATTCAAACTAAACCCACCATATCGAAGAAAAAGTTAGAGTTAGAGCTTAATCCAAAGTCAAGTTCAAGTTAAAATTAACATGTTCCGAAAAGACATACAGAGCGGAAAGTCTCCAGCCGCAGTAGGTACCAAAAGTTCTATTGTGAAACTTTCGACGGCAGTTCTTCTCGTTTTATGCATAAAATTTCGAAGCAGTCGCAGCAGATAGTGGATGGGATAATAAAGAAAAATTCACATCACTTTGCTTAGAAATGACTCCAAGGCTTTGCAATGGTACAACAAAGAGATTTTGATATATTAACTTAATCCTCGATAGAAGGTATGCGTCTAAACTGACTAAGAGTGAGAGCAGTTTCATTATATCATGGGAATTCTTAACTGACCCGAAAAAGGTATTTGATGAGCCGTTATGAAGAAATTGCAGATTAATTAGTTTTTTGGCTGTAGACGCATTGGTCATTTAAGAAGAGACTCTAGTGTTAAGCTTACACAACGACCTCTATGCGGAAACAGCCAATATAATGCTAATCAGACCTCACGATTATTACCAGATAGGGACTGCAGCATTTTAGTCATGCAGGACACCATCAATGGCAAAGGCAGCCACGTGATATTTGAGCAGCAGCAACAGCAAACAAAGAACAAACTATTCAGTTTACACTAGAACTTGAACAGAATAACAAGTTATCTTTCTTAGACATTTTAATAACTAAAACAGAATCGACATTTGAAACAGAAGTTTACAGAAAACCGACTCACACTAACAGGTATCTCAACTTTAACTCTGAGAATCCAAATTCAGTAAAAAATCTCTATACGACAGAGCAAAAACCAACTGTTCTAACATCAATAAATTCAATGAAGAAAAAATTTATAAAAAATGTACTTTCTGCCAATAATTACCCTGAAAAATTTATTAACAAAGAGTTAAACTAAAAAGAATACCAAACGATCGCTAACAACTAACACCAAACTTCACCAAGCAACACTGGTCTCTCAGAAAGACTAAAAGAAAAATTAAAAAATCATTTAAAAAAAGAAGTACACCAAAATCAATTATATCAAAAACAAATCCAAAAAAACACTATTCAAAATACAAAAATATTGCATTTATAAAATCCCTAGTGAATGTATTAAATTCTATAATGGAGAAACCTCTAGACCTCTAAATGTTCGAATAAATGAACACAAAAATTACATTAAAAAACTGGCTTGGGACCTTGGTCATAAAATATATACAATTTCAAAATTGAGTTATATTACACAAAGAAGAACACAACACGAAACGAAAACTAAAAGATTCTACTTTAATTTTGTTGGATGAAAACGATTGGATCGCTACTACCTCCGTGGAGTTCAATCGTTCCTGGTTGCCGATAATTAAAGAAGAAATTGCTAATGGTCATGTTCTTATGAACAACCCAATATTGGGATAGTTCATAAGGTTTTTCCTAGGTTTTCTCTTATGATTTTAATGAGATCACTGAATCAACAATATTCGTTGATCGCATTTTTGGCGAATGCACTAAATTATAACAAAGTCGCACTAGGAGCACCACATAAAATTCTGAAGATCACCCCTTTCAAATTTGAAAGGAACTTTATTATTAAATGATCTCTAGAAGTTTCTGTGCTACCCTGTATATTGTCAAATTCTTATAGTTACGTCATAAGTCAAATAATAGATATTGTCAAAGATTTCAATTTTACATTTTACAATTGTACCTTTTTTCATATTTTCTTTGCCATAGACAACGGAGTCTGACCTAGACTCCGAAACGTTTGGAAATATACAGACATTTCGTCACTTCAGCAGCATTTGTTGTCAAACAAAGTTTTGAGGCTATATCTGAAATCCAGCTAATTCCAAACAATATATCAGAACATCCAGCTGCGAGCCATTGCCGAAGAGTTAATACTGGGTGAGACCGAACTAGAACTGCGTTTACGTGAAGTCACACACAGGCATAAGGTCCTACTGACAGATATTGAAGTTGACTTATTCCTGAGATTTTTGGACGAGTAACTTGCGTTAGAAACACTGACTAGAATTCATCTGATTTTATTGAGAATTTTGGGCACCGACAACAGTTTTCAGTGGATATTCATCATTTAGAAATGACAGCAATAAAAGCAGTTTCTTCAATTTCAATATCTCCTATTGCTGCATCTGTTATTACATCCCAGAAAAGAACAAAATGAGAAGAGTAGAGATAGACGTCCATCATCCAGGCGACATCTCCAGAAAAAATCCTGTTTCACAAATACGGCAAGAGAACGGTGACCATTTAGATTGACAGACTCCGTACCAAGGTAAAGATGTGTCGAAAATGTCGATCGTTATCAGATGGTGGCCAGTGTTACGACGTACGTCTTTAACCAAGCAACGCTGATAAACTGATAATTAACAAGAAATTTAGTATACCAATCAAAATGAAATATTGGGTATAATTGCAGACGTATATTGTAGATTAAGTTAATGATATAAAGTCGGTAATTTTCGACGTATTGCATATTGCACGAGATTTGTTTCAACCAGACGAATAGTCGCTACACAACCAGTAACAGACGTGCGCATTGACGAATTACCATTTACAACGAAGTCACTGCGCACGTATGTACCCGGATGTGAACCGATTCTTCGTCGAGTTGGAACAGTCTTTGAGTTCTCAGTATAGATATATAGATGCATACCATATTTGTACCAACGAACCAAATATTCAAATCAACAAAAAAATCAAATAAAAAAATATCGAAATAACTGTTGCTTATTCTGTTGTTCATTGGGAGTTTCTCTCCTCACTTCTTTAATGAAACATACTTAACGTATTTGAAACTGTATTAGAAACTCAGTGCACTAGGGTTATTTCGAAAATCTGACCAGGTTACTGGTTTTCTCCTACAGAAAGTCTTCCTCACAGATATTCTGTGAGAAAGAAATCTCTACAAAAAAAGATCAATCAGTCTTCCTGTGTACAAATTTGTATATTACATACTTATTTGTCGTGTTTGTCAAATAAAGAACCCTGAAAATTGCAGTTAGATATTTTTTAACTTTGTGAACAAAAGTTTTCATGGCACTAACTGCCGAAATCCATTACCAGCTGAATTCATTGAATCTGATTAATTGATTAGATTCAATGTTTCGATTTATGATTTTCGCAAATCCGATTCTGTAAAAGTGATTTCAGTCCAAAATATTGCAGTTAGATAGCTTTCAACAAACTGAACAAAAGTCATGGCACTAACCCCCGAAACTCATTACCAGCTCAGATTCGATTTTGGTTTTCCGCAAATTCGCTTCTGTAAAAGTGGTCTCAGTCAAATTGGATCAAATTTTTAAAGCTCAATATCTCAGCTGGCATTGAGTTTCGGGGATTAGAGCCCTGCGAACTTTTGTTCAGAATCATAAACACTGTCTACCTGCAAAATTTGGTTCAATTTGACGCAAACCATTTTTACTGAAGCTGATTTGCAGGGTTCCTTATTTGACAAACAATTTTCACCCAAGAAATCGCAGAAATTACACGTAAATAATAGATATAGTCAAGGGCGTACCGAGGGAGGGGCAAGGTGGGGGGCAGCTCCCCCCCCCTGACCGGAAAAACATGCCCCGAGCCTCCTTCAAAACTTCCCATAAATTTGCTGACTTGCCCTAGGCTAAAAATATTGCGATTTTCCCCTCTCTAAGACATTTTTTTTCTGATTTGCCCCTCTATAGGAAAAAAGAAAAAACTTCTCGGTTACCGTAAAGAAGTGAGCACAGAAACAGATAGAATAATAAAAAATATTTTAGCTAATACATTATTGTAGCAAATAATTTACAAGTACCTGATGTTCCACTAACTAATTGGGAAACTGTACAAAACAACCCAACAATTGTTGCAAATTTTGCCATTTTTCCCTATGCTGTAAGAAAAATAAAACGAAAATGTTAGCGTGTCAAAATATATCATCAATATCAAAATTTTACCTCTTGTATTTGATAACACCCACCTAACGACAAAACTGAATCTTTTTTTATTCCTAAATTATTATATAATGATTCTATAAATCAAATCCAAACAGATCTAAACTGGAATAAATAAAAATTAACGTATTTTATTTAAACTTGTTAATTATAGGATTTAAATGAATTACTCGCTTGACAATATCAGAAAAAGTATATTCTTAGATTTGTTTAAGCGATTAAACAAATTTGAATACTTCATATAATAGATAATAACACTGAAAACTTACATAATGGGAAGACGGTATCTTAGAAATGTTTTCGTGGAAATGCGGAAATACAAAAAAACACATTTTTATACTTCAGTTTTTATCACAATTCATTACATTGTCAATTCATTGCTAATGATTGTGGCATGAATGGTATCGAATAATTTGTAAAATACTTATCTGTATTATCATTACGAATGCAAAAATAATTATATGTCATGTTTGTAAAAAGTATTATGGTATTACCTCATTTAAAATACATAAGATACAAAGTAATTGCGGTACTAATAAATGGATAAGTGTCTGTTTTGGAAGGATATTTTCCTTTCTTCTATTTACAGGTAACGGTAAGTTCCTCTGTTTCAGGCCGAATTACTTCCACTTCAGAGCTCCGTTAGCGTTGTCAGTCCAATGGGCGTAGCTAGGAACAGCATACGGCCAAGCAATGTTTCTTAAATCATTGGCAAAAACTTTCAATAGTCAAAATGATACTATACTACCCGTTGTACAAACATCATTCAGCACAGAATACATACTGGAAAGGTTCAACCTATAAAAATATCACTTAGGCGACTACAATTGAGGCAATAACAGGCAGTCCAGGAAAAATATCGAGTACATGTGACGAAATTCTTGAGCTATTCATCAGTCCATGGTTTGCTCCCGTCATTTTATTGAAGAAGGATGAGACCAACCGATTTTGCGTGGACTATAGTAAATTGAACGACGTGACGAAGAAAGATAGCTATGTTCCACGTTCCTAAAAGAAGTAGTGTTTTTAGACCACGTCGTTTCTGAACCTAGAATCTGGACTAACGAGGACAAGATAGAAGCTGTGATTGGCCGGTCCCGAGTAATGCTGTAGAGAAATTGGAAAAGCTATGATAGCAGAGAACTGGTAGTCCCAAAGAAAAATGTATCCGACGTCCTGACCGAAGTACATTATGGTACTACAGGAGGTCATCTTGACATGTATAAAATTAAATTCGCTAACAATATTAAAGTAGGGAAAATGACTTCGAAGGCGTCAGAGTCTGGTGCCGAAAATGTGACTGAGATGCAACCAGTACCGGCCCGAACATCAGGACAAAGAGCAGAATGCAACAGTACAGTGTGGGCGTACTCACAGATCATAGAGAGTGAAGGCGTACCGTTTGAAAGAATAGCTATTCATGTCACTCGTCCATTCTCCGAGTCTGAGAGGGGTAACAATTATATCTTGGTCGCTATAAAATACTTTAGCAATTGGCCTGAGGCATATGCCAAACCAGGAGCCAACCCCAGTGGCAACAGTGTTGGTGAAACAGCTTTTCAGAAGGTATGGTGTCCTGTTGGAATTATATTCGGACCAAGGGTGTAACTTTGAATCCAACGCATTCCAGAAGATCTATATGAAGGGCATTAAGAAATCGAGAACCACACCCTTGTATCCACAATTCAATAGGACCTTGGACTAAGCTCGTTAGTAATCATCAACACGGTACTGACTCCAGCCAGAGTACTATTTGGGAGGGAGCTGAGATTACTTTCGTTTCGAGTTTCGTATCGTAAACATCGTTAGCAATTCGACATGCCACGCAAGACAAGCGGTAAAGCTGTAAAGAAAGCTGGAAAAGCTCAAAAGAACATTTCAAAGGCTGACAAAAAGAAGAAACGCAGGAGGAAGGAAAGCTATGTCATTTAAATTTACAGGGTATTGAAACAAGTACATCCCGAAATCGGTATTTCCAGCAAGGCCATGAGCATAATGAACAGTTCCGTTAATGACATTTTCGAACGTATTTCTGCTGAAGCTTCCAGACTGGCACACTACATTAAACGTTCCACTATTACAAGCAGGGAAATTGTAACTGTTCGTCTATTGTTGACCGAAGGGACTAAAGCTGTTAGCAAATATACCAGCTCCAAATAAATCAGACAATTTTCGCACAACTTACCAGAAGAACCGCTCAATGAAGTTAATGATTATTATTATGCAGACCAACTCAGACAATAAGTATGCTGGCCATACATAAGTTAGACCGGTCGCAAATGTTGGCAACCTGCCATCCAATGAAGACACGCTACGATTATAAGGCAAATCCACTCGGGTTCCAAGAGAGAGATAAGGTCTGACTGTGCAACCCCCAGAGGAGTAAGGGCCAGTCTTCAAAGCTCGCTCCAGCTTGAGATGGGCCATACAAAGTAGCTAAAATGATCAACGATGTGGTCTATGAAGATGAAGGTGGTCAATTTGGCTGGTAAAACAGCTATTGAGCAGGTTTGACGTTCCGTTGGAATTACATTCAGACCAAGGGCGAAGGAACCGAATGTATTCCAGTAGGTCTGTACGATGTTGGGAATCAGGAAAACGAGAACAACACCATTGCATCCATAGTCAGACGGAATGATCGAAAGATTCAACAGGACCTTGGAACAACATCTATCCAAGGTCGTCAGCAATAACCAGCGTGATTGGGATGAGCATATTTCCTTATTCCTGTTAGTTACAGTACAGATCTGACTCCAGCCAGGGTACTATCCGGAAACGAGCTGATATTACCCTGCGATCTGGCCTTTGGCTCACTAGAAGAACCATCCCAAGAAATCATGCCGACCAATTCCGACATAACATGCTGGCAATACACGAACTAGCCCGAACGCAGATGTTGGCCACCAGCGATCGGATGAAGACACGATATGACCTAAAGGCCAATTCATTCGGGTTCCGAGAGAGGGACAAGGTCTGGCTGTAGAACCCCCAGAGGAGCAAAGGTGTCTCTAAAGCTTACACCCGATGATCCATACGAGGTGGTCAGTAGGATCAATGATGTTGTCTATCGTATTCGTCGAAACCCAAGATAAAAGTAGTTCATTTGGATCTAGTCGCTCCCTACCATGGAGAGAATGTTCCCGATCGGGTCGATCAGAATTAATGTGAAGGCAGTGTTACGTCGTTTAATTTGGCTTTTGGAAAAACGTTCTAGTCTTTCCGACTGCGGATATAAAAAAAAAAGAACCGAAATTTCCATTATTAACGGGATTCTTCGAGAGCGACGGCGATGGTTTATAAATGCCGCGATAGATCAGCAGCAGGAGTAGTGGATCAGCTGATGTATATTTGACTCATCTCTCATAGTCTAAGACAAGTACTTTTTTATTGTGAATTTTTGGTGTGGAAAGATTATTTTTGGTCTCAAAATCGCTTTTGAACCACAGAAAATGTATAACAATATAATTTAAGAAATTAGGTAGTGCTGAAAACTATTTTTTGCAAATTTAGTCATAAAGGATAATGTTTAAGGCTTGAAACGTTACAGTAAGTATTTTTATGTGTTCTTGGGAAATAATACCACAATCGAAACAAAAATCTATATACTCAAGGAACCAAACATTTCCAGGCCTACTCTGACCTCATTTTCAATGGCTAATGAGGTCAGAATAGACCTGGAAACATTTGGTTCCTTGAATATACAGATTTTTGTTTGATTGTGACGTTATTTCCCAAGAACACATAAAAATAATCAAGAATATGCCACAAATGACATTTAGAAGACAATTACAGTAAGTGATAAATTATATTATAGAACATGCAGTAATGTTTATTTACTTAAACATGATTTCTCACACTTTAATGTTTGTTTCTAATTTTAACTTATAACAAAAGGCTCATATAATTTGAAATATAGGGCAAGATAAGCTTCATTACAATTTTTTGTCAAAGTAGGTTGTAATTAAAAATATTTTTTTACACTGAATTATAAGTAATTTGTAAAATTAGGTAAGACTATAATGAACTTTAAAATCTCTGTAGACATTAAAGAATCTGTCTTCTAGTTTGTCATATACTGTAGAAATTGTTCAAGATATAAATGAATTTTAAGCCATTTAATGGCAGGTATTAATACATGCAAATGAATCTAATTACACCAGAGATATTGACAATTAGAAACTCATCAATTTCATAACTGCCCATAAAACATCCACTGATAGGTATACTTGGTTATAAAATCCCCTTCAGCTTGGCTAATTTTCAAATTGCTATCATCACCATGGGTGTACCTGCACCCCCTGGACCTGAAAAACCTGCTGTGAGCCATTACAACTTCCCATAAAATTGCTGATTTGCCACCACTAGACCAAAAAATTTTCTGATTTGTCCCACTCTCAAAGAATTTTTTTTCTGATTTCCCCTTTCAAAGATTTTTTTTCTAATTTTGCCCTCCTACCAAAAGCTGGGAATGCCCCTGTGCACCATCCCTACCAATTGATGAGAATAGAACAATATTTCTTACTTAAAATTGTTTTTCCTTAGCAAATTTAGCACCTACTTAAAATGTCATTACCAATTTGAAATATTTACTGACAACATTTTTAGAAAACAGATTTTCATTAACTTTAAGTATCTCCATTAATATATTTTAAAAATTGTGAAGTGAAAGATGTTTTTAACTGTATCAGGGATTTACTGTCA
The DNA here is from genome assembly GCA_034190945.1 of Octodonta nipae. Lineage (NCBI taxonomy): Eukaryota > Metazoa > Arthropoda > Insecta > Coleoptera > Chrysomelidae > Octodonta > Octodonta nipae. Next base: position 136,162,389 of record CM067218.1, read on the forward strand.
GGAAGAGTGCCTTAAAATTAAGAATACTATCTTCTTTTTTTCTTTATTTACATTACTTTTAACAAAAGCTTATTATTAATATAAATTATGTCTGTTCACTACTTTTTGCTTGTAGTACCTTTTCACCTTTTAAATTAAGAGCATAATTGTAATCAGTTACATTTTCTAAGGCATGATCAATTGCTCTATCAACATTTTCAACAGTAATAAAGTTCTTTGAAATTGCTTTAACCTGCCTGACAATTTCTTCAACTTCTTCAAGATGTTTTTCACTGCTTACTCTTTGATTTTCCATAGTCTCTAAAGCTAAATCAAGCTCCTTCTTCAGCTGATCAGCAAAAAACTTTTCTCTAATAGGCCTTAACTGTTCTGCCCATTCTTGATTAATTAAAACACTCTTGTGAAAATCTTCTTCAAACTTTTGTCTTTCAGCTTCATGATCTATAGTTTGTTCTGTTTTTTCCTGCCATTGAGATGTAAGGTATGTTCTTATAGATTTAACATGAGTTCGATAATTATTGTGGAGACGTTTCAGCTCTTCATAATCTTCATTAGGGATTACAATCCTTGGAGGTACTTTAAACATTTTAGATTTTGCTCTCGGTATCCATGGCGGCTTCCTGTTACGGACTGATTGAAATTGTATTTTAGCCACTACCCCATTCAAGAGTTTCAAATAACTATTATGCGGAAAAGAAATCATATATAAAAATGTTCAATAACTTCAATTTTTTTTTGGTCTAACTAAAACTTCTCTTTGTATAATCTGTGACTAAAACTCTGTGACTAAAACCACATCAAAAACTAACCTACAATTAAACACGGAACTCTTCTTTTCTTGTCTATAATGTCTATGCACGGAACACACACCAACATTGCATAGCTTAGAGCATTTACTTGCTAGAGATAGCCTGCAGTGCACAAATGGCGTGGCAAGACTAAGGAGAGAGAGGGCAAGCGGCTATTTCACTCGGTTGGGAGCTGCTTCCAATGAAATACGTTCAGCATGTTGTTCATTGGCTTTGGCTGCTTCCACCCAATAAGTGAAATAGCCTCTTACTGTCTCTATTGCTCTCTCTTTCTAGCGTTGCCACGATTTTATGCTTGGCAGTAAATGATCTAAGTTGCATAAACAAGTCAAGGATATTTCACAAGGATTGCTTGATCAATGTTAAAAAATTTAGATTTGGTGCGAATCGGTTTTGTGTCGGCATGTACAATTGGCATCTATTTCTATTCTATTGGCATTTATTTATGAGACGCAATGCATCTGTGGACGCATCTTAGATTGGCTTCAACTTTTGCACTTAACACAAGGTATCTTCTCATTAGTTCAGGTAATTTAGAGAGAAAAGGGCCTTTTCGTGGCAGAATTAATAGAACAAAATTGACAACAACGTGTTCTAAATATAAAAAAAATTGAACATTTTTTATCGATGCGCTTTTGTTTTTTAACAAAAAATCGCAAAAAATCGGCGACAATTTGGTTTTTTACCTTTTACACAAAATCACGGGACCGTGTTTGCTACTATTGGGCAATGTTGTAGAGAAATGAAAAACCTACAAAATGAGCTACTAAACGTCCTTAAATAATGGATGCTTTACTCGAAATTACAAAAAGAAAATTTAATCGTTTATATATATTTTTTTCATTTAAAGTTAAAACATTTATATATACTTTAACGACAGATCTTCTCTTACCTAATTTATGTTTTAAAAGAAATAGGTTATTTAAATTTTAGATTTTTAGAACTTAGATGTGGGGTCTCTATCTCCTCTTCTATTTTCCAACGCTGGTTTATTCATAATGATAGGGTCATCCAGTGAGGTAATAAGTCCCTTTAAAAAAGAACGTCGTCCATAGGTTTGGCTGAAATTTTGCAAAAACTACCGGGCTTACAGTATTTATTTTTAGAACATAAATTGGATATGAGATCTACCCTTTCAGTTAATAAGAATGTTTTAACTATAAAATGAAAAAAATATGTAAACGATTTTTTTTGTAATTTGGAGTAGCTTCCAGTATCTAAGGAACCAATTAATGAAGTTGAGCCTATAGTAACTTATTTTGTAAGTTTTTCGTTTTTCTATAATATTGTCCATGGTAGAAAACACAGTTTCACGGGTCCTAGATTTTGTGTGAAAGGTAATAAACTAAATTGTTATCGATTTTTTTTGAAGTTTGTTTTGTTAAAAAACAACGCATTGACAATTAGTCATGTTGTACATTTAGAACACGTTGGTGTCGGTTTTGCTCTACTATTAATTTTGTCACGTGGTTGGGTTGCGGAAATGACCTGGACTAAATACTTCAAGTCTACTTTTACAATATCATTTATATTTTTCCTTCAATCGTTAATCTGTTTAATAATATATTTCGTAATCGTAACTAAAACTATTCCTTCTACGTCCTGAACAGCCACTGAACTTAATAATTACTTTACACTAATCACTTAATGAGCGTCTGTAACAATCGAGACAGATAATCAATTCAAGATCAACTCAAATGGAAACTTTTGAAGATTTAAACACTATAAATTTTACTCTCTTCGAGGTGTCATTCCTTTGTGGGCAAGACAATATAAATTATATATAAATATAATATATATTGTTTCTGGTCGGGAACCTTCATCAGTTGCGCTCCCCACAATTGAATGTCCTCTCGAACACTTCTTTATGCATTTGATGCATTTCGTTAAATTCGAAGAGAGTATTCAATATCTCTGACAGGTAAAGTAACCTGAAAATTTTATCGTGACATTCTGTCCTAGAAGTTAAGGGAGAACAGCAATTACACGGAACGGCTCCCGATTCGGAACCTCTGTGTACTGATTCTCTTGAAAATCCTAGATGTCGGTCTTACATCTCGCGTCTTCAAACTATAAATTTTATTTTTAAACATGCACTTCAACCTATTTTCACTATAACTAACTGTAGAAAGGTGTGACTGTCTCGTCATCTTCACAAAAAGTCTTACTTAATGGTGGTATTCTAATGACCATAGCACAAAGTGACTATGTTAGCCCATTCTGTCACTGGTCGGTATGCGTCCAACAAAACATACTCGGCAACCGGACAGAATTCCGATTGGTTCTGTTCAGAACAGCAATCAATCGAAATTATATATAAATATAATATATATTGTTTCTGGGCGGGAACCTTCATCAGTTGCGCTCCCCACAATTGAATGTCCTCTCGAACACTTCTTTATGCATTTGATGCATTTCGTTACATTCGAAGAGAGTATTCAATATCTCTGACAGGTAAAGTAACCTGAAAATTTTATCGTGACATTCTGTCCTAGAAGTTAAGGGAGAACAGCAATTACACGGAACGGCTCCCGATTCGGAACCTCTGTGTACTGATTCTCTTGAAAATCCTAGATGTCGGTCTTACATCTCGCGTCTTCAAACTATAAATTTTATTTTTAAACATGCACTTCAACCTATTTTCACTATAACTAACTGTAGAAAGGTGTGACTGTCTCGTCATCTTCACAAAAAGTCTTACTTAATGGTGGTATTCTAATGACCATAGCACAAAGTGACTATGTTAGCCCATTCTGTCACTGGTCGGTATGCGTCCAACAAAACATACTCGGCAACCGGACAGAATTCCGATTGGTTCTGTTCAGAACAGCAATCAATCGAAATTATGTCCGCTTGTCGAGTGCATGTTTTGCTGGATGCATACCGAGCACTGAGAGAATGGACTTAATTGGAACATACTTCATGTTTTATTTAACTTAGTAAAATTATATAAAACATCCGAAGCCACAACTATTTCTTGTGCCCGTTTGCACTATGCTATATTCTGATTTGTTGTGCACTAATTGGCAGCTGTTTTTTGTTTTGTTTCATATGTTTCTGTTATATTTGTAACAACTGTGTATTTAATTATAAATATTTTTTAATAATAAATGTTTATTTCTTTCACAATGAAAGCTAAGATTGCATTATTTTCTCTTATTTTTGCCAATATCTGTTATAGAAGAAATATCAGGTAAAATAAAACTGACATATATTATAACTATATTTAATGCACAAAAGCTTACCTTAATACATCAAACATATCACTTTATTTTTCACAGCGAAACATTGAAGAATACACATCATATAAGAAATAGAACTGTTCTAACTAAATTACTATAACTAATTGAAAGAGTATATATTACTATAAGGACGATTTCAACAATAGCAAAAACGTGGCATGCCAAAATCACAATGGTTCCTTTAATAGAATTCACGATCCTGCAAAACAATTGGTGCAATGAGTGTCCATGTGTAAAGAGCCAAACACAACCAGCTAGAAATAACCTTCACCCACATCGAAGCAGCGTTGTAATTGAAAGTTTCCAAACTAGAATTCGGCCTGTAAAACAACAAAATATTGCAATACAGAAAGTACATAACTATATGTTTACATGTACTTACTTGTACCAGTTCGTTAAGGTCATCATGATGTACAGAGTTGCCAGGGCAAACATAACATGGAAGAAACTCCAGCTGTAAACAACAGATTCTTCTTCGTTATCCCAAACCTTCTTGTCGCTGCTCGGGTTTTCTTCGTCGTTAGCTGCGAGAAGAGAACGTCCTTCTACATATTCAATTAAACCAGAAATAAAAATAAAAAGCAGTGAAGAAAACTACGAAATGCAAAACTAGATTATCTAGTTTGAATGTAGGAAAATTTTAAATCTATTTATTGCTCATTCTCAAAACAAGTTTGAATCCACAAGGTAAAAGTATAGCATACCTTCGTTATCTACCAGACCAAGAGAACCAGATGCTCTTACTGTATAAAAAAAGAAAGATAGTTAACAAAAAATCAGAAAGACCAATTAATACAGCTTCAGTTTTAATATGGCACATGAAATTTTTAAAGTTTAGGTTTTTAGTCAATAGTATTACTGAGGTAAGTCTAGACGACAACACCAGTATGCCGGTGTTTACACATCGACACACAACTGAGAGTCCATTCTTTTTTGAGCGCAATGCACTGAATTGAAGAATATGATCTTAATAAATTAGAGTATTTCCTTTATAAAAACTCTATAGTTAGATGGTTGAATAATGGAATAATGATGTGGTTTTGAGACCTGTATTATTATTCTAGTTTAATTTGATTCAAAACAACATATTGGCAATTTAAAATAAGCATTAAGTAAATTAATCCAAGTATTGTACCTTTGACATCAGAGAGCTGAACCCTTGAAATGATGAGGAATATAAGGAAAAACAAAGTCAATAAATTTTTAAAACAAGGTACGTAAAAGCAAGAGAAAACATACTGAATATTCTATTGAAGTTGGAACAATGAGACTGAAAGAAGGCAAGAGATTCAATATTGGTCAATAAAATTCATGAATGAGGGACATAAGTTAGAATGTACTGTACAATGTGAAATGTTTTTTCTACAATAGTTGTATTTTTGTACAGGTCAATTTACTTTTGAACATTTTTCATTTGATATGTATGTAACTATGAAAATAATCAGCATAGGTTGTATCTGATTTTTGTATAAATCGTTTTTAATGCAGTTCATTTTATTTATTATTTATTTTTCTTTACGGCCTGGTTCATTATAACTACTGGAAATTGTACTTTGCAAAGTTAGTATTCACTTACATACTTCTAAAAATCAATATTTCTGAAATATACTGAAAATTAGATTAGATTTAACACTGCTCAAATAAGAATAGAATGCAATCAAAAGTGAATCTAATTGAGATTTAGTGACTAACAGTAAATGTAAGTTCAAATTTGCGTTGCAGCAACGAAGTACACTAGTTAATAAATCATTACACCGTATTTAAACATAATTTATCTGAAAGTTCTTGCAAAAATAATGAAATTGGCAAAAATTCCGTATAATACAGTGTCCCAATAGTAATTCCTGCAGCAAATTAAGATCCCTATTTATAATACTGCATCATACTGTCTGTTGTTTTTATCCTATCTACATCAATGAATCTCATGCAAACATTCATTCTTCGGATCGCGTCAAAAAAAACAAAAACTGCAAATCCAGACATTTCTGCAACTTTCTATCTTCCACCATGGTAAGCATCATTAGGTTGCTACTAAGAAAAGTAGTTCAGTATTGATATTGAAAAACATTTTTTTAAATTATTTTAAATAATTTTAAACCCCATCTATTATTCTAATCTATGCCAATGACTTTGTAAGGTCAAGTTCTGCAATGTGATTCAATCCACCCTAGAAAATGTATCAGCAGCTGAAATAGAAGTCATCATGTATGCTATAATTTTATAGAAAGAGTTTGTGGATTTATAAGAATTCACTAATATGCTTAAGTAATATGAGTTTCAGTTAGAAATTCTCATTAAGTACAATTAAATTTTGCAATTAAAATACATCAATTTCCAAAGTCAAAATAATTTAGAATTTACACTTAAATATTATATTAAAATAAATACACTGATGTAATTTTCACTTAAATTTATTTACTATTGACAATTGTTTCACCAGGTTACTGGCTTCTTCAGAATACAAAGTAAGACTTACGTTGTATTCTGAAGAAGCCAGTAACCTGGTGAAACAATTGTCAATAGTAAATAAATTTAAGTGAAAATTACATCAATGTATTTATTTTAATATAATATTAAAATGAATTTTCATCAAGTAAAGACTGAAACTATCATCAGTTACACTTAAATTTTAGGTTTAGTGTAATAAATTGTAATCACAATCTACTACAGTAGAAAATACAAATAGTCAGATGTTGTTTAAAATTATCAAAGTAGATATTTTCGACCAAACACAAAACAAGTGTGATTACATTATTTTTTACATGCGCTAAAGGTTTAACTGAAACACCACTTAAGTAAAGCAATATAAAAAAGAGTTGAGAATTAAAAATATAAAACCAAGATTAATTACCTGCTCCATTGTCCTTAACTAACATATTTTCAGACATGGTAATTTTGGATGATTTACTTGCTGACCTCAGTGATGAGTACAAGACACAAAGCATCCAGATAATGAGTCCAATAACGTCGAAATTTCCAGAAGATTTGGTGCCGAATAGTCCCCAAAAACCAGGATTGCACTCTTCTGCAAAATATAATTATTACATAACCAAGTGTAGCAAGATAATGTTGAAAAACTGCCTGGATTTCGAACTGCTGTTAAAGAAAATCTTCCATAGATTTTCTTAGAGAAAAAAGTTATTTACAAATTGTATTAGTGTTACTATCTGTAAAAAAGAGCAGTCACAATGATTTTAATTTGTATGAAAAAGCAGAAAGTGGACAGTCAAATCTTGTGACTCAGACGTCACATTTCCGACACCAGTCTCTGACTTCCTCGAAGATGACAACTTACGAGTTGTTGAAACGGCGTTGTTGAATGTTTTAAATATTACGTATGAAGGTGCAAAACTGCGTATTTTCTACATTAAAGTAGATCATTTATTTTATCCTGAACAGGATGGAAATTTGTGGTACTTTTTAACCTTAACTCATGCGTTCAGAGAATTAGTTTTTACTACCTGTTTTTTTATTCGCAAAATTAGTTTTTATTGGGTATGATTAATTTCAAGAATGGATTCTATTTTGGCAGCGTAAAATAAAAAGTTATAACAACATAGCAAATTTCTAGATCCCCTCCCCAGAAATATACTTTAAGTGGGTAAATCCATAATTGGCAAGTCCAACACCTTCAAAAAGGTCTCCCTTAAGGTCTCTGGAGGACACAGAAATACGCGTACTGCTTGTAAGTTGTTTCTCAAAACAAAATTACATTTTAATCACTGTATTATTTTGTGTCAAATGTGTTAATTCTTCTTTTTCACTATCAAATTTGTTTGACAAACAAGCAATCTTGATAAATAGTTATTGAGAACAATTTGAATTTTGAACTAAAACAAACGTAATTTGGATAATTTATCTAAATTGCCTTTTGATTCGGACATATTCAATACCAGTTAATAAATGAAAAGAATCTTGTATGAGTGCTAATAGGAGTTAAAAAAATGTTACAACTTACTTGGTGAATTTGCAACAGCTGACCACGTTAAATAAGACACGTAAATGGATACGACGGACGATTGTAACAGGCCAGATCTCGGCAATTTATCTTGGACAGCTGGCAGAATTGACACAATACTAACAATGACACTTAGAATTAAATTCATTGAGATGAAAAACTTATTAAGATCACAACCAGAGTCCTAAAAATTAAGAGGATTTATTTATGTACTTACTTCCAAAATATCATATTGCTTACCCCTGTGAAAAATACAAATAATAGTACAATTAATGCTATAGTTACAGCATAATTCAGAAATGTTATTCCAATCAAAGCAAAATACCATCCTTTGGCTTCAGTCTCTTCATAATTTCCAACCCATGCTTCAGCCCATGAGTGTGCAAAGTCCACAATTAAAATTAATTGAATTATGATGAATGCAAAGCCACCAATCATTCCAAAGTACATCCAAACTGTACCAAAAGTTCCTTCAGGGATGAAAAATGAGCCGATAATACCTCCGATAACAATGAGGTACTTCAGACCCCAAAAACTGCAATCACATATAAACCTAAGAAACTGAAATACTACCTCTATAATTAAAATAGATATGATATATTATTATAAAATCATATGTTACTTATAAGTATTTATTATGATTTGTATTTAGTCAATTTTTGCTTGTTAAATATGAGAGTATTCTAAGAAAATCAAAAATCAAATTAAACTATGTATATGCAATATTGTATTGAAATTGCTCTAAATATTGAAACCAAAAATTAATTATTGCTAATCTGCAAATTATGTGATTGTTTCTTAAGATCTAAAATTATTTTGTAACAGTCAGAGGGTAATAGACTTACAGTATTTCAAAAAACTCTATATTTTCTAAATGTATTCACTCATATTTGCCAAAAAGGCGTCGCCAGGCTTCGCGATCTCTCTTGCCAATCATTGGCGCTTCGTTATGTGAAATAAAGCCTATAATATTTACTTTAGTTAGTACCTAGTGTATTAACCGTATATTTCTATCCATATTACTTGAAAACTTCTGGTTCGCCCTCCTCTAGACCTGCCGACCTACCCACCCCCTAAAAAGTCAAAACGTACCATTTACGGCGACGCTCTTCACTTGTCATACCTAAATTGCCGGTGGTTCCTACAGAGTGCCTGAGATATGACAGTGTGGAAATTTCACCAAGTTGAACAATATATTATCATTATTAAGTATAGTGATGTTAATGAGAGGAATTGAAAATTTTTAATTATGTTATTAGTCAATGGTAAAAAAATATCTAATAATTAAAAAAGTAGATTAAAAAATCATATTCATAATATAGAAATACTATAAGTCTACCACAAGCTAGCTCATAGATTACTCTATAGCGACTCTGAACTGAAGGTAGATACACCTGTGTTTGTTCACTGTGTCTACAGGGTAGTGTTCCATCTTGACTGATTTTTGGAAAGATTGATCTTTTTCAATTGATCTTCATGTGGATGATTAATAGGTGTACCAATTCTTTTATTATGAAATTACCCAGAACAGTTTAAGTAGAAAATAACTGCTTACTATGACCTCTATTTTAAACTTAAAAAGGAACCTAAAGATGTATATCAAATTTTGAGTTAATGAAATAATTACATTAGATGCTATAAACAAAATACATATTAAATTAGAGACTTCCAAATAACTTTCCTTTAATAAATTCATTCAGTGGTAAAATTCTTCTTGTTTTAGAATATTTAAGGAATTTTAGTAGTTTTTTGTCATTTTCTTTTACCTAAATTAATTTGTGAAGTTTAAGTTATACAAAGTATTAAATAAAAAACTTTCTACTTCATTAAAAATTATTTTAAAAGTAGATAACTGCCTTTTGTTGAATTTCAACCATGAACATAATATACAAATTTCCAAAAATTTTATGTGGATTTTTGATTTGCAAACTGGAAAGTGGCTAGAAAATATAAGGTTGGCATTTCACATATACCATTTGTCAATAATTACAGTTATCCCTGAATCAGCAATTTCGACAGTTTGCTGTGCCTATGCCAGATAAAAATAAAAGCAATCTTTATGGTGATCAATCTTTAATGGAAATGATTATGTGTCAAACAAACTGGATCTCTAAAAACAAATTTAACACCCTGCCTATAGATGAGTAAATACAGTGTGTTTACAACTGTGTACAAAAATGAAAAAAATGTGGTGTCATTATCTTTGAATGCTTTGATTGGGAAATAACACCCCATTTGAAAAAAAGCTGTATAATCCAAAAAAATGCAAATATTTTTATGTCATTGATAATAAAGTCAGATTAAGATTTAGAAACATTTGGTTTTTGGGAATATATTAGTCTCTTTTTCTCAACCACAGTATTATTTCCCAATATAAACATAAAAAGAAACTAGAAGTAACCATAATAAGCTTCAGAAAACAGTTAGTCAGTCATCTTTATTATGTTACAGTGTGTGTTTTCAATTTTTGATGTAACCTCACATTATATTTTTATCCATTCTTTTAGAGAGATGTAAAGTTGTATTGACAGTACAAGTTGTATCAATATTTAAAATTTAACAATAAATTATTCAATTTTTGATTTAAAAAATAATAACCAAGTGTTTATCATTTACTCTGTGGTATCTATTAATTTCAAAAAGTGATAATTTTAACAGATATTCTAGCATGGGGACACTAGAAATTCAGTGTTCACAATGGAACAAATACAGGGTGTAAACATTGCATAATTACTATGAATATAAGGTGTATTCATAGTGCCCCCACCATATTTACACCAGGTTCCCAAACAATGCACAGTATTAGTGTTATGCTGATTATAGACTAATACTAAAAAGTTGATGAAGAACAGAAAACTTGTCTAGATAAAGTAAGATACAATTTGGAAAAAGAAATACAATGTAATTTTTCTGCCTTCTATTAATAATAAAAAAGTTTGATGGGCAAAGAAAAACTGAAGGCCAGAAACACATATGAAATAATTACTATTTGATATGTGTATGAAGATCAAAACTGTATCAAATAATATAAGATCAAGTACTATTAATTCTGGAATTATTTACTGAACAAAATGAAAAAAAATCTAGGAGTGACAAACTGACAAATTAACAGAATTAAAAGAACCTTTAGAAGACATATTACAAATGTGACAAATATATCTCTAAGAGTAAGTAAGGAAAATATCTAGGTACAATTTGAATTAGTTTTTCCCATTACCATAGTGTGTCAAAATGCAGGAGCCAAACTTATTTACAAACTGTAATAATTGTGTCATTTAAAAATTCAGTTTTTGTTATATAAATTTTGATATATCAATCTATCAACAGAAGTTAGGATCAGAACAAACATATAAATAAGTTAAATAATATGAAGTAATAAATTTTTCCCTTCTGAGTGTAGTCACTCATTCCCCAGATTTGAACCCACTATTTTATTTTACTGAGGTTACTCTGCTGGCAGAGCCATTGAATATATGCATGACTGATTAAGCAGTCTTTTTTAAAACATATCAAGCATCCATTACAGCTAATGGAAAGTAATTTGAACATTTATTTAGCATAGTATATCTGCCACTCAACTCATGTATGATATCTGTGACTATTTACAATAGGCAAGTCAAATCTTAAACACTGAATTTATTCATAACACAACTGAATTGAATTGCCTCATTTTGCATCAGGGGATCCAGTCAGAGAACATGTACCCTACCCTGAAAGCTTGGTAAAAATTGAAAAAAACTTGTTAATGGCAGTAAACATAGATAAGCAACTTGGGACAGGTGACCCAATAAACCAAGAGTTAATTTCTTAAGTTCTGTAATCTTAAACAGTAAGCAAGGAATCAATAACTAGTGTTCCTTAATAAAATCATAGATCTGCCCTGTTTGGCATATCTCAACATTTTTAAAGAAATATTTATGCAGTATTCTTTACTTTATAAAAACCAATAGTAAATCTTTTTATATGTATATATTTCAATTGCATATGAAAATTGTTTACTTGCCCATTTTGAATTCCAGATCTGGGATCCCTAGAACTTCGCACACCCAACATCATTATAGCCATTAAAAGGAAGAACAAAGTCAATATGAAACATATGCGGTAGACAGACAAATATCCTACATATTTCTCACAATCAAATGCAACCCCACTTAAATGACTAATTGTGGCATTATTACAAAATGGAACCTGAAACATTTATAAATTAGATGGTTGGATAAACATTTCTTCTTAAACTTACTTTCTTCAGAGCATTTGCTAAATCTGGTGATAACATTATGCAAGCAGTTATTGCCCCCAAAAGTAACATCAGGGCATACATTATACGGGAGGAGGTAGAATTTTTGCATGATGGACATGCTGCACAACACAAAGAGCAAGCTGTGCTACCACAGCAGCAGGCCAGCTAAAACAAAATTAGTATAACAAAATACAACTGATATATACATACTTATTTTTGTTATTAGTTTTAAAGATTTTTGTAATTTGGAAGACCTACTTTGAAGCTTTCATTCTTACCTGTGCTGCAGAACAAAGACCAAATACGGCCCCCATTTTTAATAAATAGTGTTGAGCGAGTAAATTTTACCTTGATTTTATATACGCACTATAATAAACACCAAGATAAGCTGAAAGTTTTGCCTTCTAATTATAATTTTATTATTTGCAAGTTTTATGCTAACCAAAACAAATTTTTATTTTTATCTACTTCCACAAATAAAAAATAACAATGTCTAATTTCACACCACAGATCAAACAATAGAGATTTCACACTTTGTGACTTGTGTCTAAGTGAGAGATCATACAATCTTAGATCATTAACCATCTAGATAGCCTGTCAAGCATAAAATCGTGGAAACGCTAGAAAGAGAGGGCGGCTGTTTTCCAATTAGCGCACAACTGAGCACAGTGCTAAGCACTGGGTGTTCCAATCAAAGAGGTTAATTCTGACCTCTTTGGTTCCAATTACAGCACTGGCTCGCACAAGAAATAACTGTGCCTTTGGGATATTTTATGTAGGTTTACTAAGTAAACATAAAACTTTATCATAAAACATTAAGTATGTTCCAATTAACGCCCGAAAATTACGCTACAGGGCGACACAAAAACCCTTTGTGCTCTAGTAATTGGAAAACAGCTATTATTGAATTATTCTGTAAATAATTTACGTACACATAAGCGTCAATTGATAACCTATGAATAATACACATTCAACTTTATGGTGGTCAGTGCACTCTACCGGCTGGTTTTAAAGAAAACATGTTCCAATTAACGTCCTAAAATTGCCACACTATGCGGCACAAAATCACTTGTGCTGTGCTGTTTGGTACTTTTGCTGTTTACTGCATTTGAGTTACAGTAAAAATGGGGTATTTCCAGATATTAAAGATATGTCATCTTTTGAGTCAGTTTTTTTAATGACCTATTCTGATCAGTTAATGAATCTCATATTATAATAAACACAAAATTTCATTTCTCTAAATATAAGAATTTCTCATTGTTTCAACCTTGCTTTTCTAGACACACAAAAATGAGTTAAAATAAAGATTAAAAACAAGAGTTCAGATCAAAGAAGGGGTCTCAATTTACTCCCAAAGTCAAACTAAGTATCTGATTTAAAAATTTTCAAGTTCAAATCTCCTTAAGGTACTACAAACAGTTTCAGAGTCCAGATTAATCATGGGGTTGTCTCAATATTGTTACCCCACTAAGCTAGGATGGCCATTAATTAAATAAGATAGTTACTTTATTAAACCATACCTAATATATAAGCATAATGTTTAAAATCTTGCTTTATATAAAACAATTATGGAACTGAAACAATATCCAGTAAAAAAGTATATAAAAACTTCAATATAAAATAATTTATTCTCTAAAACAGTGTTGACAAAAATGCCTTTCTGTCTTTTGTAGTTGTAATGTCACTTTTATCTTTGGACTTTTTACTGCTAACTTCTTCAGTTAAATTTTCATATTCCTTATTTACTACTTGTTTGTTCTTTTTCTTCTTATCCAAATTAGTTGAAAATGACAAACTTTTTTTCTTTGCTAATTGAATTTCAGCTCTCATTTTCTGTCTTCTCGCAGCCTTTTCATAAGCTAATCTCTCATGTAAATGTGCCCATTTAAAGTTTTTTAAATATTTTATATTCCAAATGTGATCATATTGTTTTGATTTTTTACGGTCACTAACACGAGTATTCGTTAAACACTGAGCAACCTTCTTTGCTATGTGTTTTCTTTCAAATTCAACCCACCCTTCTACAAATTTCTTTGCAGGTTTTTGTTTTGCTTTCTTCTCTTTAGGATTGGAATCTAAAAAATCATTTTTAAGTATTGCCAATTGCACTATTAATAAATCATTACCTACTTTGGTTTCCTAATTGTAAATAAACCCTGCCAACTTTTCCAAATTCTTCAAAATATTCTCTTATTCGAGTAACATCCATATATGGTGGAATTGTTGATAAATAAATTATTCCACGCTTTGGAGGTTTCTTGGTAATCTTTTCGGCGGATTCAGTACCCATATCTTCCTCCTCTGTATTATCTTCCATTTTAAATTCACATGTATCCTGTTGTTTTACCATTCTAAAATATTTTGTTAACTTGCTAACCTAAAAATGATCAGCATCACGTCAATCATGAATAAAAAATGTGAGAATTTAGTGCTTACATTGGATGTCCTATGTTCTCTTTGTATGATTTGTGGTGCCATGTCAAAGGCCAGACCTCCATAAACTTAGAGCATGTACTTTCTGGAGATAGCCTGCAGTGCACAAATGTCGTGGTAAGACCTTAGATCATGCACCTCCTAGATACTTAGAGCATTTACTGGTAAATAAATGATCTGACCCTAGATATTGCCTGTTATAATATGAACAAAATCGTGGCAAGGCTAGAAAGAGAGGACAATAGGCTATTTCACTTAGTATTTCATTGGAAGCAGCTGTCAACCGAGTGAAATAGCCTCTTGCCCTCAATATTGCCCTCTCTCTCTTTAGTCTTACCACAACATTTGTGCATGACAGGCTATATCTAGAAGGTACATGATCTAAGGGTAAGACTAAGGAGAGAGAGAGAAGGCAATAGAGAGGACAAGATGCTATTTCACTCGATTGGGAGCTGCTTTCAATGAAATACGTTCAGCATGTTGTTCATTGGCTGCTTCCGCCCACTAAGTGAAATAGCCTCTTACTGTCTTTATTGCCCTCTGTTTCTAGCGTTGCCACGATTTTATGCTTGACAGGCTATATATATCTAGATGGTAAATGATCTAAGTCCATAAATGTTTTTTTTTCACAGGAATTTTGATAGAATGTGAGCGTATGAACTAACTGATCTGTGGAACTAACCTTTATTGCAACATTCACCTATATGTAGATAAAAAGTGAAGGTTTGTTTATTTATATCTCTGATTCATTTTATATCTACGAGTTTATAGGCTGCATTATTTCCTATAAGGCCAATTAATTCGAATACGGTATTTAGTAATGTTGGACACATTTACGTTAACAAAGTTGTTGGATTTTTGTAAATATGGGAATTGATTTTAAAAATTTGGATATTTCTAATATCGTTTTGAATGTGGTTAAAAAGGTGTGTATTTGAACAAAAGTATTTATAATATTTATGCTATTAAGAAAAAATGTTAGATATGATTTTTGTTTTTAAATGTAGCTTTTGTGTCAGCTCAGCTGCATATATGTATACATATTCCTGGAAAATCAAAAATCCATAGAATAAATTCATATTGTGCCTGGCAAGAAGTTGGTAATACTTTTTTGTTACACTTTTTAATTATGCTGTTTCGCCGCTGCTGTTCTCAAACTTGTATTGTTGTAAATATATTATTTGTACCCTTGTAAATGATTAATTTAGTATTGAGAAAAATTTATTGCATATGTTTAAACGGACATACTGATGCAAGGTTGAAATTCAACATTTATGATACAGTGTGGGTTATATTCAACCAGCTGTCATCTACTTTAATTTTCATCCCATTAATCCTGTTTTCTTCTCTAATTTCCATCTTGTCCTTAACTTCCCATTACATATTTGTATCACTTGTCTAGTGTAATATTCTGAACTTCATAGATTATCTGTTCATGTTACTCCTTCATCTCTATGTTCTGCAAAAATAAAAATTCTGAACCTGAACATTATCTTTTTTAAATATTCTAGGATTTTCGGGAATCCTGTGATATATATATAAATTGTACACTACCTTTTTCTCCCCTGTTTGTCAACAAATTTTATTTTTTTAGTAGCTAGTTAATTAATCAATATTAAAAAAATATTGTATTTTCATGATGGCACATGGCACCATCTTATCAATAATAGCTGAGTTACCTCAGTTAAACTTCCACTGTGCCTCAATTATGTTTAAACTAATTCTGGTTGAATTATCCCCTCTGGGATAATTCTGTCATATCATAGTTGTTCTTTTCTATTAAAATTGAGACCAATTTGCTTCTATAAGTATACATTTTGAGAGGCCCTAGGATGTAGTAAGTGTAATGTTAAGACAAGACAATGATTTTTGTCTGATTGATATCATTATACACCATATTTGTTATATTATATATCCCTAATTAAATATGCACCCAATAAATAATATTACAGGAGATTGTAATTTTGAGAGGAACACCAGATGATAACTAAAAAATATATTGTGATTGCAATAATAATATTATGGTCATAAAAGATACATATGTGAGTTTTTGAATTTGATTGCAACCCATTTATATTCCTATAGATAGGTGTATGAGTATGAGTATACTATATAAATGACTTTACCTATAGAATATATATATGAGATGATTATGTCCTCATATACACTTATATACTTACAATTTTGTCAAAATCATTACAGGAAATTCAATAATTATATGTTTTAATGTCATTGTTAAATATTTGGCTCTATTTGTAACATATGAGTTCAATACTGTTCTTCAATTTCCTTCCATTGATGTTGCATCCACACTTCTTTGGCTTATTTCTTTCTCTATTGAGTTTTTTAAGGTTTATCTGTACATTTTCCTTTTAATCTAAGTTCATAGTGTCCAAAATGTTCTGTGTCATTCATTCTTGTTTTCCCATCTCACAATCTTTGCAAGGTTTTTTCAGCTACTTTGATTCTATGACACTTTTATTATTTAGACTTTCTCTTAAAGCTGACAGTTCATCATTCAATTTCTTTTCTTAATTTCAATTGATTTTACTAATATAACTTACGAAGTCTACTACACAATAAGTAAATAACATAGCATTGTTTTAACTATCATAGATTAAAAGAATCTAAAATTAAGACAAAGAGAAGATAGGAGATATGAATAATGTTTGTTGTGCTAGAAGTTCTTAAACTGCCCATTGTTCAGTTTACTGTTTGTAACAACTTTTTCAGTAGTCTGGATTTATCCTTATTTTACAGTATTTCTAAACGTGTAACTGTTAGCGACTTTTCCATTAATATGAGATTACAGTTAATCATTTTGAAAGTGAAAAGAGAAAATCGTAAGTCTTAGAGTCTGGAACATGGGCTTAATCAGGTTTCAATTTAGGGTCTGGCAAATAAAATTCAAACATAGGTTACAACATTTATTTTTGGTTTAAGTAAATTGTTTGAACCAACAGAGTTTTCAGCAATTTGCTGTCAAAATTAGAGATTTTGTGGGTTTAAAGTCTAACTTCATTATATGAGGACAAGGAGAAGTATGGGGCCTGCAATGGACGAGACTAGCAAGAAAATTTTCATAAGACGAGATAAAAAGGAGACGCAAATTCGAGAAGGTATTCAACAAAGAGGTTGGTGCAATCTTTTGATGAGAAATGTAAATTTAGAAAACCTACATCCCGAGTCCGAGACAGGGAACAAATACATCCCGGTCGCAAAAGATTACTTCAGTAAACGGCCTGAGCCATTTGCTATACTCATTCAAGAGGCAGTCTTGGTGGCGACGGTATTGGTGGAACAGCTATTCAGCAGGTTTGGTGTCCCGTTCGAGTTACATTCGGGCCAAGGGCAAATTCTACATCCAACGTATTCCAGAATGTCTGTATAATGCTAGGCATGAAGAAAACGACAATCACAATTTTGCATCCACAATTGGACTGAATGATGGAAAGATTCAACATGACCTTTGAACAGCACCTATCCAAAGTCATCATCAATAATCATCATGATTGGGAGGAGCATATTCCCATATACCTGTTGGGTTATTGCTCAGCCGTCGACAACAGCACAGGACTGACGCCAGCCAGAGTCGAAAGGAGCTGAGATTACCATGTGATTTCCGCTCACCAGAGGAACCTTTCCCTTGAAATTAACAATTATTTCGACAAACTCCGACGAAGCATGCTGATCATACACGAACTAGCTCGGACGCAGATGTTGGCAGTCACCGATCGAATGAAAACACTTTATGATCTCAAGGCAAATTCAGTCGGGTTCCAAGAGAGAGACAAAGTATGGCTATACAACCTTCGGAGACTATACAACCCTTGGCCTGAGATGGTCCATACGAATGGGGCAAGAGGATCAATGTCGTTGTCTATCGTATTCACCGGAATCAGAGCTATGATAAAGGTGAATCATTTGGATCAATAGGCTCCCTGTCATGAAGAGGGTGATTCCGATCGGAATTAAAGTTGGGCAGTATTATAAAATTTGATTTAACGCTGTCAAATAGGAAGATTTCAAGAAATTATTCATCTTAAATAAAAACTAATCTTGCGAATAAATAAACTGTAAAAACCATTCAAATAAACAATACCAACAAAAAGGGTTATTCCCGAAAATATCATTGATGGTAGAAACAATTTCGAATCCATTTCGGAATTAGAAATTATAGACCTTAGCGTACCAGAAGCAGACGTAGAAATATCGAAAATAACTATAAGGGTGTAAAGGCTGTTGACGGATGGAAGGAGACAAGTTGAGTAGTGGACGAGCTGATGTACGTTTGACTCATCGTTGTAATATTTAGTGGAAGTATTAGTCTAGTAGTGATTCTGAATGTTTGGTGAAAATAAAGATTTATTTTCGGTGTGAATTGTGTGTGTTCCATTTGCAAAACAAAAGAATTCCTTATGCTAATTAAAATACAATTCTCAGTATTGTATTTAATACAATACTCACACAATTATATAATTTGTAAACATCACACTGGTATAAGGCATATAATCACTACCTGATTATAATTATTGAATAATAAATAAACCCCGAAACGTTGCATTCTAAGGATTAAATTGTTTTAATTGTACCTGACCCCTACATCCCAAGACATACTCACTTCATAGTTAAGTTTCTGGGTCAAAATCTCAAGCAAACTTTTAGTAAGGGTTTACACGGAAGGTCTAAATCATTCTTAATTTTAAGGGACCCTCCGAAACTACTCAGCCATAAATTTTAAGAAAACTACAAGAAACCTTAAGCAAATTTTTTGGACAAACTAGAAAATCATAATTTCTCTACATTATAAGAAATCCAGTACGGAATCTGCAGTATGCGAGTCCCACTTGCACTTGACGATATTACTTTTTTCGTTTTAAACTAAACATTAAGAGAGTATTCTTAAAATAGACCCTCGCAGTTTCCTACTTAGTGTAAAAAATGTTTGTTTATTAAATAAACAATTTCTTATAATCAACCACCAAATGTTATTATATATTTGTTTTATATAAAAAAAAACTTCCAATCACTTGAAGATGATTTTTTGCCATTAACCTTTTTTCCTGTTATTTTGTTATACAAAAGCTGTGCATTGACAACTGAAATTCCCAGGAGCAACAGTTCTACTTTGTGGTACCACCTTATTGTTCTCCTTACACTAATATTTTGCCAATTGATCAGAGATGACAATGCCCTGTTATTATTAGTTTTAATATACTTCTCGAAGAAGAATAATTTCACCATGAAGCAAATCACTAGTTCCTACTATTCCAGAATATGGTATATTTTTCAAATTATTACGTTTCATCATTCCGATCTCGGTTAATTTTGTAGTTTGGAATACAATATTTTTCTAACTGCTAAGTTAGGTAAAGAATTCCTTGATTTTGTGATGCTTTGTTGCGCTGAAATGCGTTGTGAGCCTATTATACAATATTTACTATTTAGTCCAATTGGCATTACACATAATAAAATTATACAGTTCAAAATACAAAATGACAACTAATTAAAAAAGAACAAGAACTAATATTGGGAAAATTTCACAAATGTGATATCTCATGATGCCATGAATTTTTTATCTTTAACTCTGAATCCAATAAAACCAAATTGGCAAAGTATTTCTGGTAATCAAAGTATCAACTTTGAAGAAAAATGACACGTCCGTTACTTTTCTGGGATCAGTTAAGCCACTTATCATGAAATAAAGCAAGTGTTTTCAAAGCTAATATTGCAGACAAAACCGAAAGCTCGATTAATATTATACCTAGTGCTCACATCACTTTGGACTCTGTAATGACTGGTTGACTGACATTTAACGAAGTATGAACTCCTGGGTGCCGGCGCACTATGGGACAAATGGCATTATTTTTAACTGAAACCTAATATCTTGAGCAAAAATACAGATATCGAAACAATTTTTTTTCAAATTGAACCTTAGGTTATGCAGATTAAGGGAAAATTATTTAGAATGTCATCATCCACTATTATAGGGGTGGAAATGGTGCACATTTCAAAATTCGAACGTTTTTTCTTTATTTTATGGTATATCTCAAAGACAAATAAAGATATTATTTACACGGCTGTTTTTTTAAATGTAGAGTTATTAATATAGATTAAAAAATTATTTATTACAGAGCTGTTCTCCTAAAAGTATAGGTGAAAATAGGGGTGAGTGGGTGAAAACGTGAAAAATCCCCAAAAAATATTGTTTAGTGATTCATTGGACGCTGACCACTGTTTTAAAAACCATTTCGTAATCATTTTCCCCTGTGGAGATCATTTATCGTTATCATTTTTCACTATAGGAATGAAAACGGGGGTATGGAAGTGAAAAAACAACACAAAAATCGTTGATGAATCTCGTAAGGGAGTCTTCAGTCAATTATTTTGAATATTTTTCGACAATGTTTAGTTAGATTAATATTTTTTTACTTTTGCCATTTTAAGGTATAATTCTTTTTGAAATATGTGCTACCTTTTATCTTTCATCTTGTTTTATGAACCGATATTATTTGGGTACCTATTAACAAAAACGTATATAATTATTGTTCTTGTCAAAGAAAGTGTTTGTATTGCATTTTGAGAGAATATAATTAATCAGGCAACCATTTTTGATGACTTTAGAGAAAAATTTTAACGATAAACGATCTCCACAGTGGCGTGGTCAGCGTCCAATGAATCACTAAAGAGTATTTTTTGGGGATATTTCACGTTTTCACCCTATCTCCCTTATTTTCACATACCTTTGGGCGAATAGCTTTGCAATAAATATTTTTATAATATTTATTAATAACTCTACAAATTAAAAAAAGAACCGTATAAATATCTCTATTTGTCTTTGAGATATACCATAAACAAAAGAAAAAAAAGATCGAAATTTGAAATTTGCACCAATTCAACCCCCATTTCCACCCCTATAATAGTAGATGATGGCATTCTAAATAATTTTTCCTTAATCTACATAACTTAAGGTTCAATTTAAAAAAATAATTGTTTCGATTTCTCTATTTTTGCTCTAAATATTAGGTTTCCGTTTAAAAAATGCCATTTTACCTATAGTGCGGTGTGTGTGTTAGTTTTTCTTAATGTCCAAAATTTTTGTCCCATGTGAGACGCCAACGTCTTTTCAAAGTGTTTTTTTTTGCAAAAAAATCCACAATACCGTTTTTTATTGATTTTTCATATCACGAAATTAAATAAATGAAATTAAATGAAAAATAAAAGTTGGTATCGAAACATGTTTTTATATGTTTTGGAGCCGAGTGTTAATGATTCTGATAATTTCTGTTAATTGTAGCTATTACATAGTACCTTTTTATGTACTGTTTGCTGAAACATATAAGGTTCATTTTTTAGTATAAACTAAACTTATAAAATATATATTTTTTTTCTACAGGCTTCTCTGATTGGCATAATCTATCTAGCCGGTTACTATGAATTATCAATAGCATGGTTTATAGCTCCTATTGCCCTTTTAGTTGCCCGAGACAGGCTAACAGAACTAAACAGAAAAAGAAGAGATACCGCCAAAGCTGTAGCCCTTAGCAATGAAAGGGATCTTATTATTGGAAATCTCAAAGATCTACCAGCGTGGGTAAGTTTATAATTTCGTAAAAAACTATATATGATTCTAAGTTTTAAATATATCAGTCTATATATTTTTGGTAGGTTTCCATTGCACCATTTTAGATAAAAAATCTTTCTATCATCAAATTAGCAAATAAGTTTTGTACTCTCTCAGCTTTTATTATATTATTATTACTTTCTTTCGATTTTTTTATGATATCGGTAACACCTCAAACATTTTATAAGGATATCACTGTGTACATAAAATTAACAAAAAAGATTAGAAACCATAAAGCAGGAAGACGGGAAATTCCATTTCCGATATGAAACCGCTAATAATAGAAAGAGATGGATAACGATAAATATGTGTCAACAGTATATAGCTGTAAAAATTAATGATTGAATGTACCATAGAATTTGTGATAAGGATTATGAAATATTAGTTCAGCACTAAAAAAAGAAAACAATTTGAACGTTATGTGATTATTGAACTAAATACGTCCTTAAAACAATATCTTCCGCAAATATAATTTCACACTTAATATAGTACCATAATATTAGTATAGAAGATAACTATTGCAATAAGAAAAAACAGGTCGTTTTTGTTTCGAGGGGGAATTTTTTTAGTTGAACTAGCGCTTGCGCACATTCAACATTAACAGCCCAATTAAATGACCTTGAGATTTGAGATAGAGAAAATAGGTGTTGTCGTATATCATTTGAAAGCCCTTTTTACGGACTATACCATCATAATAAAAAATTTTATTCCAATTTCTGTACATGTAATAATAAAAGAGTATTAAAAAAACGAATTTACACTACAATACAATGCCTCTAAAGCAATTGTTCAAAGTGTCTTCTATTGATTTCCATACAATAGTACAACCTTGACTGAAAGCCGCCTCTGACATGGTTCAGCATAGTCGGTGTTATCTGACGACACTGCGCTATAAATACGTTGGCGTAGTTCGTCCAAATTCTCAGGCTGAGTCATAAAAATTTTGGATTCAACCAGTCCCCACAAAAAAAATCCAAACGGTTCAGATCAGGTGATCCCGGCCGGCCATTCTATAGGACATCTTCTTCCAATCCAGCGACCAGGGTATTCCAAATCGAGGTATTGACGAACTGGTGCGGCGTAGTGAGGAGGAGCTCCACCTTGTTGGAAATGCAATTGCTCTTCGTGTAGTAGAGGATCATTTTCTAATTTTTCTATTATAAATGCATTAATTTGATTTTCCAATATATTGTGATAAA
This sequence comes from Octodonta nipae, assembly GCA_034190945.1. Taxonomy (NCBI): domain Eukaryota; kingdom Metazoa; phylum Arthropoda; class Insecta; order Coleoptera; family Chrysomelidae; genus Octodonta; species Octodonta nipae. The sequence continues at coordinate 136,185,894 of CM067218.1, forward strand.
TTTCACCATTTAAATTACCAGGAATAAACAGGGGTTCAATTAGATGATTTCCCAAAATCCGTGCCCAAACGTTTAGTTTTACCGGATGTTGACTATGAGCTTCTCGAAATAAATGAGGATTTGTATCGCTCCAAAATCTACAGTTATGTCGGTTAACCTCCCCATGAAGTGAAATAGTGCACTCATCCGAAAAACATTGTACAAGATATTTTTGTTTTCGATCATACGCTGGGTCATAATTTCGCAAAACTGTTGCCTTCGATCCCATCATCCTCCTCATTCAATTCATGAAGTAATTTAATTTTGTACGGATGGAATTTGTACTTATGCAAAATTCTAAAAACAAAAGTTTTGTTAATACCGGAAGCTGCAGAGATCTGCTGGAAGGACGGCATGTTTGGTATAAGTTGGACATGGCCCAATGTAGCCACAGCTACCCCTTCATCATTTACAATTCCAATGGGACCTCTTTTTTTATTCATTACTGAGCCCATCTCAACAAATTTTGAAATCAACTCCAATACGTATTTATGACGAACGTTACGTTCGGGATGGTTTTGGTTAAAAACCCTTGCAACAGATCGAGCACAATTTTGATTTTGGTAATACAGACTTACCAGCTCAACACGTTCTTGCAATGTGTATACAACCATATATATATATACCATAATTATCTTTTAAATTTTCAACAAATCAGTAAAGTAATAATTTGACAGAATAAAGGTCAGAACAGATAAACAAACTTCCTGTAAATATCAGCAACAAATATTGTAAAATAAATGAATGTTTGCATTTAATGTTTTTCTTGTATTGTGTGTTATTACAGGGTGCGACAGTGAAATAGAATGGTTTAAGGGCGTATACAAGAACTCCTTTTTTATACTTTTATATGCAGTAAAAACTTTAATAATCCGGTTTTACTACTAGGTCCGTTAGGTTCTCTGTCACATGTACAGAAATTGCAATAAATTTTTTTATTATGACGGTATAGCCCGTAAAAAGGGCTTTCAAAATATACGACAGCACCTATTTTCCCAATCTCAAATCTCAAGGTCATTGAATTGACCTGTTTATGTTGAATGCGCGCAAGCGCCAATTCACCTCAAAAAATTTCCCCCTCGAAACATAAATCGACTTGTTTTTTTTTATTGCAATATTTTTGAAAATATCCAAGATATTCAAGGTGGCTCGTTTGAGATGGAATACCCTGTATGTCTTTCAAGTCTGTTTTCCATATTTTCTTCGAGTGATCTACTGTTTACCTGACCTGCACTCTGACACCACTTGTTGGGGTCTTTTGTTACTTAATAATCTACTTTAAACTGCACTTTATTTCAAATTATTTACACTAATCTCGAAAATAAATTTGATAACTCTTTTCAATACTTGTCGAGTAACCAAAAGAAGCAGACGGCTAAGACGACAATGCGGAGATTTGAAGAGGGCAGATACCAGCTATATACCGGAAATCATACGATACATTTCGTAGAACCCGTGATAACCGCGAGAACCTATATAAGTTTTTTTTCATATTGCAATAAACTCCGTGAATTCAAATTAAATTAAAAAAACACTGATATTTACGTTCAATTTCTAGAACTCTATTTGCACTTAAAATCCAATATAACAGCTTTTTTCGTAAAGAATTTACAGCAACATAAAGTACGCCACAGACTACGATTATTTTCGTCCATTTGTATCGGCGCGATTCGGAACGTCGTGTTGACTCGCCAAATCAAGCACGAGCAGATATTTGGACCGACGATGCGGCACGACGGTTTTGCACCACATACATCGGTTTTTAGCATATTTTTCACGACGTTCCGAATCGCAGCGATACAAATGGATGAAAATAACCGTAGTCTGTGGGGTATTTATAACACTATCTATGGTGAACTACTAATCAAATGTACGACTTTAAATTATAAATCGCATCGATTTTTCTAGGAAAATTCGACGGTCATCTCCCAGTTTGTTCGAGTATTCAATGCTAACACGTTTTTGCTGACTAGAAGGTTCCCGATCGTTGTTTTTACTAGGGATGTTACGGAGATTCGACTTCGGTTCCGAAAAGTCGGAACTTCCGATTGATATCACACCTTCGATTTCGACTTCGGTTCCGACACTTTTCAACCGGAGGTTAGAATCGAAGATTGAAGAGCACTACAATGATCAGCCATTGTGTAATCTGTGGTCACCCAGCGCGTACTACAAGTTTATGCTTGCCACGCGGGGTACTCTCTCCCTATTTCCTCATGCTTACTGTTGGTCTATTAATTCTATTACTCTTTCCTTGTCATTTTGCATTTGAATTCAGGTCTTTTGTGCGTTTGCGCTTCAGTTATACTGTATATTACTAGCCTGTTTCATACTACACGTGACTAATTTATATTAATGTAAAAATTAAACTAAAAAACGAGTGTTTTTTGGAACTACTTTATTGAAGTTTCTGCGGATAAGGCGAAATGCAAACTGTGCAACAAGATATATTCACGAATGGGAAAAATGACTACTTCATTAAAATGTCATTTGAAGGCTGTACATAGTGTACATGCTACTGAACATGAAGAATTAATAGAATTTGAAGCTGAAAAGAAAACTACAGTGGAGCCTTCAACTTTAACGCCTCTTCCAGCGGCTAAACACAAATTACCCTGAAACATACTTTGTCGAAGAATCAGAAATGGTGTAGTTTTAACCCTAATTTTTTTTACAAGACCTCCCCCCCTCCCCGCCCCCCTTCAATTTTGTGGAAGGCAACTTATGCAGATTGTCGTGCCGAATTGTCAGTTAATTGGAAGACAATTTGTTTTGAGTTATATCCAAGATTAGGGAAAAAGATAAACGATTTAGTTAAACAATTTGTGAAAATATCATTTACAACTGATATTTTGGAGCGAACCAAGTTCGAATGTCTCTGTATTAAGTCTAACTGCACATAGCATACATAGGTGAAGATTTTCAGAGGCTTAAAAGTGATTTTAAAATGTCATACTTTCTGTGGAAGAGGGACAGGAGACCTAATCCACGAAAAAATTAATGTAATGTTAATAGAATGGGACAACCCAAATGACAAAATTCACTGCTGTGTACGCGATTCTGGAAATGAATGAATGAAATTGGCCCATATACCTGATCATTACTGCACTGCACATCAATTGCAGCTATGTCTGGGAACAATATTAGAATGTGATGAAGAAATCAAAAACTTAATACTAAATGGAAGAAATTGCGACGCATTTCACTCATTCCCAGATTGCTAGATTGCTCAAACTGAACTGCACAAAATACAATAGGGAAAACTTAAACAAGAAACTCTAGGCCTGGTTTCAGGAGTGCAGTACGCGGTACAGTAATATAAACATCTCATCAGTAATTCCCCTAATACATACACTAAAGCATACATTAAAAAGAAAAGACAATAAATCCGACACAAATGAAAAATCTAAAACTGTTACTAAATTTACCATTGACCAAATAAATTCTAGATTTGAAGACCTTCAATTTAACAACTTCTATGTAATTGTAACATATCTGGATCCTCGTTATAAAACGAATTTTTTTAACAAAGTAATTAAGGAAAAAGTTGAATGGGAATAATAATGAATTTACATAACGATGAAAATAAATCCGCAAGTGAAACTGAAAATATTGACGTTCATGTAGAAAAACGGATAAGTCTGGCATCGCTAGTAGCTGGTCAAAACAATGTCCAAACTATTTTATTTAATATACTATTGAGTAGCGATAATGATGATGATAATATTGATAAGAGCACCTCCGACGAGCATTAATTTTAGTCAACTTTCTCATGTTGAAGCCTTTACTGACTAAGTAAAATAGAGGAAAACGTATTCCTGTCAGTGAAGATCCTTTATTATGGTGAAAAGTGAATACAAAATTTTAACACCTAAACTCGATTGTACACAAATATTTGTCATGTCCTCCAGGCTCCGTAGCAAGCAAACAACTCTATGACCGTTTGAGAAACAGATTGGACGGAGATGAAGGTGCCAAGCTTTTATTCATTAAATACAGTTTACTTCTTTTACAGTCACTTCATTTGATTTAAGAATTTTTTCAGATTTAAATAAATTTGATTATTTTTATCTTCAATGTCTAGTAAAGTTAAAATTTTTTGAACTAAAATTAACGAGGCTAAATAATATTTGTATGGTTTTATGTTATTAGATCTGTCTTCAACACATATCTCATCTGCCATCACCTCCGCCTCCGATTCCGACTCCGGTCCCGACTCCGACATATTAAATTTAAAAACTCCGACTCCGATAAAATCACCTCCGTAACATCCCTAGTTTTTACTCCCAGACGTTTTATTTTATGATTAATTTAGATATCTCCAGTGGCGGCGAATTTATAGCAATATTTTCTGTATATTCGGGGATCGCGGTACAATAATATTGACAATCTATATCTTATGGCAACAACTGTAGATAATATTGAACTTTTACTGAATAAATATCGAATATAATTAACCCTGTAATAAAATTATTAATAATTGAGAAATAATGTTATATAAAAATCACTCTTCATAATATGAAAAGGTTTTGACTACTAATTTACTGATTTAACAATTATATGCTGTATAATGGATAGAGTGGATTGTTTAAATGTATAATGATATTAATTTAAAAAATACTGGTTAAAGTATATTTTATTCTATGTTAATCAAATTGGTTTCAGGTGTTTTTCCCCGACATAGAGAGGGCAGAATGGATAAATCGAGTAAGTACGCTTTTTTATATACCTTCAGCATAGTAATTGGAATTGTCTGTAATGTTTACAGTTTATCACAATTCTTACAAATCTTAGGAAGAGAATAAAACTCATATTTCATCTGTTTTCAGATAATAAAACAACTTTGGCCAAACGTAAACCATTTGGTTCGAGAAATCGTCAGAGATCGAATACAACCGATAATACAAAAGAAATTGAATAAAAATAATCTTAAGGGATTCAAATTTGAAACAATTCGACTAGGAAGTGTAGTAAGTACTTGATATAATTATATAGAACTGTACAAATTAGTGACAGGTGCTGTATACATGCTAGAACTATTCTTAGGTTTATTATTTTTTGTGCACGGTTTCAGTTAGTTTCTTGAAAGATTCAAGCAGCATTAATAACGGAGAATATTTGCTAGCGATCATATTTCTTACATGAAGTCCTACATCAGGTACTAGAGCAAATGGGAAGGCATTTTGAACAAAACATCAATTCGTTTGTACCATCAGTAGTTTATGAGGAATAATTGACATGTTTATAAGTCCTGATTTGGGCAATTTATCACTGAGTAAAGCCGGAAAAAGCGGGAAAAGGGATTTTTTTTCAAACATTCATAACTGAAAATGAAAAATTTCTGAAAAACTACATGTTTGATTTGAACTATTTTAAAATATTTTTGAAAGCTTGCTATGCTCTATTTCACGATATTCCTCGAAGTTTCTTTGGACTTCCATCGTCTTACAACATTTCAATAGCTTTGGATCTGCTATCGTTATCAGGTGATTGATGGGAAATTCAGATTATCTGTCATATTTGTACCCTTAACTGGTCATGCTCATTGGGTCGCTTATTCCCCTGTCTCGTCCAATCAGCGTCACCGTACCTGGCGAAGAAGTGGTCACCAAACGTTTTTAATTTGGACATTTTATGTATGCCGTCTCTATGAATTTTATTTTATATCAGTATACCATGCTCTTCCTTGTGAATTACCCTTGCCTGGTCCCAGATGATGTTATGGTGTTCGGTCCATGTGAAATTAGCTAATCCAGACTTTGAGTAGCGATGTGGTGGTCCTTAACCCTGGTGTCCAGTGGTCGCTTAGTCTCCCCAATGTAGAAATTTTCCTGAAATATGTCTATATTTGTGATTAAAAATTGATTGAAATGTTTCTGTAAAATTCTGCGACGTTTTGTGGCGGAATATTTCAGTGAAATCTTTCTTTCATGCTTTCAGAGAATCTTGGTAGGATCAGTAGGTAGTGAGTAAAGGTGGATTAAAGTTGCTTGAGCTATGTTTAGTTACTTTCAGAGAGAATTGTGAGGACAATCTATTAACACGAGCAAAATCTTATGTCTTTTTTCCTAGAGTTTACAACCCCCTCTTCTAAGTATGCCAGTTCTATAATAATTATTAAAATCATTATTATTTTATTAAGCAATAAGGCTTCTGTTTACATCTAATGTTAAAAAAACAACAAAATTTATAAGTAATACTGGTTGCTCAACTCTAATGCTTAATTTTGTTAAAATATGACTAGATATTCAGAAATATAGGTATGCCACCGAATATATTGTTTTTTCTTCTTCTAGCCATTCCGAATTGGAGGTGTCAAAGTTTACCAGCAAAATATCGCTAGAAACGAAATTGTTATGGATTTAGACATCTGGTAATATTCGATATGTAATGTGTAATATATTTAGCTTAAAGATTTATTTTAGGTATTCTGGAGATTGCGATTTGTCATTTACTTTGTCAGGTTTTAAAGGAGGCATCAAAGATGTTCAGGTAATTTTTCCAATTAACTTTCGTACTCGAATGAATCGTGCAATTTAAATGTCCATATTCTTACTTAATTAATGAAGTATCTAAAACTAGCTTCTATGGTGGCGAAATAATTTTATCATCACAATCACAAAAAGGTTGCTATATCAAACAACTTAAGTCTATAATTCAGTAATAAAGCTTAATTATTAATGATTGTGTCAATTGATGTAAGTATATTTTAATTCTCTTAAAACAACATCAAAATAATTTTCAATTATTTATGATTAACTTTTAATTAAGTTAACTTTGCATTCTGATAAAGCCAGTTACTAACAAAAACGATTAGGATATATATTTGGTTGCCTGCCCGAACCGAAGATAAATCATTAAGGCCGTTCATATTGGAATTTCTCATAACGGCGAATTTTCCCAGAACTCAGACCAGGACCAATCCATTTCTGGACATGGAAACCCCAAAATTACTAAATTCTATCCAATTTGTTAGAACTGTTTTCGAGAACGCCATTACATTTATATACATTGATCATTTAATAATATTGAATTAAGATGTTTTTCAGCTCCATGGTATGATAAGGATAGTTTTGAAACCCTTGATAACATCGATACCGCTGATTGGAGGAGTGCAGGTTTTCTTTTTGGACCAACCAAAAATTGATTTTGAACTGACAGGCGTGGCAGATCTGTTGCAGATGCCTGGTATTAGGTAATTATACACATTTCGACTTGTGACATATAATAATTTAAATTATCATTTGTTAAATATGCCGAAATGAAAGCCAGAAAGGGAAAGAGGTAATACCTAATTGTTTTTACGCACGCTACTAATTTCACCAACAAGAGTGGGTTTTACTTTCAAACATTTTGAGTTTTCGCAGCCAGTTGTGCCTATAAGATATTAAATTCATATGATGTCTTTTGAGTGTATCAATGTGTAAGAACCTGGAGTTGATTACCAGTTATTTCAATATTTATAAAAACTCTAAAGCAAATACAAATCTACTTTTGGGAACTGCACCATTCAACGTGCGACGGAGCTTTCAAGATTAGATTTTATTCCCATTCTACTTGCATGGTATAGTGAAATACTCATAAAACACTTTAACGATACGAGCATTGATATTTATGTTACGTTCTTGACCTAATTGCGCGAGTTTTTTTATAGTCTGTAACATTGAAAGCATGGAATATGTGTTATGTCTATTAACCATTATTGTTGCACTTCCCGAAATTATTATTTATAATTAGTGTCAGTAACACATGTATTTTCGTAAAAATGCATTCAGTCCAGCAAAGAGCAGTTATAAAATATTCACAGAAATAACTTTACTGCAGTTTATCAAAACTTGATATCGACAATAGTAGTCTTCTGATTCATACGATATAGTGAAACGCAAGTATCGTGAATTCAAGTGGGAAAGAGTTCATGTGATAATCTACAATCATTAGTGACATGCTTGGAGATCGACGTGACTATTATACAAGTTGTTGAGGACACTGAGTTGTCATACGAAACGATTGTTAACTGGTTACTATGGATAAATAGTGCCTTCACCATTACGAAACTACAGTTTTTCACTTCATAAGTTCAGTGTACTCTCAATAGTTAAGTTCTGAAATGCTCGAAAAATGTAAGAAAATGGTCTTGAAAAAAAGTTAAAGTGACAATGATGCTTTATAAAAACAGTAAACGAGTGGTTTGCAGAGGTCGATAAAAATGGTGCCACAGGGTCCACTGAAACATTAGAGCATCGCTGGAATAAGTGCATTAGAGTTTGGGGAGATAAATAAACTTGTCAAAATTTAGTTAGTCTTTTTAGAAATTACATATATTATTCAAATTGAGATAACCTTCGAAAGAGAACTTTAACAGACAATTCCAATTTGGAAAGAGACAACTAATAAATGTCTATTCATCAGCCTCTAAATGTTATCACTGCCGGTACCCACTAACCTTCTAAAAATTTTACAGAAAGTACAAGTTCAATTCAGCAGTGAAGAGTAACATTTTCAATTTTTTTATGGATAAGTAATTATTTTAATTACTTTGTAGCTTTTAGTTGCTTTAATTGCTTGCTACATTGATTATAAAATTAACTTATCATTGTTAAAATTATTACCTTGATAGATCAGTGCTAAAAGCCGTTGAAGTTAAGAGGATAGAACAAATTCATACTTTTAAACTAACCATTTGAGTAACATTAATTGAAGTTTTCTTTACTTTTGTGCTATGCTGATACTATACTTTTATGACAAAGTATTCACTCGAAATATTTACCTTAGAGTGAGTTTAAAAAATTAGCAGAAAAACCAGCCATATTACGGTTTTCTAATAACATATTTCATGTTTTTAATTTTATTAATGAATACAACTGATAAATTTTTTAATGCCCTTTGATAAAATAAATGATCTGTGTTTCAGTTGAAATTATTGTATTTTTGAGGGTAGTAACTTATAGCTTTTGGCTAATATATTTTAATATCCTTGACGACCAAGTCCAATCTGTTATTTTGTTAATTATTTTTTTATCGTTTATTCGAGGTTTATGTTTATGTCCAGAAGTTAGTAAACATTTTTGAAGAAAGTTTGTACAGTCAAAGCTGACACAATCTATATATAAAATGCTTAATTTTGGTAGTGGTTAATTTGATTACATATCGATTCATTAAACTTGTGCGCGTGATTTATGAAGTGTTTTTGTTTTATAGAGATATTTGTTAAAACATTGTTATTTGTAGGGCATTTGAATTACCTGCCTTACATTTCATTTGGTTTCAAATATCAAATTTAATTCGTTGTTATATCTTTGTACAATTTCTAGAAAAATGGAAGTTGCATATATATATTAAAAAATCTAAAATAAAAACGATCAATTCTGCAACTTACTTTCAATATCGCAACGATTCTAATTTACTTCACACTGCTTTGTATTATTGCGTTTGCAAGAAGTTTTGGCGTTTTTCTATCAGCACTATTATGCTATATCTATCTAGCAGCTTTTATTTTCATTTTGCTTCGTCCATTTCAAACAAGTAAAACAACGTCCTGATATTTAGCTGTCATTTTATTTACAATATTTTAAACATCCTCTAAGAAACATATAATGATTTAAGGTATGTTTTTTGAATGCCAATGTACAGAATATGTTGTATAAATGATACTGTGTGGTGAAACACTTATTGTTTTGGGTTAATATAGAGAAAATTTTGAAAAAATTGTGGTAATGTTAGTTGCCACACAACATACCAGCTGTGAAGAGACAATTCAACAGACTTCTACATTAAATTTCGTTGCACAATGATTTTAGAATGGTGCAAATTTAAGAGTCGATTTTTCATTTTATAAATTAAAGAAATTTGAAAATATAATAATTCATATTAATTATTTGTGAAATATCACATTTTTAACCGACTTCCAAAAAGGAGGAGGATAACAATTCGTCGTGTTTTTTTTCGCTTTTTTGTATGTATGTTACCTGATTTCTTCTCCTGTGGTGCACCGTTTTGAATGAATATGGTCTTGTTTAATAGAGTAAACATCCGGATTGGTGAAACTTCAAATTTTGGAAAAGAGATCTATTGGTAAAGTGATAAAATTTGTGAATGAACACATGCATGCAAGGAAATCGACCAATATCCCTAATATTTTAGTCGATTTTTCCATAACTCTTTATGAATGTGTATAGTTTTTTAACGTTTAATCCATTAAGGAAGATCCTCAGGTGATCTCATATACTTTTCTGTGACGTGCAACTTGCAGTTTTGCAGAAAATCGCCGAAAATTCCAAAATTCTTATCAAAAATTTCATCGAAATGACATAACGGACATTTCCTCATAAATATTATAATTCCAACGTAATAGTGCGGTAATTTTAGGCGGTGTTTTTGGTTGTCACATTCTCCCGGCTTAATAGAAAATTCAGTGACAACACATGTCAAACTTTAATCTGCTAATTGGTGCGTTTATAGACAGGGTGTTTAATTATAGCAAACAAAATCACAAAGTAAAGGAGTTGCATTTATATGAAGATTGAAATTTAGGACGGACTAGAATGATAGTGCTCCGTAGGCAGCTGTATATACAGGATGGTTAGAATATAGGGTGGAGTGGACGTTTGGTGGTATACAAATGTTGGAAGAAATGTGAAATTAAAATTATATCGGGTGATTAAAAAACTGTTATATGATGTGGACGTAATAAACAGGATGGTTGAAATATATGCTGGAGTTGAATTATATTTATACAGTGTTATTAAAAAATTATTTATTTTATAGCCCATAAAAAGTTACATAAAGTGTGGAGAGGAATTAATGTTACACAGGGCGATAATATAAAATGTTAAAAATGAAATAATTTATGGGATAGCCCACAAGGAGTTATATACTATGAAGACGCGAGATGTAAGACCGACATCTAGGATTTTTGAGTGAATCAGCACACAGAGGTTCCGAATCTGGAGCCGTTCCGTGTAATTGCTGTTCTCCCTTAACTCCTAGGACAGAATGTCACGATAAAAAGGAATGACACCTCGAAGAGAGTATTATATACTATGGTTGAAATATAGGACGGATTTGACTCCGTAAATATGGGATGGATTCTACTCCGTCCTATAGTTTACAGAAGGCAGCTAACAAATGTATGCTTATTCGTGGGCAGTCATATGTACGGGATGGTTGGTACATAGGTTGGAGTGGAATTATCTATAGTTATACAGGGTTGTCAAAAAAAGTTTAAAAAAGGTTACATGGCGTAGTCCATAAGGCATAAATATATTTTGGGCTTATTAAGTCAACGCGTACTAGTACATTTTGTTCGTAAAGATTTACCTGTCAATTTAAATGAGAAAGTATCATTGTGTAATGTTGAGGCCTTCGATGTTACCTGGTTCTGTCTATTAAGGTTATACATACAAAATAAAAAATAAAGAATGAAAACTATCTGAGTTCAAAAAAACTAAAAAGTTGAAAATAAAACATTTTTAAAAAAATATATAACCGACTTCTACCTATAACTCAAAAGCGAAAAATAATTATAAAAAAATACAACTCTAGCAAATAAATAACACATTCAATGTTGTTAGGTACCTACCCAGGAAGTAAACAATGTAAACATTAAAAGGTGCTCATTCTGTACAAATTAATTACCTACCAATCTAGTATATTTTTGAAGTCGGTATATTCAAAACTCTATTTGAGTAATGTTTAAGTACTTCTTGGGAAATACCACAGTTACGAAAATTGCTGTATATTCCAAACGTTTCGGAGTCTAGGTCAGACCCCGTTGTCAATGGTTAAGAAACTTGGATAAAAAAGGCACAATTCCAAGATTTAAAATTAAAATATTTGACAATATGTATTTAATTTCTGACGTAACTAAGAGAATTTTATTTGTAATATACAGGGTAGCACAGAAACTTCTAAAGATCATATAATCATAAATTTCCTTTCAAATTAGAAGAATTTGAAAGGGAGATCCTCAGAATTTTATGTGGCGCTCTATTTGAGTAAATTTATATAAATACAAAGCTCTTGTCTGGATCCGAACAGACTTTGAGAACACCCGTGCATGGGCAAATATAGAACAGACGAAATGAAACTCACAGACTAAACACAAACCCATAAATTACCCCGTACTTGGAAAATACAACAAACCGCCGTACAGCTCCAATATGCAATTAAGCAACAAGCGACTACCAATCAGAGAAGAGTCTAAAATGTATCAGTTATCAACTTCACTGAATGAAATCGCGAAACCAAACGATTCGTATCCGCCAAAACTTGGAATAATTTAATGCTGTTGAGCATCAAAAATTAATCATGTTTGAATGCTCAAACAACTGAGGGACAGTATTCAAACAATTAACTGTAAAGGGCCCGATATCACACATTTTAACTTTGTAGGCATATATATGTATATGCTAATTTCTGGAAATGTCACAATTGCTGTTTGGATGCTGCATGACATATTAATTTCTATAAGGGGCACATGCAAATGAACTCAATTCAAAAGGATTGGCACCTGAAATATTGCACTTCACTTTCCGTTTCTTATCTCTGTGGATACAAACATTTTACGAGAAGAGTTACAATCAAAAAAGTATGTTTTGCAATCTTGAGCTTAAATTCTTAATGACACCATGGAGAAAACTTCTTACTGCAAAAAAGCACAATCGGTAATCAACTTATTGCTATTTAGAGAATAAATGGGCGCCTACTCTATCCTGAAGTCAGTTGAATGAAAACTGAAATAAATGACGTCTATTTGGCATCCTCGAAGGTCATGTACGAACGAACCAATTTGGCTTTCCATAGAAGAAACTTCGTGTAAGATCGTAGTGTTTTGTACAAACATTTTTCAATACTCAGTTGGACACAGAATTAAATATTTAAAGATAACATTTTTTTGTCTATGAGTTTTTGGTACCCATTGACATTTTGTTTTCCCCACACTAATTCAAAATCTTGCTTCGTCCATGTGTATCAAGTATCCCTCTTGAATTTTCCCGGTAGAAGGTCACTGTTAATTTTGGTTACTATTGCTAATTTTCTCTTAACTTCTGACGGCAGGCACCATTGGCCCCCAAACATTTGCCTATTCTCTCCTGCATCTTCACCACTACCAAGCCACAATGACCAGCGTTGTAGGGAATTCTGGTGAAAACCGTGTAAATAAAGAGAGGCGCTCGGGTCCTATCAGCCCGGGGATCCTTGGCTACGTTACTAGTCACATCCGGTTACTAGCAAAAATCTGCATTACACGTTTCAATTTATGAGACGAACATAGTAAAATCAATATTTTGCACTATAAAGTTGACTTCAAGATAATCAAATCTCTAAAATATGGAGAACTTAAAAGATAAGCCATTGAACATTAACCAACTGAACATTCAAATGACTGCCGTTATAAAAGAACTTACGTAATAAATATAAGGACACACAACTCAATCCAGAATTAAGAGTTGGAAGATAAACATACAGCATTCAAACAACTCAACAAAGAACCTGGAATTTATACAATACTAAAAGCATAACCAGAGTGATGGAGGAGTCTACTACGTGATAATCGAAAGCGAATCTATCAGTAGCAAAGGTAGTGTGGTACATATTAGATATACGTACCAACGGATAAATTTACGGATGTCCTTTAAGAAATGAAAATCAAGTCACCCGGAGAAGAGGACGTAGTAATTGTTGCTGTAAATAAGGAAAGTTCCAACATTAATACCCAAATAGGAAAAATAGTACCAAAAAAATCTACAAGCCTCAGTCGATTTAACCATCAAAGTAGCAGAATATAAAAAAATATCTATGAAATTGCCACAGCCCATGTTAGGCTGCATGCTGATACAAGTAAATTCGAAATACAATGTGAGGCCCAGCAAAGGCTACACTATTTCACCAATATTTATTACAGCACTATTGAAATAAATTTGGAAACCAATATGGTGGTGCAACATGGTTATTCACATAAAGTTTGATATGAACAATATGGATAATACAACAAAAATTTTACAAGCTTCAAAGAGAGTATTCTATCAAAAATGCAGTTTATGACCAACCTAGTAGTTTATATCCTTACAAGATAATTGAAGTAGTAAACAGTGCTCTTCTTTTCGTGGAACGCATAGGAACGGCGTCCCACCACCTTTTTTCGACGAATTATTCTTATTTTTTAATAGCTGTTAGTCTAAACAAAAACACACTGTTGAACTCAGCAGATTGGATTTGATTTTCAAGAGCCCCATAATTACACCACCGTTTAGCCGACCCTGCACACTGGTTATTTTGGATGCCTAAACACTGAACACAAAAATTTTTAGCGTTCGACCACATTTTTTACAAAAAGAGCAGTGAGTACAAGTAATATCCTATAAGTTTCTCTGGCTATGCATTTTTCTCTGAAGCATCCATCATTGACGGTACAGTAAGTAAAGCGCTGACAGAGCGCTCTCATTAAAACAGATCTATAAGGGGCTTTCCTGCACATAAGTAATGTTATTTTGTTTTTTGCTACTTTATAACCTGGAGCAATGTCTCAGATTTGAGATAAATGCTCTCTTCGACTTTTTCCACCAAATGTCCATCTAACCAGCATCAAAAACCTGATGTGGGCTATATCTGCCCTTTTGACTATACATTTTTTCAACTGTTTTGCTCTATCCCCCTATTATCCTATTCTGTAATGAAAAACAGCCAACCAGTCATTAATGGCAACAAAATCGGATTTTGTAGAAAATTGTTTTGTTTTAAAAAGCTCGAATATACTTTTCTTTTTGCAAGAATTAGTGCTTTTGGGCATCTATAGGTACTAGTAAACAAAAATGATTAAGTTTAGTTAATTCTGTACAGATACACAAATGTCAAATCTGACACGACTGAAATGCTCTAATAAAAAATATTTTGTAATAATAGGGAATTTTCCTAACACGTGTCATATTGCCATGGGGATTTTTCTAAATGCTCGAAACCTGTTAGAGCAAAACGGTATTCTAGAAGTTCGTATTATATCGGGCTTATCTGTGTTCTGATTTTAAATTTTAAATTAGAAAAAGTCAGGTAGTTGCTGTACTGAATTAAAAGTTTGCTGGTTTGTTTTATCAAATGTTTTTTTTTTGTAAATTGTTATAAAGCTTTTTTGTTTGTTTTGGTTTGACTGTTATATTCCAAAATGTTTGTATTCATGCCGTTTACACGTTGTACTTTATAGGTATGCTTATGTTTTTTATAACATGCATATTATTTCAGTGGCATTTTGAAAGGCTGCGTTTACGAAACAGTTGCTTCAATGATGGTATTACCTAATAAATTTTCGATCAAACTAAGTGAAGAAATTGATACCATGGAACTAAAAACCCCAGAGCCTCAGGTGCGGTATAAAACACAATGTATTTGTTTCTCTGTTATTTTAATTTTTATCTTTTCAGGGTATTTTGAGAGTTCATATATTTGAGGCTAAGAATCTCATGAGGAAAGATGTGACGTTATTAAGTAAGGGAAAATCGGACCCGTATGCCGTTGCTTCCGTTGGTACGCAAGAATACAAAACCAAAGTTATTGATAACACTATTGATCCGAAATGGGATTATTGGTGTGAGGTATTTATTTTTATCAAAAAATTGTTTAATTATTCAAATTTCTGATTACAGAAAATAATACATGTGAACCATTTGTTTTCGGGTCATCCTGTAAATTATTAATGTATCTAGTGATTTGCACTGAGTTTTTTTATATCGCAGACTTTGATCAATGCTCCTATAAAGCTAGACTGAATTTTAACGGATCACTTATTAGCAATTTATTTAAAAAATGCGAAGCAATAATGATTTTATAGTCAAATTAAATTCTGATAAATTTGTTTCATCAAATAATTTTAGCACAAAACTACAGGAAGATTATTAAAACAAAAGAAGCAGAATTTCATAGACTATATGATTTTCGAAGCTTCTACCAAACCACTATGTATTTCAACACATTTCTCAGTTTTTTACGCACATTCATGATTACCCATTCTATTTCTTGTTAAGTAATTTCCGTGCAGGCTTGCATAATCCTACAGAAAAAACTGGAATGGTTTCAGTCTGGAGATCGTGGCGGCAACTCAATCAAAGGATTTTTTCAATCGATCAAACGATTTTCAAAATTTGCTTTAGCCTTTCCCTTATTAAAACAGCATAATGAATAGGAGAACCATATATCCAACTGAAATATTAAATTATTAAGACTAGTGGTCGCCCAGAGTTGTGGAGAAATCGGAGAAGTAGATAATGACCAAAATTGTTCACTCATATTGACAAATCTATTGAAATAAAAAGAAAATAAAAATGTAATCAAATATCGGTTTTCGAAATATTTTTGACAAATTTTTGGCTGGAACCGCTCCTGACAAAATATTCGATATAATAATTTGAAGATTATTCTTTGCAACCTAAAAGTTTTCGTCATTTGCGGTTTCAATCAAGTTCAGGAATATTAAAGAAAAGAGAGGACCAACAACCCTAGGAAAACTTAAATATTTAATACATTCTCTATTGTCCGCTGTCTGACAATGTGTTTACACAACACCTTCGGGAAGGTTGTGATAATAATATATTAATCAAATAATTAAATTCACATTAAAAACAGAATATTTAATATGAAAGTTACTGCAACGCGTCCGAAAAATCAATACTGATCTACTACATTGACTATTTTACCACTAAACAATAACAACGCTTGCATGCCACTTTCCAGAAGTACATGCTCTAAGAACATATCTAACGATCGCTCCCTTCATGTTTTGAGTTTTGACCGTCTGGCGGCGGCGGAGGCACAGTTCAAATAGCCGCCCCTGTCAGTTCAACTGACTCAGTTGTTTGGCGTTGACAGTATGGACGTAAATAATGAATTTTTATTATATTTTATTTAATGAATGAACCAATACTATAAATTAATATTAGCATTCTGCACTGAAGGTCGTCAGTAGCTACTAAACAAAACAAAAATGAGGAAAACCGGTTGAGAGACACAAGAGAAAATTGTACCTAATCGTTTTGTCTTTGCTTATTTATATATAGATGATGCAAATGTAATTTTTAACTACCAAATTTGTAGTAAATATAGCATCTACTCTAAATTTTTTAGATGTAGCCAATAGCAATACTCTAAATGACACCTCATCTCCGAGTTTCAATGTATGCAAAATTTTGGGTTTTGTTGTTTTCACCTAATAATTTCTCTTAAAGAGCAATTTTAACACTCGCCCGGAGATCTTCGGGATAATGTAAAATTCAGTTGTTATGTTTCAAAATTCCAATTCATTCATTATGTCTAGTTATATCATCTTTTTGATCTCTTAAAAAAATTGGTTATTGTTTGTACAGGGTTCAGGTTTACTCTTAGATTAAATTGCAGAATCTCATACCAAAGATACATTATCGCAAGACGTACAATTTCTGTTTTGTCATAGGCCTTGGATTTTATAGGAGTGTAGCATGTTTTGCCGAAAAGAAATTTTTTAAACTTGGTCACAAAAAAGTTATGAAGGCTCTTGAAGAGTTTTTCCAAATAATTATTTCCACCAGGGCTTTCCCAGAGTAACACGGGTATAAATCGGCCACGATGACTTAGTTTAAATATAATTTTAGATGGATGTATTTATTTCAGTTCGAGGTAATGGAACCCAATGGTCAACAACTCCACATTCGATTGTGGGACAAAGATGATGCTGGCGATGACGAAAAACTGGGAAGGTACATTATCTTTAACTATCCACGTGTCAACAATTATATTAATTATAATTATTTCTAGTGCCACAATAGATATATCCAATGTTGTAAAAGAAGGCAGAATTAACAAGGTAAGCAATTTTGACTAAAAATAATTGTATTTTCTGTTATTTATATCGTTACCTATATTGATTCGATTCTTGATAATATTGATTAGTTCCATCTGCCTAATTGAAAATATGTCATGAGGGCTATATCTAGAATCTAAATTCCCGATAACCTGACCTGTTTTTTTTCCTGGACTTATCGAAGACGTTATATTGTCCCACACCTTTTATATTGAACAGGAACCCAATATTAAACAATGCAGAAGACATCTGTGATAGAAACATGTTTTCAACTACAAAAAAACAAAGTCACAATGGATTACAAAATCAAAACCCTTGTAAAAGAAAAGAATACATGCAAACAAATTTCCTGAGAGTTAGAGACAAATATAAGGAAGAAAGCTGTGAAGTCAATGAAACAGAAAAAAAAAGTAACAAGGGAAAACTTTAATATATACTGAAAGGAATTATTTGAAACAGACTAGATTATAAGAAATTATGAACTAAAATTTGCAGAATAATAGGAAAATAGAAGGAATAAATACACCAGTCGAAAGTGTTAAAAGTACGTACCTAGAAGGTGCAGTCCTCTAGCCAAAATATCCAAAAAAGTTGAATCTGTATACCCGAAATTTCGGTAGGGATTTGATCTCCCGCTCTCTACGGCTCTGATAACGTGTGAGCAGATTGTATACCATATATCAGAAGGATTTATCAATATGAATAAAGGGGGAAAATAGGAGAACAATTGTAATGGATACTATAGTAAAGAATGTCAATGAATGGATCTAGGAAGGTAAGACCAATGAAAATTGAAAATTTACTATATACCATTGATATAGTATTAATATAAAAGACAAAAGTTAAATGAAAAGGTTGATAAATGTGGTGTATTCGAAATATAAAAACATAAAATTGAAATAAATTTATATAAAATGATGGAAAAACCATAAAGAGTTGTTTTTGATTTGAAAGATACTTTGACATATTATACATACTTCATATTTATGGATTTTTGACATTCTAACAGATTACAACAGAAATAGATGTAGAATTAGTGTAAAAAACAAGACCAATTATAACATATGTTTGTAAATATTAGAAAATAAAAGAGCACTATTGTCAAATAAACACTAGAAATATGAAGCATTTAATAAGAATTCTAGGACCGTACAAAATGAGATAAGGTTGAAAAGAAATATATCGGAGGAAGGTTAAGTTAACGCCAATAGTAGGAAAAATTGAAATTATAGTTGTTTTCAATTTTCCCACACATAAGATTTGTTGGATTACTGCAAGTATGCCGACCACTGGCTCTTGTGCTAGAATGTTACCTTTCTATAATTCTCCTGAAACTCGGTTTTCCATAATTTCTACAGATAGTATATATACAGAGTTTTTGTGCTCATTAAGCATCATTAACCATCTTCCCGGAAACTCACAATTCGTCCCAGTTCAATTGAGGTAAACTGGCAAAAACATCGATGATTGTTTTCACGATATTATTAAGTGATTATAATGAGAAAGGTACCTTACCTTACCAAATCCGAAATGCCATATAAAGTGTTTTACTCAAACTTAATTCAAATAAGGAACTCTCAACATTATTTTACAATATTTGCGTTTTTTCTTTTCAGTGGTACACCTTAGATAACGCCAAACATGGCATGTTACACATTCGAATGACCTGGCTTACTCTTAGCAACAACTATTCAGATCTCGATCAGGTAACAATAATTATGTTCTCAGTTTTCTAAAAGGATGTATTATTTTTTTTTGTTTCAGAGTTTCAAAGAGATGCAGTTATTAAGATCATCTAATTTGAACACAGCTTTACTAATTTTCTTCATTGATTCTGCTAAAAATCTGCCAGTATGCGTAATGTATGTCTATTAGAATATAAATTATAAATGATTCAATTTTAGCGTAGCCGAATAAGCTCAGATCCTGATCCATATGCTATTATAGACCTTGGTAACAAGATTCATCAGACAGAAGTCAAAAGCAAAACATCTGATCCAGTCTGGGAAGAAGGTTTTACCTTTTTACTACCTAACCCCAAAAATGACACTCTGAATTTGAGAATTATCGATAAAAAAACCGACACTGAAATTGGACAGCTATCTTTAAGAATAAAGAGTTTGTGTGAAAACGGCTGCTTTGAAATCATCAAAGAACCATATGGACTATTGCGATCTGGACCAGATAGTAAAGTTATATTGTCACTTAGGCTGAAAGTGAGGAATATGTACCCAAAAAAATATATAAAAAATTACTAATATTTTTATTTTAAGATCTTAAAAGTGCCTGATGAAAGTGAGGACAGTGATTCTCCCTTAAGGGACGGAGCTAGATTAACAGATGGTCAAGAAAGTAAGCTTTATTTTCCTTTATTCTAGTACACTGCTAGTTTCACAACAAACTTTACTTTATGTCGTATGTTGCACATAAAAAAGCCTTGTATTCAGCTTAAAATTTTCTATATACTTTCAGTTCCACCAGTACAACCCAAACAAGATTTCCATGAAATTGAAAAAAGATCCATGGAAGGAACTACAACAGTTACCGAAAACCAGTCCCGTCCTGTTGAAGAAGTGGTACAAGAAGCTGTGGTCTCGACTCCCTCTTATGCTCAACCGCCAATAAAAATAGGAGATAATAAATCGACAAAAAGCTCGTAGGTTGAAATTTTTGTATTTATTTCAGTGTGAAATCTCATGCAAATATTTGTCAACAAAATTATAATTCATCTTAGCAAATACTTCTATTTCTAAATTATCAGTGCTGTATAGTTATATAATTCAGATTTTCACCAATGTAGGTATACATATTGAAATGTTTGGCAGTTATTTTCGATTAATATTGTGTCCTAAATAAATTTTGAGTTTATAAGCTTACATTACTAACTTTTCTCGCCTAGAAACATTATATTGTCTTGCGTTCAATGGGTTGAAGAATCTCGAAAAGTTAGTATCGTAATTTCTTTAACAGGTTTTAGTAAACCTACGAATTTTTTCGTGTGATTTCTATCCTACGAATCACAGGGAAACGGCGTTACACACAGTACGATTCCCGATTTGGAGTATCTGTGAGATAGATTTTCCAGAAACTCTTGGATGTCGAAATTGATTTCGCGATAAAATATAAGCTTACATGTTTGGAGTGTAATAGTTTCTATATTGGTATGACGTACATAAAGAATAAAATCCGCCATCAAGAACATGTACCGTCGTTTAATTTAATAACAGAAATTCAACAATTGCAAATCGTTGTTTAGAAGCAATACAGGGTAGTACAGAAAATGTCATGACATTACTTGACTCGATCTGTATTTTTGGATTTATATACAAATAATGTTCATCTAATATAAAGTATATAATATAAAAATTTGTTAAGTGTATATTTTTTTTGATTTTAGGTCGATCAAAATGATAAGATAAGATTGTGTTCATTTCATGTTTTGTTGATGACGTTTTGGCCATGTTTCTGACTTTTTTCAAATATATTCTAAAACTGTTAAAACTATTGATACATTTAAGAAATTATAATTTTGACTTACCTACAGCGTTAGTACCTACTTGTGAAGTCACAATTTTTCTGCTAATAATTTTACATTTTATTACTTGACACACAACTAAAAACATTGTCTGTCCTTCCAGAGACAACGATAGATATTAATCCAAACTGTCCTGTTTGTTCTTTTAACAGATTTGAGGGATGATTTCCGGAGTTTTCTAAATGTTTACTTGCAAAAATCAATTTATTTCAGTTTTAAGTGTCGGTTGTAGGTACATCTGGGACGTGTACAATGATATTTTATTGAGCCTTTTCTGTTCGTGTGTATCCCATAACAGTGTGGTGTGCTTTCAGGTCCGTACGTATTAATATTCATTGTTGTAGACCTATTTAAAGAGTGGAGGTGAAAATCTTAGTTAATTTATTTATGTCTTTTTTGTCATTTATAGCAGTATTGCTTTTGTGAATATTAATCATTTCTAAAAACTCTCTCTTTTTTAAATTAGTTTGTGATGTATGGATTTTTGTGTTTTTATATTGAAATTTATGATGTTTCTTGGTAAGTTAGAGCTGTTTTATTCTTTTTATCATTCTGATGACCTTTTAATCTGTTTTCTAGATACTGAGATGTTTGTCCAATATATGTGGCATCACAGTCATTACATGCAATTTCATATATGCTGTTACTTTTATTGTTATTATGGGTTTTTGTTTTAAGATTACTGAAATATTCGGACAATAAATTATAACCTTTGTGACTTGTTGATATTGTATTATCTTGGGTTTTTTGTTAGTATTATTATAATATTTATGAGGTAAATATTTCTCTTCAGTGCCAGGTTTGCTTTTTTATTGCTAAATATCTAAATTCATTCTGACAGCTGAATTGCCCTATTTGCTAATCCAATCATAACCGATTTTTTGTGAGCAATGTGATGATTTGATTCAAAATTTAGGTATCCTGTACCATTCCGTTTTTATCTTATTACCATTTCTATGTACTGTAACATCAAAAAAATTTATTTGTTCTTTATGTTCGAGTTCAATAGTGTACTGATGCCTTTCATGGTATGAATTAAAACAATCTAATATGTAGTCTATTTTATTCCTTGGAATTGCAGTGATACAATCATCGACATACTGAAAATAGAACAGGATATTAATTTAAACATTAGTGAGTGTCGTTTCTTCTAGATCTTCCATTACCATGGATATCACGATATTTGTTATTGCGAATCCTTTTAATTTTTTAATTTTTTGTTCATTTTATGTTAATACCATTGAAAACGGGGTTTGATTTAGACCTTGAAACGTTTGAACTTTTGAAATATACAGACTTTCAAGTTTATCTGGTGTTATTCCCAAAGAACTAAAAAAAATAGTAATTTTTTCTTCAAAATTAAAATGTGTGGAGCTCAGTGTGAGACTGACCGCCTGTACAAATTCGCCTTGAGGGATATCTGTATTCTTTTATTTCATCCCATTTTTGCTTTGTGATATCGATTACAATGGTGTATATATTATTAACCATTATATAATCATCAGGAATTTTTATTTCTTTAATTTTTTCTTTAAAATCCCAAGTGTTTTGCGATACTGATTTTTGTATAGAACTTTGCTCAAAATATTTTTTAAAAAGTTTGTACAACAGTATAAATGGGGTTTGTATGTTGGATACAATAGGCCGTAGAGGAATGCCATCTTTTTGTAATTTTGACAGGCCGTAAATTTTAGGCGGTACCGCATTATGAATTATTAGATTTTATGCTGTTAACGGAGAAATAAATGATTTCTGTTCCCATGATTGAATTAGTTTGTTACTTTGTTTTTGGTATATATTTGTAGGATATCGTTTTATTGCTTTATATGTAGTATAATATATATATATATATATATATATATATATATATATATATATATATATATATATATGTATGTATATATATATATATATATATATATATATTGCAAACAAAAAAAACTACAAAATTGTCTAAAAATATGTCAAAAAAAATTGCACAAATATTTTTTTCCAGATTGAGTGATAAAAGCGATCAAGGAAGAATACAACTGACTTTTCGATACAGCGTTCAACGCCAACATTTGGTTGTGGTAGTTCACAAAATAATGTAAGCTCTATATATAATCTTATTGGATTTATTAAAATATTTTCTTTTAGAAATCTACCCATTAAAGATCCGTCCAACATACCTGATCCTTATGTAAAACTTTATTTAATGCCTGAAAGGAATAAGGATAGCAAAAGGAGAACTCAGGTATTTTACTAGTTATCTGCAAACAGCTTTAAGAGTTTTTAAAAACATTTTTTCTAGGTGATTAAAGATAATAGCAACCCAATTTTTGATGAGTCCTTTGAATATGCCATTAACCAAGAAGAATTGTCTCATAAACAGTTAGAAGTCACTGTATGCACCCAGAAACAACTGTTTCAAGCCAGCAGTAATGTTATGGGAAAAGTAAGTATTTGTATCAACCAATATCAGAGATCTTGAGTGTTGTATCATTATTATAAGGCTGGCCAAATCATCGAGAATTTATGACCGAGAACGTTTTCACCATAAAGCATTACCCTTATTTGCAAGTCAACAGGGGATCAGATAGAATCAAATGACATCATTATTTTCATTTGTCGTCTCACGAGTTCCTAGACCCAGGTCGTGAGGGTTATGACAACCAAAAACAGCTCAAAAACAACAAGACTATAAATTCAGATATATTCTAAAATAATATTAATATAGGGGGGGGTGATGGGAGTAAAAGGTTTAGTGCTCAACATCAACCTGGTGCATGACAGTCACATGTTTTATCGTGTAGGAACTAACCTTATGGGACCCTTTGTTTAAGTGAATGCAGCAAGCAATGAAACAAACCAAGAAATGAATGTGAGTGACTAGGAGATAATGAATTGATGAGTATAAAGAGCTGAATAATAAAAAAAATGTAGATTGAGTATTCTGTAATATTGTTTTTGATTATGTATATTGAACTATGGTGGTTATACTAAGACATATCTGCCTTCAGCAAAATCAATAGACCACATATAAGCTTATTCTTTTTGTGAGTATTAAATCAGGAAATTAATTTAATTATACCTAACTAGGATTCTATTTTAAGATTTCATACTGACTGTAATGAAGACAATTAGGTTCTATACAATTTAATTCTTTAAAATTAATTTAATATTTAGTCTTTATATTCTTATTTTAGGTTCAAATTGATCTGGGAAAGTTAAATCTTACTCAAACCCATAGTGCCTGGTTCGACCTTCAGACCGATTATGATTAAAATTATATATGCCTATTTAACAACAATGAATTCTGGTATGCTTTATTATGTTATGTGCTCATAAATATGTAGATGTCTCTCTAAGTTTCTGACAAAATTTTATTGCAGTTGTGCTTATATTTGTTATGTATTCTATACATTTATTGCATATTTTTATATTTTATTGCTATTAAATGTTTATAAGTAAAATTGGAGTGTATGTGTTATACATAACAGAAATGAAAATTTGTAAACTTTCAGAATATGATTTGTAAAGTAGTTACCCCTGGAATTGCTGGGGAACCTTTCGTGTGTCATAAATGTAAAAAACACAATTTTGCACCTTAACACCAAACCTTTATTTCAATAAACACTCCACGTTGTTTCAACAACTCAAGTTATTGTTATCAGCAAGGAGTAAACCAAACTACATTTTGGCTTACTCCTTGATGATATTATAATCAATGTATTTTAAAAAAATCTCAAGTTTTCAAACCAAAAATTAACAAGCATATTTCGAATTTTGCCTTTGCCAAGGACTTAGTTTCTACACTTAACTCAAATTAGTTTTTAGTTTATCGGGAATCATTAGATATGTATTTTATCTGTCATTTTTATAGTGTATGGAGTTTATTTTTTCACATTGTGAATACTAAGAGATTACACTGCATTAATTGTGTTTTGTTTTATTGGGATCAAAACCAAACTGAATAGATTTATTCAAAAAATAAAAAAACCTGAGTCGCACTGTTACAATTTGTTTCAACAATGGAATATATTTATTCATAGAAATCAACTAATTGCTATATGGTTATTTCCGTGTCTTGGTAGAGCAACTTATTCCAAAGTCGCCTAGTCAAATGTAGATTTTTTAAGGTTGAAATTATAAATAAGGTCCTGAAAAAATTCTCTTTGAGAAGCCATCTTTGGCAAATCCTCAAAACAGCTTTTTCTCAATATAAAATGTCTCAATTTCTGATATAAATACTCCAATGTTTTTATTTACACTTCGGGTATAGTTCAGTTCTTGAATTTATTTAATAACACAGTTCAACTCACTGTAATGTATTTCCACTACTTTACCACAATTCATATTCATAAAACTATTTACAATTTTACTTGAACACCTGATCTTTACAATATGGCAATCGAATACTGAATGAATCCTTCCGTCAGCTCTCCGTATTTATATATTTCTTCTCGGAATTCTCCAGAACTTCAAAGACCAGCCGAGAGATTTCCTTCATGGACTAGAGTGCTCGAGAATTTATAGACTACTGGTATTTAGTTAAAAGACCTATTTGCCAAAATGAATACTAAACAACCCTGTGGGAAAAGTCTCGTTAACTCCAAAAAAGTGTATGGGAACCTAATGTGTTTCTGTTGCTGTCAATGTATATATACTCAAACAATTTCCAATTGAAAAATCAATGCCTATTTACTAATTTATAAAAAAAAAAAAACATTTTCTATTCTGTGTGAGGAAATATTCCCATGCTCGGAGTACTTCAATAAAAAGGGTCATTGCCTATATAGCTAGTGGTAACAACTAGAGCAAACAGTACGAAGCTACACGGATAACTAAGATAGCCGGGCAACCGTAGATAACTACTTTATGCTATCATAGTGTGATGACCAGAACTGGCAAAGCAGCTAGTTTTTCGATAAAAATCAAACATAAAGGCAAATAATGATTGTTTGAAAAAATGTACAACTTTCAAAAGAATTATATTTGTCTGTGATTTCATCATATACGAAACCTTGTATTAAAATAAACTTTATTCTTATTATAAGTAAATATTTTAAAAATCAATTATTTTCAGTTATCTCAGTCTTACTTTTTTATACATAGTTGATGAGTCAAATTTTAATATTTTACGGAGAAAATTTGAGCCATCGAATCCTAATAGGATAAACCTCTGTTAGTGAAGACAATTGAACCCCCAAATGAAAACAACCAAACAGATCAAGATGGAACTTTGTTGCTAGACGAAGAAAACCTATTTTTTCAACAGGACGGAGCATGTCCACATTATGCCTTGCCTGTATTAAATTGACTTAATGAGACATTTCCAGATATATGGATTGGAAGAAGGGGTGTTTTAGAGCGGCTGCAAGATCACCTGACCTGACGCCCCTTGACTTTTTTTTAATGTGTGCATCTAAAAACGGTGGTGTATAAAACTCAACCTCGCGATATTCCTGAACTTAGACGTAGAATAGTGTGAACGAATTACACCAGAGACGCTTCAAAAAGTGCGGGAGGAATTCGAGCTGCGACCTTACCATTGTCTTAGCAACAATAGTGGACATTTTGAACACCTAATTTAAGTACAAGATAAATCTAATACTAATACAATATTAATAATGAAAATACGATGTACATAATGGCAGTTTTCCAATTACCAGAGCACAAAGTGTTTTTGTGTCGCACTGTGCCGTAATTTTCGGGCGTTAATTGGAACACCCTTCATGTTTTATGATAAAGTTTTATGTTTACTTAGTAAACTTACATAAAGCATCCCAAAGGCACAGATATTTCTTGTGCCCCTTTGTGCGAGCCAGTGTTGTAATTGGAACACTTAGTGCCGCACTGTGCGCAATTGTGCGGTAATTGCAATTGTGCGGTAATTGGAAAACAGCCAATAATTATTTTAATTTGAAAGTTTAATATGGCATTACTCTGTAAAAAAGAATCTGACTTTAAGAAATACCTCTTTGTATTTAAACTTGTAGAAGTGATATTCACCCCCGCTTAGGGTGAAACTGCAAGGTTGACCGATTCGTGTAAGAGGTGTCCGTCCCCGTAAATTTAAATTAACGTGATTTTTTGTCTTTTTCTTTTAAAGATGTTTTAAAAGTTATTTTGGTGGCTAGTTTTGAAATGAAAGCCCTGTATATGCATCATCTTCAATTCAATCATCTACAATTAAATAAATTTATTATTTCTTTTGCGTTTACAACTATCACCTCCCCTATAACATTAGATAGTAATTTTTTATGCCAACTTCAATAGTTCAATGTATTTACTATGACAAATATGATTTATTAACAGTTATGTTTGAATGTAATATATATATATATATATATATATATATATATATATATGTTTTAGGTGGTTTCCGGGAATTCATCCGCGTAGTTGATAACTGATCCTGCCGGGATCGATGGTAAAATGACGACGTTTCGGCAGTACACATCTGCCCTCTTCAGGTCGGTTCGCATAATTCTCGTAGCCTTCTGCTTTCGCTTCTAGTTACTCGAATACTAAGATTTTCTGAAGCGAGCGCGCTGTTATATAGTCGCGGCTCGGCGCCTATCGGTTGACACCGTGAACGGCTGCGTGTGATTGGCCCTTGGCGCTCAGTGGGCACGGCTCCATCCTGCTGATTTGTTATTTCCGGTGGTTGAGTTGTTATTGGACGGGACGGGCCGGTACTGTGTTTCAATAGGATTTTCCAACAATTCGATAAGTTCTGAATTTCATTGCGTGCGTTTATACTGTGAGGTCTCTTCGCTATTTCAATTGCCTCTCTTACGAGTCTTGATTTCGGGTGTTCTATATTTACCAGCACTCTGGTGTTCTCAAAGTCTATTCGGTGTGACATCGTGGTGGCGTGTTCCGCAATGGATGTTGTTTTTTCCTGCTTTCTTACACCGTTCTGGTGTTCATCACGTCTAGCTTGAATTCTTCTATTAGTTTGCCCCACATAGGTTTTATGACAGTCTGCACATGGAATCTCTGTACACTCCCTGTTGTTCTAAAGGGATCCTCGACTTCGGAGACCTCAACACCGTGCTTATTTTTCTATCTGTATTGAAAATAGTATCGATATTGTGTCTCTGTAGAATTCTTGCAATACTGTCCGTGGTCCCCTTGACATACGGTAAATAAGCCTTGGTTATTGGTGTCTCATGCTCCTCGTCTGTTTGTCTCGGTTTTGACTTTAGGGCTCTTTGTATATTTCGGTCTGTAAATCCGTTTTGTCTCAGAGCTGTTTTTAAACTGTCCATTTCCTGTTTGATGTTATCCTGGTCAGCTAGCCTTTGTGATCTGGTTACTAAAGTCTTGACGACGGCTTGTAGTTGGGCTGGGTGGTGATGAGAATTGGCATGAAGGTATCTGTTGGTGTGAGTTGCTTTCCTATATACTGTATGGCCAAGGGTTCCATCTTGCTTCCTATTTATGAGAACATCAAGGAATGGCAGTTGATTGTTGGCTTCAACCTCCATGGTAAATTTTATTTTGTGATGGATGCCATTAAGGTGATCTAAAAAAGTATTGAGGTGTTCCCTCCCATGAGGCCAAATCACAAATGTATCCACATATCGCAACCACAAACTGGGTTTAAGAGTTGTTGTTCCAGTGCCAACTCCTCAAAGTTCTCCATAAAAAGGTTCGCTATAACTGGTGAGAGTGGCGATCCCATTGGAGCTCCTTCCACTTGTTTGTATCGTTTGTTCTCGTAAACAAAATAGGTGTTCATCAGACAGTTGAGGTGGTTTGTATTTTTCTATTATGATATCCAAGGCTTCGTCGATAGGGATGTTGGTGAAAAGGGACACTACGTCAAAACTTACAAGAAGACACTCTGGTTGTAAGACCGTTTTTCTAAGAATTTCGATGAAATGTGTCGAATTTTTTACATATGAGTCTGCCCCCTCTGCAAACGGTTGAAGTTGCTGGGCTAGATATTTGGCAAGGTGTTTTGTTGGGGATCCAATTGAGCTTTTCACGCGGAATGAGTTGCAGTTGGAGATTTTTGTCGATCCTACTTAATATGGGATAAATTCGATGAGATTAGCGAATTTAGAGCCGAAACGAATGCAGAGTTAACAACAATGCAACAACAGGCAAAATTTAACAAATTGAAGCTCCAACAGAAGCCCAAAAACGAATTTGTCTCGGAAAATAACGGTCACAGTCTAACCTCACGGCAATTGGAAACGAATAAAACCGTATATAACTTATCTTCGGTCCAATTGAACACTTCCTCGATTGGCGCATACCAACAGAGAGCATAATATGTGGCGTGGAAATAGCAGTTTCAAAATTAGATGCGAACACCGCTGAAATAATTAGACAAGATGTGTCACATGTTCTAAGACTTCTAAACCACCCAAAAGGAACCTATCTATAGAAGAAAATGAGGCCTTGAAACAACTGCGCCTCAACAAGGGCATTGTCATTCTACCTGCTGATAAAGGAAATGCGACTGTAATTTTAGATACAGCGGATTATTCAAACAAAATTCAAATATTGCTAAAAGATCCAGCATATAAACAAATTACTACTGACCCAACAACTTATCTAGAGAAAACAACCAAAGCCAAAATCCAAGCAAGTAGGATCGACAAAAATCTCCAACTGCAACTCATTCCGCGTGAAAAGTCATCGAGATGTCCGAAATTCTATGGGTTGCCAAAAGTACATAAAGAAGGTGCACCTTTGAGGCCAATAGTAAGCTCAATTGGATCCCCAACACAACACATAGCCAAATACCTAGCCCAACCGTTTGCAGAGGGGGCAGACTCATATGTAAAAAATTCGACACATTTCATCGAAATTCTTAGAAAAACGGTCTTACAACCAGAGTGTCTTCTTGTAAGTTTTGACGTAGTGTCCCTTTTCACCAACATCCCTATCGACGAAGCCTTGGATATCATAATAGAAAAATACAAACCACCTCAACACCTTGTAGACTTAACAAGGCATTGTCTGATGAAGACCTATTTTGTTTACGAGAACCAACGATACAAACAAGTGGAAGGCGCTCCAATGGGATCGCCACTCTCACCAGTTATAGCGAACCTTTTTATGGAGAACTTTGAGGAGTTGGCACTAAGAACAACAACTCTTAAACCCAGTTTGTGGTTGCGATATGTGGATAATACATTTGTGATTTGGCCTCATGGGAGGGAACACCTCAATACTTTTTTAGATCACCGTAATGGCATCCATCACAAAATAAAATTTACCATGGAGGTTGAAGCCAACAATCAACTGCCATTCCTTGATGTTCTCATAAATAGGAAACAAGATGGAACCCTTGGCCATACAGTATATAGGAAAGCAACTCACACCAACAGATACCTTCATGCAAATTCTCATCACCACCCAGCCCAACTACAAGCCGTCGTCAAGACTTTAGTAACCAGATCACAAAGGCTAGCTGACCAGGATAACATCAAACAGGAAATGGACAGTTTAAAAACAGCTCTGAGACAAAACGGATTTACAGACCTAAATATACAAAGAGCCCTAAAGTCAAAACCGATACAAACAGACGAGGAGCATGAGACACCAATAACCAAGGCTTATTTACCGTATGTCAAGGGGACCACGGACAGTATTGCAAGAATTCTACATAGACACAATATCGATACTATTTTCAATACAGACAGAAAAATAAGCACGGTGTTGAGGACTCCGAAGACGAGTATCCCTTTAGAACAACAGGGAGTGTACGAGATTCCATGTGCAGACTGTCATAAAACCTATGTGGGGCAAACTAATAGAAGAATTCAAGCTAGACGTGATGAACACCAGAATGCTGTAAGAAAGCAGGAAAAAACAACATCCATTGCAGAACACGCCACCACGATGTCACACCGAATAGACTTTGAGAACACCAGAGTGCTGGCAAATATAGAACACCCGAAATCAAGACTCGTAAGAGAGGCAATTGAAATAGCGAAGAGACCTCACAGTCTAAACGCACGCAATGAAATTCAGAACTTATCGAATTGTTGGAAAATCCTATTAAACACCGTACTGGCCCGTACCCGTCCAATAACAACTCAACCGGAAATAACAAATCAGCAGGATGGAGCCGTGCCCACTGAGCGCCAAGGGCCAATCACACGCAGCCGTTCACGGTGTCAACCGATAGGCGCCGAGCCGCGACTATATAACAGCGCGCTCGCTGATCGTCTCGATCAGAAACATCCTCTCCATGGTAGGGGGCGAGTCGATCTAAATGAACTACATTCAACTTAGCCCTGGAGTTTCGACGTGTGCGTTAGACGTCATTAATCCTCTTGACCACCTCGTATGGACCATCCCAGGCGGGTGTAAGCTTTGAGGATTTACCCTTGCTCCTCTGGGGGTTGTACAGCCAGACCTTGTTCCTCTCTTGGAACCCGACTGAATTGGCCTTGAGGTCATATCCGTGTCTTCATCCGGTCACTACTGACCAACATCTGCGTTCAGGCTAGTTCGTGTATTACCAGCATGTTATGACCAATATCTGCGTTCGGGCTAGTTCATGTATTACCAGCATGTTATGTCGGAGCTGGTCGGCATAATCGTTGATTCTTGTGACGGTTCTTCCGGATCGCAGGGTAATCTCAGCTCTTTTCCACATAGTACCCTGGCGAGAGTCAGGCCCGTACTGTTATGTACAACTGAGCGATAAGCCAACAGGAATAGGGGAATATGCTCATCCCAATCACGCTGATTATTACTGGCGATCTTGGATAGGTGTTGTTCCAAGGTCCTGTTAAATCTTTCCACCATTCCGTCTGACTGTGGGTGTAATGGTGTTGTTCTCGTTTTCCTGATCCCCAACATCGTGCAGACCTTCTGGAATAGTTGTTCTACTAGCACCGTCGCTACCGTGGTTGCCTCTTGGTTAGGTATCGCATGTGCCTCAGGTCATTTGCTGCAGTAATCCATTGCGACCAGAATGTATTTGTTCCCCTTCTCAGACTCGGGAAACGGACCTGCGACATCGATGGCAATTCTCTCAAATGGGACACCCACATTGTAATGCTGTATTCTGCCCTTGGTCCGGGTCTTCGGGCCCTTACTGAGTGCACAGGTGTCACATTTCCGGCACCAAGCTCTGACGTCTTCAAAGTAATTTACCCAGTAGTATCGCTGGCGAACTTTGTCTAGGGTTTTCTTCATGCCCAGATGGCCCCCGGTAATCCCATCATGTACTTCGGTCAGGATGGCTAGTACCTTTTTCTTAGGAACTACCAGTTGGGACTTGATTTCTTGACCATCAGTGCTTTCCCACACTCACTTGAGCATTCCATTCTCTACTCTTAGGGAGTCCCATTGGGCCCATAACGATTTCAGGACGCCCGAGTATCTACCTCGTCCCATCGTAGCCTGGGTGCCCTTCTCTTTTTAAGTGACAGGATTGGTTCGATGGCCTGCACTCGGATCTGTCAGATGGATATACCCTCTCGCTGTTCCGTCTTCAGAAAATGTCCGCATACTACTCTACAGGGTCTTCTTGAAAGGGCAACGGCATTATTATGCAAACGACCGGCACGATGTTCAACCTTGAAATCGTATTGTAATTTCTCCATCTACCTAGGCTGTTGTCCTTCCGGTGTCTTCATGTCCAACAACCCTTGGCCATTATAAACATATAAATTTTATAACAATATTGTTCCAATATAACTATAGATTTTCTTTTTTGAAGAAAAAATAGCTTTATTATTCAATTTCATGTTTTCAGAAAATAAACATTTTTGAAATCTGATTGATTAGCATCATAGACGAGTATATTTGGCTGCCTAAATACTAAAATGCATAGTACATTTTAAATCGAATTACAGAATATGGTAAGTTTTTTGTTAATTGTGCAGTATTTTCAAAATGTATATGCAGAATTTTATTTAATATATGAGAAATTATATAACTTAATTTTTGAATTTACCATTCTCTGCCTGATTTGTGATCAGTGAGTGATGTAGGTATTTACTGTTTGTGATCGATATGGTGAATTTGTATGAATTCCAGTGTACAGTACTGGGAGCGCTCTACATAACATCATTAAGCGTCCCACTAACTGAATAGGAACGACACGCGTATTCTCTCTCTCTTTCTATTGATATTCATGTACTTCACGTGCTCTATTTAACCTCTTTGGGTGAATTGATGGTGGATGTTATGACATCGATCATATAAATCATTAAAATTATTAGAATTAGAATAATAAAATTCATGTATAATCTTAGATCATTTATTGAATAGCCTGTCAAACATAAAATCAGCAATGCTAGAAAGAGAGGGGAATAGAGACAGTAAGAGCCTATTTCAAGTGGGTAGAAGCAGCCAGTGAACAACATGCTGAACGTTTTCATTGGAAGCAGCTCTGAAGCCTCTTGCCCTCTCTCTCCTTAGTCTTACCACGCCATCGCAGCATCTCTAGTGATGTATAATTGAATTAGATGCTAGAGATCGTGAGATGCAATATTTATTGAATTGTCAAACATTCATTTCAACAACTAATTAATCTGAAGGTGATCGGCAGTGATTGATTAATGCTAGATAATTTTTATCTAAAGTTGAAACAATGTTCCTGAAAAGTGAACTAAGTCGGAAATATGATTATGTGTAGAAATATGAAAGTATCTCATCCTATCAAAAATTAGGAAAACAAAACTGTTGTTCAAGAAAATATGGGACAAGCAAGTAGTCAGTTCACTGAAGAAGAACTCCAAGACTATCAGGATCTGACATATTTCACCAAGAAAGAAGTACTATAGTAAGTCTTCTCAGTATTTATGACTTAAGTGTTAATATTAATGCTTTTTTAGTGCTCATCAAAAATTCAAAGCTTTAGCACCTGAGAAAGTAGGGCACAACAAAAATGCAAAGCTTCCAATGTCAAAAATACTACAATTCCCTGAATTAAGTGTTAATCCTTTTGGGGAACGAATTTGCAAGATATTTAGTTCTAGTCAAGATGGAGATTGTACTTTTGAGGATTTTTTAGATATGATGTCTGTTTTTAGTGAAATGGCCCCAAAATGTGTAAAAGCTGAACATGCATTTAGAATTTTTGGTAATATTATTATTTATGTCCATTAAAAATATATAAAATCAATATTTTTTTCTAGATTTTGATGGAGATGACATGTTAGGTGCATCAGATTTAAAACAAGTGATATCCAAATTGACAAATAAAGTTAGATTGAGTGAATCTGAAACTAATCTTTTGGTACAACATATTCTTGAGGAGGCAGATTTAGATGATGATGGGGCTTTATCATTTGCTGAATTTGAGCATATCATTGACAGATCATCAGATTTTTTATGGTAGTTATTACATTTTGAAAACAATATGGTATTAATAAGTTTTATTTTTAGTTCATTCCGTATACGCTTGTAAATGACAAATAGCATGGCAGAATTTACTCATGATCTCCAAAAGTTTTATATTTTACTGTATGATATTATTTACTAAATGAAATAAATAAAAGTCTAAAGAATATACTTAATTTTATTAATTCACAAAATTTAAACAAAAATATCATTGCACTTTTTCACATTTTAAGATTGAAGGTAACCAGGTAACTTCATTCTCATAAATATCCATGTTGTAAAAAATGAAACCAATACACAAATAAATCCCACAGTTGTTATTAATAATCTGTTTAGTTTTGGTGTAGTTGTGTTATGTATATGATCTAGAATTATAAATCCTAAACCACCCATTGAAAATAAAAAACTAGATGCTAAGCCTTCCATTATGTATTGGCCATTCACCCTGTAAGGCATAAATGCCACCTAAAAATATTATTAATTAAAGTAGCTGTGTAAGAACAGGAAATAAAACTTACAGGTCTTGAGTGACCATGTTCATCAGTAGTAGAACCTACACTCGGCGGCTCAACAATGACGTCATAAATTACACCTAAAATAAATCTCTCTTTATTTCATTATGAAGATTTATTAATTACTTACCTCCTGTGACTAAAAAATATGATACAAGGACTGCCGAAAACATAAACATTGCCGAAGGTTGTTTCACCCATGACGGCCTTTTAATTTTCATGTGAGGAATTTCTAAAACCGTAAATGGTAATGTAAAAAATTGTTCCATAATGAAATAAAAATTCTGAAATAGAATTTATCAATTTAATATTTAGACTACGATTTATAGGTTAAATTAGCGTTGTCAAGATGACATTTACTTTCTCAGTGTTGCCAAATTTGCCCATCAGTATAGTTCTTGGTTATTGGGTGCGTTCAGCAGATACAAACTGTTGTCAACGTTTGCAGCACAAAACATGAAACGTGCAGCACAAAACATGAAACGTTAGCAAACGGTTCACAACAGTTTGTATCTGCTGAACTCACCCATTAAATATACCTATAATGGAATCATAGAGATTATTATAACAAATCTATGCCGCTAAAGAGAAAAATTAAGAAGTCTACTAAATTAATCATTTCGTTAAAAACAACGTAAAGCCGGCTGAAATAATAAAAAAGGGGTTCAACACAATGTGGACTGGAAAATTCGACAAGGTTCCTGAAAAAAACTCCAACAAAGCAATAACCAAATTCCGGTATATTCCATGCTAATAGATCTTTTCACCCTTTGTAATGCGCAGGAGCGTTTGGCATGTAAAAAGGCGGGAACATGAAAGTTTCGTGCACTTTTCAGACGCATTCTCCTTTAACGACAGTTACAGATGTACTTAGCAAGATACTTGATTGCAATTTTTTTATTCTTAGAAGTTTGAATCTATTGAAGCTTCGTTCTCCCCTACCAATAGTTTATAGTGTCAGCAAGATACGAAGCGCTGTCCACACATTCGGAAAGATATCCCGCCAATTTTCAAGTGGCACTGCTGATTTTAAGATCCTTTGATAATGGGTTCAAGCATATACGTTCCTGAGTCAATACACAACTAGAAACATTTCCCCATCTGTTAAACTAATTTGAAAAAATGAGAGCAGATTTTTTCCAATACAGAGCTTGTTAGTTTTTTAAATAGTGATCCATGCATGTACTGATATCGCCAATGCCTCTAATACTGCAACGAAGTCATTTATTTCGTCATGCAGATTCAGAAGGGCTTCGTGAACTGAAATGTAACAAATCTAACTAACTCTCCCAGTGAGTTATGCAACCTTTTTTTAGCGATAATCTTATGTGTTTGAAGATCACTTCCCACTGCTTTGTTGCTGAAATAGTAAAACAGAAAGTATTTCGGGAGATCCAAATAAAGAAACTGATGTAATGGAAGTTTTGGCTGCGTTAGCTATCACCCCATTCCTCCACGTATCGCTTGGGTGGTAACATTTCAATTGATTTCGCACCGACCTAGAGCCGCTACTGTCCTTTTCACTCGGCGCAAGCAAGTGTCATCGGTAGCTGCACCTTACTGCGATGAGATTTGCATCACTATTTTATTTATGTTGAAATATCTCAATCAAATTTAATATAACCGTCACGCATATGTATTCATTTGTAATATTTGCATATAGTGCTGCAATGTAAAGCTCAATTTCTTTCTCATCACTTTCATTGAATATATAGGATTTTCATGGAATATATGGTGTAACGAAATTTCCCTAAGCCGGCCCTGGTTTCATTCCAGTACGACATCGATCGCTTTTAGGACAAAAAAATTGATCTCGAGTCGCTCGGTAGCTGTAGAATTGATAATGGATTGTACGAGAGTTTTCGATGCTGATTTTAAAAGGAGCAGTCCATCATCGCAGCAGTCAGTTAATGCGACGAAGAGCTTATGTTGTATTATATTTGTGATATTCGAATCGGCGGTTGATGTAAATAAAAGTTTCTAGAAAGTGAGAGTAAATATTAGTTTTTTTAATTGTAATTGAACCCACGGAGTATCTAACAAAAGTCTATATAGAGGCCTTGAATATTAATCATTATAGAGGTAATACGAGATAATTTAGAACTGAATAGCATATATTTACCCTCATAGCATTTTTTTTGATTTTGAGGTAGTATTCTGTTACTCTCTTGCACTTGGACCCCAACGTTTGATTTTTCATGAGAATGTGCTGTAACCAGTTAACACAAAAGCCAATAATAGATGGCAATGCCGTTTTTCATAAATGTATGTGGTTTTAATATCAATCAGAAGCAATGCAATTAATAAAATATCTTTAAATTTCATCAACAGATGGTTCATAAGATTTCGGTAATCTTGCTGATAAAGTTGAATGCAGAAAAAGGTAATGTCACATTTATTAACAAAACAATGCTAGGTGCTATTTGATACAAAAGAAAACACATAACATTTGTATACATTAACATACTATAATATTACAAAATTCTATATACAAAAGCATTCCCTGAAAATTACATTGTAAAACACAGAACACAATTTTTCACATTTTAAATATATATTCCCACATGTTTTGTAATTTAGTTTAAAATTATAAGCTATGGCACATGAACATTAATGAATTATATGGAATGTCTCCTAAATAGTAAATTTACATTAATTGATACGACTGAAACTTAAAATATGAAGCTTAAGCTAATGGTAAGAAAAAGCGCACACATTTTATAGACTTCAGTGTAATTCTGACGATTGAAACGTATTACAGATGGCGCATTTCTAATGTAGAACGTATCTCTAACGTGAAGGTATACCTAATATCTGAAAAGTTATACACAACTGTTTATAAACAGAATAGTCATAGAAATAAGTTAAGCAATTGTCTTCTAAACGTTGTTTGTGGCATGTTCTTGATTATTTTTATGTTTCTTTGGGGAATAACACCACAATAGAAATAAAACTACGTATATTGCAGGAATACCAAACGTGTCAAAGTCAATGGTTTTATATTTATAAAACCATTGACAACGAAGTCAGAATAGACTTTGAAACGTTTGGTATTCCTGCAATATACGTAGTTTTATTTCTATTGTGGTGTTATTCCCCAAAGAAACATAAAAATAATAAGTTAAGCAATATTAAAATACTGAAAATAGTATTATTAGTCTTTTACAAATATATATAAATGGACAAAATTTAAGTTCATTCAGTTCCAGGCTGCACCATATTTGTCAGATATGTATATTTCCTTAAAAGTATAGCAGTTTTTCATTCACATTGATTATAGTTGGCACTTTCACATGTGCCAGAAGTTAACTATATTATGTAAATTGAAATATTGGCTTTAAGCCATTTGTTTTTTCTGTATATTTAGTCAGTCAATCTTAAAGCTTTTAATTGTACGTGAAATTATATTTATACAGTCAATAGAGAAAAACTGAAGACATATTTAAACCTAAGATTTAATCGCAATTCCCTTATGCTATCACTGGAGTTATTGTTTATAGCGGATAACTGACATGATCTTAACAGCATATTCATAGAAGAAAATTATTTAAACATCAAAATCCTGTAAACTTATTGTTTATATAATGAAAAGTGATCGTAATGCCGTCAATGAAGAAGTTGTAAAGAATTAGAATCCAGAATGAACGTTGTAAGACCTCACATGAGAATTTTTACCGAGAAAAATAGGAAAAATCGTAATAACTGGATTTTTAAAATTCATAAATTTGTTCTTAACAAAAACTGGGGCATTAATCCTTGGTAGAACTACTTTTTATGATGCCAGAAGTTGGGTACAAGTGGTATGCCCATGAACAGAATGGAAATGTGTTGACTTGAACATCCTAATTTTTAACTCATAGTTTATTTTTAAAGGCTATAAAAGTAACAAATCAGTACAGTGAATTAGGTTTTTTTTAAGTAAATATAATGAATTTATTTTGACAATTTTACTTAGTTATGTCAAGCTAAATTGCCAAAACAATCAAGCTTTCAATTTTAAATTTATATTTAAATAATTCAAAATAATGCCTTTGACAGATTAAGACTTTGAAAGGTTTAGACTTTTTTGGAATATATGCTTTCTTTCTCATGTATGGAATAAAATAATTTTTTACCAACATTGTACTTTTGCAGTGGTCAATATTGCAACAAATGTTTTCTGTATTAATGCTGCTTAGGAGTAATTTTACAGTTACACAGCAGATGTCAAGTCATTTCATTAAATACCAATTCTTAAGATATTTTCTGAGGTTTACTTACCACCTCTCATTCACATGTGGTGTTAAATTTCAAAAAAATTATGACGAAAATCATTTAAATTTAAATTTGCTGGATTGAAGTAAGCTAAAGTTCCCATATGTCACATATCTCTCTCCTAAAAATGGTATGTAAAAGGCCCTGAAAAAACTATTAGATTTTTCTGCAATAAGAAACGGATAACTTCTGAGGACTTTCCATCTATCACTTTTCTTGGAATAAACAGGCTCCAAATCAGTTTCTTTTCCAGTGTCCAAATCAATTAAAAAATGACATTTGTTAATATCGAAGTACAGACTGGGTACTTCTTTGTTTTGATCGTTGAAATGCGAATGAACCGTCATTGTAGCGTTGTCACCTTCTGAGTACGGGGCTGGTAACATTCCATCGAATTCTGACTTAATGAATCTCACATGCCAGTTTCTGTTGGGTAAAAAGAAAGAACTGGGATAGCGGTGCCATTCTTTTCCAAAGCAAACGTTTATTTGAGCTCTGTCAGAGATTTTCGTTTCGAGGGGGTATCTGTTTATGTCAATCATGACGTCTAGCGGAGCATGGTAGTTTTTGTAAAGAGCAAATATTCTCGAAACACCTGTAAACAGAATATAATCATTTCAATCTAAACAAAGAAATAGTTTCATTTATTTATGAAAAAATAACGGCATAAGTTAATGTTTTAACATATGGGGCTGAAGTACTAACGAAAACCATTGTCAAAGATACAAATAAGTATATATGTGAAAGTGAGAAGAGATCTGTGCTTGGACTGATCCTAAAACATCGAATACGGATCGAGGAAATAAAGAGAGATAACACATTTAAAAAATGTATAACCGACTTACACCTATAACTAAAAAGCTAAAAATAATTATAACACACTCTAGCAAATAAATATCGCATTCAATGTTATTAGGTACTAGGTACCTACCCAGGAAGTAAAAAATGTTAACATTAAAAGGTGCTCAGTCTCTACTTATCTACTACTTCATCAAACTTGACTGTTGCTTGGCAATAATATACTAGATTGGTAGGTAATTAATTTGTACAGAATGCACCTTTTCATGTTTACATTTTTTATTTCCTGGGTAGGCACCTAACAACTTTGAATGCGTTATTTATTTGCTAGAGTTGTATTTTGTTATAATTATTTTTAGCTTTTTAGTTATAGGTGGAAGTCGGTTATATATTTTTTAAAAATGTTCTATTTTTCAACTTTTTAGTTTTTTTGAACTCAGGTAGTTAGCATTCTTCATTTTTTATTTTGTATGTATAACTTTAATAGACAGAACCAGGTAACATCAAAAGCCTCAACATTACAAAATGATACATTTTCATTTAAATTGACAGGCAAATGTTTACGAACAAAATGTACTAGTAAGCGTTGACTTCATAAGCCCAAAATATATTTATGCCTTATGGACCACGCCATGTAACCTTTTTTCAACTTTTTTTGACAACCCTGTATAACTATAGATAATTCCACTCCGCCCTGTGTATTGTGTACCAACCATCCTGTACATACGACTGCCCACGGACAAGCATAAATTTGTTAGCTGCTTTCTGTAAACTATAGGACAGAGTAGAATCCATCCCATATGTACGGAGTCAAATCCGTCCTATATTTCAACCATTTTCGAAGTCGGTGCCAAGCAAATTTAAAATCCTGCATCGCGAACTTATCTACTACTTCATCAAACTTAATTGTTGCTTGGCACCGACTTTAAAAATATATTAGATTGCTAGGTAATTAATTTGTACAGAATGAGCACCTTTTAATGTTTACATTTTTTACTTCCTGGGTAGGTACCTAACAACATTGAATGTGTTATTTATTTGCTAGAGTTGTATTTTGTTATAATTATTTTTAGCTTTTTAGTTATAGGAAGAAGTCGGTTATATATATTTTTTAAATGTCTTATTTTCAACTTTTTAGTTTATTTGAACTCAGGTAGTTTTCATTCTTTATTTTTTATTTTGTATGTATAACCTTAATAGACAGGACCAGGTAACATCGAAAGCCCCAACATTACACAATGATACATTTTCATTTAAATTGACAGGTAAATGTTTAGGAACAAAATGTACGAGTACGCGTTGACTTAATAAGCCCAAAATATATTTATGCCTTATGAACCACGTCATGTAACCGTTTTTAAACTTTTTTTGACAACACTGTATAACATATATACATCCACTCCGCCCTATGTACCAACCATCATGTACATACGACTGGCCACGAACAAGCATAAATTTGTTGCACTGCATTCTGTAAACTATAGGACGGAGTCAAATCCGTCCTAAATTTCAACCATAGTATATAACTCCTTGTGGGCTACCCCATAAATTATTTCATTTTTAACATTTTATATTATCGTCCTGTGTAACATTAATTCCTCTCCACACTTTATGTAACTTTTTATGGGCTATAAAGTAAATAATTTTTTAATCATACTGTATAAATATAATTCAACTCTAGCATATATTTCAACCATCCTGTTTATGATTTGTTTACGTCGACATCAAATAACAGTTTTTTAATCACCCTATATTATAATTTTAATTTCACATTTCTTCCAACATTTTTATACCACCAAACGTCCACTCCACCCTATATTCCACCCATCCTGTATATACGGCTGCCTATGGACCACTATCATTTTACTCCGTCCAATATTTCAATCATCATATAAATGCAACTCACTTTA
Source organism: Octodonta nipae (assembly GCA_034190945.1). Taxonomy (NCBI): domain Eukaryota; kingdom Metazoa; phylum Arthropoda; class Insecta; order Coleoptera; family Chrysomelidae; genus Octodonta; species Octodonta nipae. The sequence goes on from CM067218.1 coordinate 136,228,074, forward strand.
CTTTGTGATTTTGTTTGCTATAACTAAACACCCTGTGTATAAACACACCAAATAGCAGTTTAGAGTTTGACATGTGTTGTCACTGAATTTTCTATTAGGCCGGGAGAATGTGACAACCAAAAGCACCGTCAAGTGAAGTTTTCGAAAAATCGACCAATATGTTAGGAATATTATTCGTTTTCCATGCACGCATGTGTTTATTCAAAAATTTCATCACTTAACCAATAGAATTCTTTTCCAAAATTTGAAGTTTCACGAATCCGGATATATACTCTATTAAACAACACCATATTCATTCAAAACGGTTCACCATAGGAGAAGAAATCAGGTTACATACAAAAAAAAAACAAAAAAAAATACGCGACGAATTGATAACCTCCTCCTTTTTGGAAGTTGTTTAAAAATATAAGACAGATTTGAAATTAAAACAAGCGGATCACGCAACTACGCTGTGTAACAACAGGTGGACAAAGACGGTTCTGGAATGGTCAATGGAGACCAAATACCGAAAAGCATAATCGAGTAAGACTGCCGACCCGACATTTAAAAAACCTATAGCATAGCAAAAGCCCTAGGATGACGACAGTTTTATATCGCATAGGTGCATTAAAAGGAAGATTAGTAGTTACTCCAAGTATTGAAACTTTATTATAAATAACTATACAGACGTGAAACCTATAGTTCCTTTTAAAAATAGTGATGGGATCATTTGAATGAGATATACCTATTCAATCATTCGATTACGAAAATCACTTGAGTATTCCGATTATAAAATCAAAGTATTTGAACGAAAAATAATCAAATATTTAACACGAAACATTGACCGAGTGATGGGCGACGAGGAAGAGCGATAGTGTTATAATCCGAATGATTACCTTGCGAATCGAGAAGTGCTTTTCTGGCAATCGGTGTTTTTCATGGTACGGTGTAATTATTGTATTGCAAAGTAATTTGAGGAATTGGCTGTTAATGTAGATTAAGGAACTTTATACTGTTCTTTGAATTATTAATAATAGTTCCTTCACAAATAAATTTTAAATTAAATGAATATCTAGGAGAAATCTCATAGAATAATTTTATCTAAAATTAAATGTTCATACGCAGAGCAGCCGCTGACACGTAGTAAAGGTTGAGGATTTGAGAATAAAACAAGGGACAATGGTCAGATGTACCATCCGACTGATCATTGCGATCATTATTAAAATCACTCGAGTTGTAATAATCGATTTTTAATATCATTCGATGATGCCCATCACTACTTAAATACCGTAGACTTAATTTAAATTTTGAACAGTTTCCAAAACAATAATGTAAAACATTGTAGACAAATCATTTCTTGTATATGGAAGATTCGTTAATAATAGTAAAATTGATTGTATTTGGAAAGGGAATGGCCGAAATCCTAACCTAAAATGCTGACGAATTGATCTCTAGAAGAAAGATGCTTAGATCTAATTATACATACTAATATAGAATCATACTGTAAATAACTTACCTAATATTGAAGTTACTGCCAATGTTGCCACAAGTATAAAAATAGTCTTGTCTAAATAATGAGTTCCAGGGGGCATTTTCTTGAACATGCTCCAAATGCGAAAAATGAGCTTTTTCATTATATCAAGAGTTATTGCCCCACTTAAACAAATCAGAGGGTAAATTGGGAATAAGAATCTGAAAAAGACACATATTGCATGTGGTGTAATTTCTTCTACAATTGGTATAAAAAAGAGGTAAAATCCACAATGCTTTAATTCAAATGGAAGTGTTCATGACATTTTTAAGTGAGAAAAATTTTAAAACAAAACATGTTATTTCTGGAGTGCAGTACTGGAATAATTATTCACTTATTTAAAACCAGTTTCAAACCTATTAACTTAAATGTCAAACTAAATACTGTTTTATTTTACAAAAAAAAAAGAAATAAAAAATATTTTATATTTCCTATAAATAATAAAATAGAATAAATAACATTTGTATTTGAAAACAATACATTATTAGAATTTTGTAAATATTCTTTAAAAATTACAAAAAACAAGGGTCAAATAAATAATTTAAGTTGTTTTATTTTCTTAGCTTTATCTTAACTCAGATTTACACACCCCTCAACTTTTATTTTATTTTTTCAATTCTGGCCTTTACATTCAATAGAATAATAATAAGCTTTTAATGTCTTGCAACAGTTAACTTTTATAAAACAAGGTGTTGAATACTAGTGATCTTGAATACCAATTATTTGTAAATAACTTGCCCTATTCACAGTATAAATAACAAAAAATTGGAAGCCCCACTGATTTTTTTTTTAAACATCTGTACTGATAGAAAGGCAAGTAACTTTCATTTGGAATAAATTTTCCTCAGTGCTGAATATTGATGTATTTAATAAAATATTCTCTTTACGAACATGCAGCATGGTGTATTGCTATAAACATGTACATGTTATTTCTTCTTGGTGGTCCTTTGTCTCATTTGAGGAATCATTCACTAGCAAATACAACATATACAATTGCCTTACGAAATCCTATAAAAATTATAAAATTCAAATGAACTAATCATGCAATTTTACTTGCTTTTTGTAATAATCAAAGTCACTCTCATCCCTTGAGAAACAAACATTTTCTTGTATTTTATTTTCCAATCTACTTATTTCTGTAATTATCATGTATTTTTTCTTCTATTTGTGATTTTCAAGATCACCTTCATCCCTTGAGGATGCTGACAGATATTTGTTTCTATTTCAACTTCCAATCTACTTATTTCTAATTTATTTGAATGTTACAAATTATTATCTGTGATATTTATTATATATATATATTTACTTAAAAATTGTTCTACTACATCAGACTATTTGGTCAAATAGAAGCAATAATAGAAAATATGGCAATCAAAGTTCATATCCTTATTATAATAGAGAGTGGAAAACCCTCCCCAAACTCTAAGCCAAGAAATAAATGATTATGGTGACCTATTTCAGAAATTTAGTCTAATAAACCATGTACAATGTACATTTAACTTTTTGCAGTCCCTAAACTATGCTTGCAAACTCCAGTTTGACAGATCCACATATTTCAATTATTTTTATTTGAAAATGAACAATATTGGTCTAAAAAGTTGCCCAAAAATTAATAACAAATTGTTAGTTATGTCTAAGTATGTATTTCATAATAATTAATTATATCATGTCTACCAAAATAAATTAGAGGCCAGCAATTCCATTAGAGTTGGACAAGTTCTGTGTACAGTGGGCTCATTTTCTGTAATTTGTGACAGTAACATGTGATTTTCCACATGTGTCCACATTACTTATTTTAATTAAATTAAATAATTAAAAAAATAAAACAAAATACTCTCTTTGGTTTCATATCTTAAAATGAATATCAATTATAGTAACAGTTTACAAAAGAAAACTATTTTCTGTTTATTTTCTCAGTTGACATGAACCTTTCTATCAATTTGTTTTAAAACAAACTAAATTCCAGTCAAACACATTCAAAATTTAGGAATAAGTGTTTAAAAATTTTACTTACCTCTCTTCTTTATGTTCTTGAAACATAAACACTAGCAACCACAAATACAATGGACTTAAAGATAACCAGTATGGCAAATATAGTGTGCATTTGTTTTTGGATGGAACACAATAATGATTCAAAATAATTGCCACAGGGCTTAGTAGTGCAAATATCTGAAATTTAAAAATATGTCCCAAAATTTATAAACCTTATTGATTAACTGTACAAACCCAAACAAAATTGAAATTTAGAAAACCATTGATCAAGTAGAAACAAAATGGTTCAGTGCCATACAAATTAGGTCCTGCTCCCCCAAAAACATTGTATTTAACAATGTTATAAGGTGCTATGACAAGTCTTCCATACAGTAATGAATCAGTAATAATCATTGGCAATAAAATTGTGATAGCTGAAATACCTGCCCAAAAAAAGAAATCTCTATACATTTGTTTTCTGATTAGCATATCATAAGCTATGGGAACACCTAATAGTGCTGCAAAGGGCCAACCTAAAAAAATAAGGAAAGACTTTAATTTAAAAATTACTTTGCTCATATATAATTACCTAATAAAGATCCAAGAGCTACAAAAAATATTGAAAGGGCATACTTTTGTTGCCACCAAGAGGCACAAGCTGCTGTACATGTATACATGGCAAATGATGATGGTAAAAATGATGTGCTAGAAATAAATGTCCCAGCAGCAAATATTTGAAATGCCCAACACACTCTTCCTATATGTACTCCAAATTCTTTACATATTGCTCTAAAAATTATTAAAATGAATATGAACATAACAAGTTGAAACCAGTTCTCACTTATAAAAATATACTTCAGAAAGTGCACATACAAGTCCTAAAAGACACCTGATAAAATAAAACATTAGCAAAGGATTAGGTTGTAAAATTTTGTGATATATCCAAGCAGGTGCAGCATGTACCATTAGATAGAAATAGGATCTCAATCCAAATTCTGGGCTATATTCCCATGTTTGCAATCCCTTTCCATAAACTGAAAAAATATTGCTAAAGATTTGTCAAAGAAGTAACTAAATTACCTAAATAATGCATTGGTTCCCAATAGTTGAATGTTTCATCACAATCAGTGATGTGGGACCAAATTGCAGCACAAAATCTTGCTGAAAGTAAGGTTTTGAAAGCAGTATCTCCAGCCGGAAAGAAAAGGCCTGTATTATTGACTTCACTTTTGCTAAATAACAGAGTTTGTCAGAAACATTTTATAGAATTTTATTATTAACTTACATATTGTGATTTTTTGCTACCTTTTTATGGGTGTCTTTTTTCTCTTTGCGCATCGGTTGTGGGGCATTTTGTCGGAGCCGGAAAGACAACTGACTCTTTGTCATTTTAAAAGTTTTGAAAAATACATAAAAGCGTTATTTTCCCATTATAGATTGACGATAATCACTTCTTATCTATGCATATACATGTTCATCAAATTATTGCCCTGTATTATACCTCATTTTTATGGTTATGTTTTTGAAGTTATAAATGTCAAAATTTGCCAAAGCAAAGGTAAATAATATTATTAACGCGCCTTGTATTTCCAGCAAATCGGCTTCTTCTTCAAAACTTATTGGAAATCGTGAAAATTTACTTGAATTCCTTTAAATGTTAACGATGAAAATGATATATTTTTCGTAAATTCGGTATGTATTGTTTAAACATCTTTTGTAATAACGTTTAGTCAAATTCTAACGTCTAATGTTGGCTGTTTTCCAGTTAACAGAGCACAAGTGATTTTGTGCCGCACAGTGCGGCAATTTTTAGGACGTTAATTGGAACATGGTTGTTTTAAAACCAACCGGTAGAGTACACTGATCACCATAAGGTTAAAAGTGTATTATTCAAAGGTTATCAATTGACCTTTATATGTACGTAAATTATTTACAGAATAATTCAATAATGCCTGTTTTCCCATTATTAGAGCACAAAGTGTTTTTGTGTCGCCCTGTACCGTAATTTTCGGGCGTTAATTGGAACATACTTCATGTTTTATGATAAAGTTTTATGTTTACTTAGTAAACGTACATAAAACATCCCAAAGGCACAGTTATTTCTTGTGCTCATTTGTGCGAGCCAGTGCTGTAATTGAAACACTCAGTGCTAGCACTGTGCCGCACTGTGCTCAATTGTGCGCTAATTGGAAAACAGCGGTTCACTGCAATACATAAAACTTACAATTACAACATTCATAATGACAGATACAATTTTTTATTCCATGATCGACATTTCAAGAATGTCAACTTAACACCAACCCAAATAAGTGTTAATTCCTAAAATTGTTTTATACTTGTATACTTAAATTTGTGTAGTTTTTGGCAAATTTATTGTCTGTAAATATATTCTGATTTATTTCAAATTGCCGCTGGAACTGTATTTTATCATCAAATAAATATATTCTTTTTTAAAAACAGCTAAAAGTCGGTCTTTTTGAACATTGGTAGTGCTACAAAAAATGTTAAAATTCCCCTAGATTTTCAACAATCGTGGTTAATTAAACGCCATTGTTGGACTATTGACTTGTTTTAATTTGTGTTATATTAAACTATTAGTTAATAAACAGATTAAAATATTAGTGTAAGTGAATAGCGTTAAAAAGTGCAATAGTGAAATTTGTTTGACTTTATTTAAGTGGTGAAAATAACACAAAAGACTAGTCAATGTCAGCAGGCGTGTCAGACCAGGTAATAATCAAAATATGTGACAGTTTTCATTATTTATAACAGATTTTTCAACGTATATTACGTTAATTTTAATATTTTTATTTTTACTCTTGTGATATGGCTGCAGCGGATGAAAGGACAGGGAAATCAAGGTTAGTATTAAATTTATATGAATATATCTGCTTGACAATCACTCATTTTATAAAATTTCAACTAACAATAGTTCTCTTTATTTTATTACCTATTGTTAAAGTACAATAATTCTGTTAGGTATTACAACTTTTTATGGAACATTTAACACCATTTCCTGAATTATTTATGAATTCCAATATGAATTTTGCAGCATCCAATGGCCCTAAAGAACAGCTAGGTACAGGTGAAGGGGCAACTGGTTCAGAGGAATTTGAGACATGGAGAAATCAACAACAAAACTCTGCTGCTCATACAGCTTATGGCACCTCAGTTCCAATATCCAGTGCAACAGACATTTACAATATGAGTACAGCAGCAGGTAAGATTTTTGTTCTGTGTTAAATAAAAGTTCTACTATCTGAAATATATGTGAAAGTGTTCATTTTATTCTCAAACATTTTAGCCTGTTTATTTAACTTTTTACATAAACATAATATACAGTAACTACATGTACCTATGTTTTTAAGAAGAATATGATACACATCTTTTCAATAAATTTATACAGAAACTTCCATTATTGAACAACAATGACTCATCAGTTTAAAAGATTGCAAATAATCCAATTCTACTGCAAAATAGAATAATGACAAAACTACCTGCTGTTTTACGAATATAAATATATGTAACAAATACAAAAAGGATGGGTTTTAGCAGCTCATATATTTAACTAAACAAACTTTGAAAAAGCTTAAAAACACTAAATAAACTAATAAATAAATAGACACATCCCACTGTCAGATTCACTAAATGCTGTTTCAAAAATTAAGTTGAATATTGGAGTAAACCTAATTGGTGTTGTTGAACCAGAATCAATTTTGACAAATAAAGGCCTCATCTTTGAATATGTGTGACTGATATAATGAGTTGTATCATTTTCATTTACTTCAACCTCTTATGTGGTAGGTTCCCTAAATTTATAGATATTTTGATAATTCAGTTCCTAAAATATTTCCAGGATACTAAAAATACTAAAAGCTATTCAATTTGTGGCCATGCAGAATTATTTGTCCCTTTGAAGAACAATTTAATTTAAGATTTATTTTATCAAGTTATACTACTACTTAAATTTATGTTAGAAGACTTGATTCCTTCTAATTTGTTATTAAAGCTATTGGAAAGTGAAATAGCATTTTCTCTTGAACACCAATTTTTTCTAATTCAATGTATTTATAATACAGTAAAAATAATTCATGACAGCTGTACCTATTAAGTTAGTTTTTCTTTAGTGCATATAGATTTTTTTATTAAACATCCTCTTAATTATATATTACAATAAATCATTAAGTCTTCAGTATTGTTGCAAAACTAATTGGTGTCTACCATCTATTTAATGTGGTGTTTTGGTGATTTTTTGAGCTCTCGATATAAAATTACTGAATATGCTACTAAATTATTTATGTGACTATATGTTTTAAACACATTAAAAATTATTTATTCTCCATATAAGTTACATTACAACCTAACAGATGAAACCACAAACACTAGTAGGGTATTATCCAAATATACAAAGCAAAAAAATGTAATATATGTGATGTGGCAGAACATATTTGGCATGTTTTATTGACTTGAAAAAATAAAGCAATAGTAAAACTATATATATATATATATATATATATATATATATATATATATATATATTTAATTTATGAATAATATAACATTAAGCAAATTATTTCTGACCAATAGGTTAATTACTGAGCTCTAGGTAGTATCATTAACCTGCAATTAAAATAATTAAAAATAAAATTTTGCTAAGACGATCTCATATATTATTTTCAGAGGCAATAACTTATTTTGCCATTTTATACAAATGTAAAAATATACTCAGTCACAAAGAAATTGCTACACCCAGAAGTAGATGTTTAAATTCAATACTGTTTTGGTAAAACATAGATGCTATAGTAAGGAGTAAATGATTAAAATTTGGTACAAATTGGTGAATGTTTTTTCATGTAATTTATTTTGATGAATTAATTTTGCAGTCATTTTTTCCTTTTTTTTTAATTACCAAAAAAACAGACTGTTTGATGGGATCCAACATAATTGTTTAGTAATGTTAAAATGCCTATAATCCATGTATGCCGAATATTGCCAGCTAAGTGAATTTGAAAGAGGTCAAATTATAAGTTTACAGTATGCGGGTTTTTCATGTCGAGAAATCGCTAATCGCAGGAACAGAAATCCAACTACCATGATGAGATGTTGTCAAGCGTGGTTTGATAATACCCAAAATCGAAGTTGGCACCGCCGTAGGGGAACAAATGAAGTTCAAGATCGACGTCTAAGACTTATGGCCTTCAGAGGGTGATTTTCAACAACTCAAAATTTGGCTGATGAGTGGTTAGGAGAACAAGGCCATCTTGTAAGTCTCCGAACGGAGACTGCAGCATTATCGACCCCATCTTGTGCTACCTCTGACTGCTGAGCATCGACGGCTACCAATACAGTGGTGCAGAGAACGACAAAATTGCAATGTGGAATGGCATCAGGACGTTTTTTCGGATGAATCTCGATTCTGCTTGGGTGGACATGATGAACGAACACGTCAACCCCAATTTGATGTTAAGCGACATGTGCACCGAACGGTAGGCGTTATAGTATGGGGTGCTATTGCTCATGGAAGAAGGTCACCTTTAGCCTTTGTTCCAGGCAACATGACAGCATAACAATATCTTCAGGAAGTAGTGAAGCCATATGTACTCCCTTATGTTAATCAGCTTAGTTTAAACTTTTTAAAAGGAACCCATGTAAATCTGTTGCGATGGCCACCAAGACCGCCGATCTTTCGCCCATAACATGTTTGGGTTATGTTGGGTAGAAGGCTCAGAAATTTACCCCAGCCGCTAAGGTCTTTGGATGTTCTGAGACTTGAAATACAGGTAGCTTGGGATAGTATTCCTCAAAAAGAAATAGATCACCTTATTGAATCAATGCCAAGACATGTTGTATAGATAACCGCGGTAACATTATTAACAAATAATAAAAAAAATTAAACCCCTTGGTATTTATTATTCAAATTTTAACCATTTATCCCATACTATAGCATCTATGTTTTATCAAAACAATATTAAATTTAAACCTCTCCTTGTGCGATTTATTTGGCAGTGAGTATATTATTTCTTAATTTTTTCAACTTATTTTGCATATCATTAAATTTTTTGTGGCAACATAAATTAACTTATTTAATTATGTGCCAATTGGAGTTTTGGCAATAAAATTTACTATTTTTAATTTTAGAATCCTTAATAATTATTAATAATTTGTCATAGACTTAAAGTATCACATCTACTTCTGATACATCTGCTCTTTTAATCAGTTGCATTTCTTTTTTCAGTTTTACTAAGAAAGTAATTGCCAAATGTTAACCAGAAATGGATTTGCTGACCTTTAAGTATTAACAATTCATCATTTCAGCTCATTACATTAAGAGTATATGAAAACTGCCACACATGTAACAAATATTTTTCCCAATAATACACAATGTTATTGTATTCTAAATTTATTTTTACTCAAATTACCATCCTCAAAGAAATATTATTTCTCATTAAATGTTTTTCGGATGGTCTTTCTAGTGTAGTGCCAATGTCAATATTTGATTTCATGAACTCCTAGTTTCTCAAACAAACTTCATTATCATTCAAATTACCACACATTTCCCATCACGTTGCTTTCTAGCCACTTGGTCATCAAAATTTTATGATGTACTCATTAACTTCAGTTGTAACATAGAGAATTCAGCTTTAATAAAATGAATCCCTCAAATCTGTCGTAATCTTCTAGACCATAACCCTGGGAGTAAAATAGTGTATAGCAAAATTCATTGGAGCACCACAGAGACATCAAGATAAATTTATACTAAGATTAAAACTTTTATGTGGGTTACATTGCTGTAATAAAATATTGGAAGAGAGATTGGATTTCCATAGGGTAATAAACTATTATTATGAGTTTATGTCTTAGTAAAAGTATTAATCTTCCTTAAAATTTATTTGTGGCATCAAGGCCGTAGCCAGGATTTTTTTTCGGGTGGGTTTTTTTTTTTGGGGGGGGGGTTGGATAATTTTTTTGATTGATGATGGGCTTATCAGGACTGCAAAATGTATATTTTTGTTCAGGTATTTCCAGGGTTTATAAAATTGTATAAATATAAAATTTATTCTTATGAAAAACATGATTAATTGGTTAAAATTGAATCTTGAAACCAAAAATTCCAAAATTTCGGGAGGGGGGGGGGGTTGAACCCCCTGACCCCCCGCTGGCTACGGGCTTGTGTGGCATTTATTAAAAATGGAATAAGATGTTGAAAGTGTGTTTATTTTTGAACACAAGGTTAGTACAGAGTAGGGACAATATTTCAAGTAAAATAACTTTTTAATGGCATTGGTTTTTTCCACATCTGTTTGTCCTGCAATATTGAAAATTCTGTTTTTTATTCTAATGAAGTCTCAACTACAATTAAACAGTAAACAACCCATACTGTTTTTATATTTAAGAAGTATTATGATAATTGCAGTATTAACAGATGACTCCACCATTGAAGAAAATAAGAAACGAAATGGTAATGGATGAACTGATTCAAAACATGAATGACATAGTGACTGGATATTATGGTGAAGAAACTATAAGGAACAATGGTATTAGAATAGAGTACCTATGTGAAAGCTATACTTTGGGAATTCTAAATGGATGCCATAAACACAAATGTACATGGTATCAACTGACAAATAGTGAAATAAAGTCTACATTTTAGTAAAACAATAGACAACCCAAAAAGTTAATGATGTGTGAATAGACTGGGGAGCTAAATATTGCTCTAACCATTTTTTAGATCAATGCTAAAATTTATTTCACTTTGAAAAAGCACTTTACACTGAGATTTGTGAGCAAAATAGTGCATGAAATTGAAGGATCTGCTAATGAAAAGTATGAGTGACTGGAACAGGAGGCTGCAGATAAAGCTTTGGGAGAAGTAAAAGTAGAGCAGCATATCTATGAACTGATTGAAACATGAAGGAATAAAAAATATCATAAATGAATAAAATATATTTTATCAGAGAGAGCTATGTAGCAATGACCCTGAAGAGCCTACACAGAATACCAAGAAGAGTGAATATAGCAAAACAGAAAAGTAATACATTTATAATCATATTTATTACGGGTGAACAATTTGAATCACATGCCACATACAAAAACTTTTATAAGAACATTTGTCTCGCTAATGTAATTAATATTTTCGGTAAATATGGCCTTTGTTGCTATATTTTTTTATTGTCACATACAAGGTATTATCTTTTTGTGATATTCCTTGTTTATTTATTATGTAAATGTTGGTAGTACTATGTTAATTGTTAGTACTTTAATTTTATTATTCTGTATAAGTGTGATGAGGTTGGTTGGTTGCTCATAAGTCTGGCACAGATATATTTTGTTTACAAAATCTCATTGGGAACAATGTGTATGACACTTTGGAACTCACCTCATTTGCACTGATCTTAGGAAATATATGTTTCAAAGCAATTTTTAATAGGGGGTTAAGAAACATTTCTTTAAAGGGCAGAGGTAACGAAGTCTGGGTTAGCTAATCACACATGGACAGAACACCATAATATCAACTGGGACCAGGCTAGAGCAATTCACAAGGAGGAGCACTGGTACAAAAGAAAATTCATAGAGACGGCATATATAATCTCGAACGAAAATATAATTAGCGAGCCCAGCATCCAAATTAAAAATATTTGGAGAGCTCTTCTTCGGCCTCTGCCGCTGATTGGACGAGATAAGACCCAATGACCATGACCGGCGGCGCATGACCGGTTATGGGTATAATATAAATACGACCGATACTCTGAAAGTCTGAATTTCCTATCATTCACCTGATGACGATAGCAGATACACAGCTAATGAAACCTTGTGGGATCAACCACTTCAAGACGATGTAAGTCCAAGGAAACTTCGAGGAATGAAAATTGTGATTGTGATAAGGTGGCTATAAAATGCTTTTGTTATTACACCTAACCACTTTACATGAAAAAAAAAAAATCTGGAATCGAAAATTAGTGTAATCGAGTATCTTTGATCTAAATTAAGTTTCTCAGAGGCACATAGGAAACAGGAATACAACCACTTATACATATATATTCTGTTCTTAATACATAATGGTATAATTTAAATTTTAGGCTATTACGGAAGCGGGGGAACTTATCCTTATCAAGCTTATGGTGTAGGAGATGGAACATGGTCAAACGGAACAGATCCAATGACTTTTCTCAGTGGTTATCCTCACGATTCTTACATGGACGGTAAGATATTCAAATAATTATAAATGTTTCAAATATAGTCACAGACTTAGAAATCCACTACCTAAAAATAGTTTTATTACAAAATTAGTATTAATACATTGTTTAAAGTAAACCAAGCTGGTCACTGCCTGCCTTTTGGATTTAAATGGTGCTGGGAAAGTAATAAAATATTTGAACGTTTCGATAACTCTCCATAAAAAAAACTGAATCAGTTGTGTGAATAATGTGTAAAAGAAGGCATTTGTAAAAGCTAATTTATTGATACTGCACATACTATAATAATGTATTTTAAAGTATAATAGTCTAAGATCCGGCTGCAGAATTAGTGCACTCATCGAGTGTTTGCTAAAAACCACATTTTTACGAATATTTATGATTAGGAGAATATATATCTACCAGGTTGACTATCAAAATGTGGCCGCTAGTTTTTAATTAAATTATTATTAACTGATTTCTCGTAAACAATTTCACTGACTTGTTTTTTCAATAAAATATCTTCCACTTCACGGCAATATATATACTCTAAAAAATCACCGTTGCAGTTGCGCACTTGGCCGTACCTCTTCGCAGCCAGGTGTACAGAGATATGATTTTGAGAGACATAGCGCGTATCATCACCAGTCAGACGAGGATAGCAGAAAGACGGTTTAAAGAAATTGGGCATGCGTCGGATGCTAGCGTTCTCAACTGAACAGTTGCGACATTTTTATTTTAAGTTAAAAACCACGCTGTTGTGGAGTTCGTAATATTCAACATGGTTCCTGCATGAGAGACTCAACTCCAACGCAAGTTGAGAGTGTGCTATATGATTCCAGGAACAAATCTTCCGATAATGACTGACCATTCTGATATTTTTGAGTGAAAGCTCCAATAATTCAGATTTTTAGAAGAGTCCCGGAAATATAAGATACATTTTAATTAATAAATTTTGATTTGCTTACATATTTAATGAATATGTAAAAAACGATGTGATACTTGATAAAATCAAATATTTTTTCAAACAGTAGTTGCACAATAAAAATTTCTTTTACAAAAGTAACCTGGGTTTTATTTTTCATCAATATCAATTTTTTTGCAATTTCAAATTTTATCATTATTTTTGTAAATTTTAAATTTGTCATTTTTTGTAATTTTAAAATTTGTCAGTTTTTATAATTTATAATTTTTAAATTTATCATTTTGAAAATACAGACATTTCTTTTGGAGTATTTATTATATTTATACGTACTTACTATTGCTTGAGCTTGTGGTTGAGAATACTAGCATCCGACGCATGCGTAATGTCTTTAAACCGTCGTACAGCTGGCAATCGCTATCGTCGTCTGACTGGTAATTTTACGTGCTAGCTGTCTTTCACTCTACCGCCTTTACCAGCCAGAAACCCTTATTTGCGGCCAGATTTAATTAGGCAACCAACCATAATCATAATAAACAGAAAAAAATGGCTTTAATTTGATATATAAATAATGTACGTTATGAGCGTATAATTGTAACAAAATCATACCTGTGTACACCTGGCTGCGAAAAGGTGCGGGCAAGTGCGCAACGGCAACCGTGAAGTGAACGATTTTGAAAGAAGTAAATGGATTTTTTTAAGAAAAATCAATTAATAATTTAGTTAAAAATACTAGCGGTCACATTTTGATAGGCAACATAGTAGATACATATTCTCCTAATCATAAATATGCGTAAAAATTTGATTTTCAGAAAACACTCGATGAGTGCACTAATTCTGCAGCCGGATCTGGCGTTATAAGATAATAAATCTAATTAGATTAAAATATTTTAACGCGAAATGAATATCGGCATCTATGAGTTTCAGGGAAAACTAGTCCTACAATAGATTGTAAAATCTCGGAAATTTCTTTTTGATATATTTTCACTTATAAATAAATTTTAGCACCATTTTATTTTAACTAAAGTTGAGTTCAGTTTCGTTATCACCCGCCTAAGAAATATAAACGGTGATGTTTATATTAGATGACATCAGTATGAAAGCTTATATTGTATGACTTTTTATCATTAGTCATATGAAGATATTCGAAGGGATTTTGTAAAATCCGAGCTGTAAATAAATACTTTTTCCGAAATCTACTTTTCAGCTCCTTTTATTCCGCTAGTGATGATAAGAACACTTTGTTATTTTCAGTCTCATATTTATATTTCACTCGATCATTTCACGTTAAAACTGTTTACTGGTTTGCAAACCGAAGTGAAGCACTCTGACGCAGTACGCGTTGGGAATGCCAACGAAGTTGAAGATAATGTGTGCCGTGAGTGTTCAGTTTGGTGTTTATCGTCTGAGTAGAAGACTAATTATCGCACGCCTAGTGCAATAATAGCAATTCTGTAGAACAACTAACACCAACGCATAGGTTTCTCTCAAAAAGGTTTTAGTAGAATATCGAGTGTAATCTTATTGCTTTAAGTGATGGTGTAAGTAAACACTTTGGAAATATCGAATGGGTGTATAAGGATGAAGTGAATGTATTCATAGAGACGGATTGTTAAGTTAAATGCTTAACACATGGTTGACGTAATGGTATCGGGAGACACCCTCTAAACTAGCAGATGTCGATTTTTCTGCCATTGTGAAGGTGTTCGAAAAAATAGAAATTAATGTACAGTATCTGAAACTTAATAGTTATTTTTTACAGGGTGATGCCTTTTATAAAAAAAAAACACAATATTAAAGTATTCGTATCAATTCTACTCAGATAGCAATGTTCATAATGGTCAAATTCAGAAAATTATGATTGAATGTTGCTATATACTATTCATTATATACATTATATACTTCATAATATATTTCCACCACCTTTTATATATAACTGTTAATGGACTACCCAATATAAAAATGTTTGCTAACATTTTTCTAATCACCCTATATAGTAATTCTATTCTGGACTATATTTTAACTACCCTGTATATACAACTGCTCATGGACCATGCTTCATATTTTTTAAACATTTTTTGTGCCACCCGGTAAAAGTATAATTCCACTCCAACCATTCTAATATGTTTTTGTTTGTATTTTTTTAACTATCTTCTAAAACTATGTTTCAATCATACGTCAATATACCATTTCCTTTTCTAACTTTTTATGTAATTACTCTCTCACTTTATGTATATGTTTTGCACACCCTGTATAATTGTAATTCTACTTCCCTTTATTCCATGAACCCTGTAAATTCAATCACTAATGGGCTATATTAACTCTTTTAGTTTATTTTTTTAACTACCTTCTGTAACTATAATTTTAGTACGCCCTATATTTCAATCATTAATATATGTCATGGTGACAGCCCTATAAATCATTTATTTTTCTAATATTTTTTCTAATCACCCTGTATAACTATAATTCCTGTCACCCTATATTGCATCTATCCTATATATGCATCTGCTTATGCCTTATGGGCTACAAAATGTTGCATTTTTTAAACAACACTGTGTTACTATAATTCTTCTCCAGCACATATTTCCAACATACCTGTATATGTATCTCTATATAATATTTTTTGCACCACCCTCTAAGTGCAACCGCTAATAGGCTACCCTATATAATTCTTTTTTCTAACCACCCTGTATAGCTGTAATTGCACTCCACTCAATATTCTAAACAGTGGTAATTATCTGTATAATTGTAATCTACTTTATTGTGTGCCTCAAATTAATATGAAAACACATAACTTTTTGCCCATCCAAAAATGGCCTAACCAGCAATTTTATTTTAATATCTTGGAAGGTTCAGCTATAAAAATGTAATGCTAGAAAAACAGTAATGAAATTTTTATAGGATGCACATCAATTTGCATTGAAAGAATTTTTCATAGCAGTTTTATTCTCAAGTAGGTCACCAAATCACCCTGTATTGAACAAAGCTGTAACAGTCTCGTTCTTTCTTGGTAATACGATTTTTCCAGAGCAATCGATTTGTAGATACCAAAACCCCAAAATGGAATTTCAACAAAATGATAAAATAAACAAACCTTATATGTATTATATTATTAGATAAATAAGAAAAAATATATTTGCAGCATATATATCACATCTCGTTAAAAGAACATTAAACAATTTTTGACTGACTGCTATTTTAGATGACCTCTTAAAATTTATTTAAAAGATTGCCTTTGAACGCAGTAATGGATACACCAAAATATTAATAAAACGTTATTAAATTTTTCATAAATTTATTTCTGAAGAAATGTATATACTCAACTTGGTCAGGATCGGAAATAAAATTTATGAATTAGCTTTAGAATCTCTAAATAGTTATTGTACTTATGTAAAACTTTTCATGTGAATTCTTCTGTAAATGCGCAAACTTCTTAAAAACACATTCAATTTGATCACAACACAACAGTTTCTGAAGTCAACGTTTTTGTAAAATAGTAACGTCATAAATGAATAGAAAAGAAGGCTTTTAGAACATACATCATAGTAAGTAAAAGTCGATTATTTAAGCAATTATTTATACTTAGCTACACGATTGGGGTTTTGACGACTGCTGTGAAATTTCTAACATTAGATTACGGCTTAAGTTAGTTGTTCATAGTGGGCGCCATCTTACTTTGCTTTTATCAATAATTTATATTTAATTAGCTTATTTTAAAAGAAATCAATAAATATTCTTTATATATTCTGCATAACTACGGCACATTATCTTTCGAATGGTATACGTTTCATTACCCTCCTTTCAAAATAAAGGCCGAAAAAGGGGTAGTGGGTTTCCGTCTTTGCGTATTAATAATTGTATATATAATGATTTATTATGATAGGAAATGGTGTCATTCTTTATGTTAAAGGTATACCCAACTCCCTGTTCCAATATGATGACAATGGGCTCCAGCTTGTCCCTCTTTCATAAATTAATATTGTCGTTTTGACTTGATCTTGAAAGTTTTAAATAAAACGTATAGGTCATTAAAAATATGCGTTAAAATTGATTCCTTTTTTTTTGTTAAATTTTGTTAGCAACACTGATGGATTTCTATTAACGATTTCTCTTGCAGGCATGTTCGGTCCGTCAACAACGTTCTCCACCCCAACAGCATTTGCAGGTCAACCATCGTCTTTCAACTACTTCCACAGCAACGGCGATTACAACACGTGGGGCAGCCAGTTAGGGGGCCAACGGAAATACGACGATTATTACAGGGAACATCAAAACATGTACACACAGGCCATGCCCGATTCCACACTGAAAAGTGTAGAACAAGCTATGCAAAACTTAGGTAAAATTGATATTTAAAAATACTGTATTACAATCTGCAAACGTTCACATTTTCTTAGATTTAAAAGGCTCAGTAGATGCCAAAGAGTCCTTAGGTCAACCTAAAAAAACGACATGGGCAAGTATAGCTAGTCAACCTGCCAAACCCCAGCTCAGCATACAAAACCAGGGCTTGAAGAAAAAAGGACCTGGTATGCCTCCAGGTCCGATTGTTCCAGGAAAACACAATATGGATATTGGTAATTATAATTATGAGAAATTTTGACTTCAATTTGCTCAGGAGTTGATTTGAAAATGAATTTTTAAAAGCACGTTGGGCGCCATTGTATATCAAGATTTACCTTTAGGTACTTGGGACACGAGCAAGAGCACTCCTCCCCAACTGCCTGTTGTTAACAACACGCCAAAGAGTATGGTGGCATCTGCTATTGCTGTCAGGCCTGGCTGGGCAGGCCCGCCAACACAGCGCCAAGCACCTCCAGCTCCGAGACCACCCCAACATCCTATGCAACCGACTTATCCGCCACAGGCTAACACTATGCCACCCCCACATCTTCCACCTCAAGTAGGAATGCCCGCCGGATGTACCACTGTTTTCGTAAGTTCAATTCGTAATCTAATTTTAGTTGATTAATAAGTATTAATTAATATTTATAATAGGCCATTCTGATTAGTTTCTTACCTGTTAAAATAATTACTAAAATATATCCATACAAGCAAATACCTCCGGAAATACCTATGAAGTGATCTTAAATTGTTTTGGCTTATAATTACTATTAAATCAAAATTTTAACAATGTTATTCAACATAATAAATTTTTACTCTTCCATATGTTTTAAATTTATACTCGGTTTCTTCTAAACGACATTCACTTGTAATGTCTTAAATCTGCTTCTATTTATCATTTTCTGTCCGTCTGCATTGTTACTGCTTAACAAGCAACTTATGTAGTAGCATCAATATGATAAGTAGCATCATATTACTCATGAAAACTTCATCAGTGAAAACACTTTTTTGCTGACGCTGCTACGAACGTCGATGCTAAAGCATCTTTTTTCAATAATCATTGTTCAAGTTATTTTTTATTAGCACTATAAGTTAAAAGTGTTTTGCGGGATAAAAATATAATTTATCTATGTAAGTTGGAATCAAATAGACAACTTTTTTATTATTAATATATTTTTGATAAAACGTTTTGTATGATCTGAAAGCACATGTCAAATCAAAGTATCAAAATAAAGACCTATTGTTTTTTGAAATATGACATTTATGGAAAAAGCTTCACATTCTATTTAAAAATGTACATTGCTCTTAATTTTGTAAATTTCAAGATTTGTTTAAACAAATCTGATAATCCTTCCATTTCTTAACAATTTGCCATTGCATTTAGGTATGTAATGAATACACAACATTCATAGAAACAAAACTAATTAAATTTTAACTCATTCCACTGCTGCCTCTACCCATCTACTCTCTTTTTCTCAACAAGAAATCATTTTATTGTCAAATTCCCGTAATATATATCTGAAGTAATTTTCATAGAAAATATTCTCAAGGTGGTCTGCAACAGCTAATACACCGTGACATGAGGCATCATCGTATTTAAACCAAATTCAGATTTTTGTAACTGTTCATTGATTAATACTTCTATTATGATGTCTGTTGTTAAAAAATAATTACAGCTACCCTATGTGTTATAGTTATTTTTTCTTTACAAGTTAGTAACGCGGCCGTTTCTGTTTTATAATGTTATATTTATGACTTACCATGTCAAGATGTTTTCAGGATAGTACCGGTCTACCTGTGTATCTGTATTTTTTTTTCAAAACTGCATATATGAACTGTTTATACAATATACTGATACCCTTATAATATCATTCCGGATTTCTCTCTCTTTACATCACAGCAATTTTCTCCTAAACTACTGAACGAAAAAGGTTGATATTTGGTATCAGTGTATACTTTGGTGACCCTATCAGGAATACATATCGCAAATAAAGAAATTTTGATTTTAGGGGTACTTCTGGGGGGGAAATTAAAAAATTCGACTGGCTTCCCCAAAATTTAAGAAAAAAGAATATAGAACGTTTCCCGAGGTTTACAGGAAAAATAAGGAGAAATCAATGATTTTAATTACACATCACATATTACGTTTACAAGATATTAACAAAAATATAAATAAATTATCATTTCTCCCTTTATTTTCAAAACCATACTAAAATTTTGAAAATAAGTAGGGGTACTGGGCCTCACTTGAAATTTATAAGAAAAATTAGTAGAAAACCCCAATATTAATTTTACGGAGAAATTATAGAACTAAATGGAAAATAATATATTTTTTTCAAACACATCAAATAAAAGGGCTCATTATGAGAAATACAAATATATTTTTTAATTTTTTTTGTTCAAAAGAGTTTAACAAAAATATTAAACATCGACTTACTCCCCCTTTTATCTCAGAAACTATGTGATTTAAAATTTTGAAAAATATATTTTATTGTATTTTTAAAATAATTTATTAAATGGCTTAAATAATTTATTATTTAAAACTAGAGCCATTTCCCCCTATATTTTCCAATCTACTGAGCCTAAAATTCATACAATAGATATATAGGGTTTCACTGAAAGTTTATTAGTAAAATAAAACCATAATATTAATTTTGAGAGCCAAATTAGAAAATTAAATATATATTTTTATAAAAATCAAGCAAATGATGTAGCAGATAAAATAAAGAGTGTCTGTGTGAGAAATAAAATTATTTTTTTTTATAAATTTAAAATGCTTAGTTTAAAAGATATTAAGGTATGTAAATATAAGAAAATGCATTCATTCCTTGCTTGCCTGAAACTTGAATATTAAAAAAATATATACTTTGATCACCTACATTGTATTAACCCTTAAAGATGGTACGAACTCTTCTGCGAGTCCAACTCGCACCTGACAAAAAAATTGCCTGAAGTCAAAATTAATAAAAAAATACTGATTAATCTATACATTCTAGTATTATTGGGCATAACGAAATTACTCATAATTGATAAAGACTGAAATCAGAAATGTTTCGTTTTAGACAAAAAAAAACATTAATGCAGGGAAAATTTTTAGTGTAACTCTACTGTTTACTAAAGTAGAAATGGTCTAATTCCCCAACCTCATTTGGAATAATAGCTTTATGTTTCTCTATTCAAAAATTTAAAAATTATTAACCGTATCAAGTTATATATATGCCATAACAAGTAAAGGGGCTAATTTGATAAAACCAAAGGGACTATTTTGATATAACTGAAGGACCTATTATGATACAAAGACAATGTGAAAGCAAGATTCGCTGGGCTCTTATCCAATTGACTGAAATAAATACCCAGCTTCTCGTTTACATCTTGAAAAACGTTGGCCCATCTGTCGAACTGTCCGGTATACCAGCCTTTGTCTACCAACCAGCCACAGTCTAGTGATTCTACATTGGCGGCACCTTCTACATCAGTAAGATAATGGATCTGCAGTCATAGCCAGTCGAAGTACAGAAATTAATTCGGGTTCCGCTACTCTAATAATCTTTACGTCTCCAAAGTGCCGCCCATTCGTTTGAAATGTTACTTCTACAGAGACCTAACAAAACTAGCAAATAACCAGCTTCTACGGCAACAGTAGTTACTACTGAAGAGAAAATTGCTGCTGAACACAAAAAGAAACAAGAAGCAGAAGACAAAGAAAGCCGAAGAAGACTTAAAAAACTGGAAGGTGCGTATAAAAAAAAAGAAATCTCTATAGGCACCTTACAAACACAAGTTGAAAATTCTACTGAAGAAGTGAACTCATATGTTGACGACATTGGAAGAAAGGAAGAAAAAACTGAGAAAACAAAAGAAACCTAAGAAAATAATAGTTTAGTCAGGCAGCTACTCAGATATCTTGACTGAGGATAGCAGTGATTACGATGTACGATTTGATTCAAGACATGTAGAGAGATGAAGAATCAGAATTGGAATTTGAGAAGAGTTTAGAAAACTGCAATGAAAGTGACATCCATAACCAATAAACTACACCTCTATTAATGACTGGGTTGTAGGCCCCTAAGAAGAAAGTGTTGTACTACGTTGGTCAGGTTATGAATATTGAAGCTGATGAACCAAATTCATATGATTAAAACAGAAGTATGCAGATAGCACAATTTTTTATTGGAAGGATCCGGAAGATGTTTAATTTATTGAAATTGAAGATGTGGTAAGAAAAATAGCTGAATCTGCTGTTAGAAGTGAATAATTTTTAAGTTGGCTTTTAAGTATTATAATATTCAATATATGGGTAGACATGTAGGAAATAAAATAAAATACTTTAAATTGTGCCCACCAGGCGGGGGTTAATATGATAAACAGTTTTTATTTTGTATATTTATTGTCTTTACATTTTTTGTGAACACAAATAAATTTGTTTATACTAATTACACTTCCTAAAATTGTTGTATAATGATTTAATGTAGTTGGTTAGGGAATATTGTGGAAACTGTATCTTTTTGCATTACATTTCCTCGATAATATAAAACCAAAAGATTTTGAACAAAATATAAATTTGCAGTTTGGAACTTGTTGCTTGAACCATTAAAAGCAAGATAATATAATTTAGTATGTTTTGTTATATCCATTGCATTATGATTTGACTTTTTAAATTTGGAATTCAGTTCAAAAAACTTGATTTTTCAATAGTATTGAGATTCTGTTTTGACGTTGCAGGGTTTCGTCCCGCCGAACATGCCGCCAATGTTGGTCCAAACGACTCACCCGGTCCTCGACGAGCTCAAGGGCAAAAACAACTACAATCCCACGGATTTCGATCTGAGCGCGCCGAATGCCAGGTTTTTCGTCATCAAATCGTATTCGGAGGACGACATCCATCGCAGCATCAAATACGAAATATGGTGTAGTACCGAGCACGGCAACAAACGTTTAGATCAAGCTTATAGGGAGCGCGAGGGTAACGGTGCTATATATTTGTTTTTTTCTGTGAACGGTTCCGGACATTTTTGCGGTATGGCTGAAATGGTGTCCCATGTCGATTATAATGCGAATAGCTCGGTGTGGTCGCAGGACAAGTGGAAGGGGCAATTCAAGGTAGAGTATTTTTAGTATTAATTCGTTATTAGTGGTATAAATAAAAACATTTTTTGTATGCTGTATACCATGTGTTCCAGATCAAAGCAACTAAATGAAACAGCATAGGGTTGCTTAAATGAGAAGAAAGTTCCGCTATTCCAAGACCAATCGGGTTTTCTATTGAAATTAAAAATATCTATAGTGGTGAAAATATCCAGAAAAAACTTAAAAAAAATCATTTTCGAAAAAATGCAATTTATTCGCCATCTTGTAAACAAAGTTGATAAAATCTGGTAGTTTTGCATTAGTGCCTATACGTCCAATCGATTGACGTTAGTCATGTGTAACACTGTGCCGTGCTGCACTTTCCTGCCAACACTTTCCCATGTGTCATGTGTGCTGACACTGCACCAATAACACAGCACACAGCACATTTCGACACTTTGTGTTATGTCGGTTATAAGTTGTGGCTAAGCTGTGTGTGTTTGCTTATCAGAAAGGATGTGTCGAATGTCCGCCGCTCAGATGGAGCTAGACAAGGGACGGGAGACGATAGGTAAGAGATAAAATACATCGGGAGCAAGCGTTAGAAGTGTGCCGCCTGTTTTTAGGTAGTATCGTGTGCATTTTCTTTATTCGTTAAATGATTTATTCATTTCATTTGTATTACGAATTTGCTTTTGCCTAAAAAGTATACTCTTGTTCTGCACTGTTTAAATTAGATTTTTTCAGATTAATCACCATAGCTCGGTATTTAATTTTTTGGATATGATATAACAAATTATAACGAAGGGTTGTCCAGAAAAAAATTTTTTTCAATTTATTCAGTTAACCTAAACGCCAACATTAGACAACAACAAAGCTATGTAAAAAAAGTTAATCAAAAATAAAACTTCAATAGTAAATATCACACCATCAACTTAAAAAGAATCTTTCTTCTTAAATAAACTGAAAAGTTCAGTCATTCAATGAACATAAACGGCACAATTAGACAACAACAAAATTATTTAAACAAAAAATATTCATAAATAAATCTTCAATAATACATATCACAACATCAACATAAAATAGATTCTTCTTAAATAAATTGAAAAATTAATTATTACGTAAATAATAATTTAAAAATATTATTCAAAATGTATTATTGTAGTTGTATTTATTTGTTTATTATGTTATTATGAAATAATCTGTTCATAATATTAACAATTAAACAATGTAAACAAGCATTTATTTCCTGATTATGTATACTGTGCATGATATTATGAATAAAATTGAGTTAAAGGTAAAAAGAGCTATCAACTCATTTACTGTGCTATACGCAAAAATGTGCGGCTTCGGCTATATGACACAATCGTGTCGGGAGTGTCGACACAGTATACCGTGCGTGTGTTATATCGTTATATGAATGAAGTATGCTGTTCTTAATAATGATAATAAGAAAGCAAGAGCAAGGAAGAAGTGTTGAGATCGAGTAGGACATGTTATTATGACACAAGAAATAACAATTTATATTGTAATGTAGAATATCTCATTGTACAGAAAATAAGTTTAAAGATAATTAATGAATCTAAACGCTAACATAATACCACAACGAAGGTATTTAAATAAACAATCTTAAAAAATAAAACAAAAATAAACCTTAGTGTATATTTTGACAAAATTGAAAACAAATTATAATTCAAAAATATTTTGTAGGCTTTAATAAATTTTAAACCCTCCCTTGTTTTTCACATTAACTAGGTATTTACCGGCGTTCAGGATTTTATTAGTAATAAAACAATAAATGCATTTAACAACCTATTCACTAAAATTTAAACGAATTGGAAGTATGACATATAAAAAGACTAAATTCCATCCACTCTTGTGTTGTAAAATTAAATATTCACTGGATGTAAGTAAGGCTTAGATAAAC
Source organism: Octodonta nipae (assembly GCA_034190945.1). Taxonomy (NCBI): domain Eukaryota; kingdom Metazoa; phylum Arthropoda; class Insecta; order Coleoptera; family Chrysomelidae; genus Octodonta; species Octodonta nipae. The sequence continues at coordinate 136,252,988 of CM067218.1, forward strand.
GGTAATTAAAGTATTCGTAAATGAGGTTCCCTGTAGACCTGCATTTAATGTATTTAAAACTAGACTTTTGGTAAACTAGAATATAATTTATTCTAGATGTTTTTGTTTGGTTCATTTGTACATAAGGCTCAAAATATGGCGAATGTACGAACGCTTATTTTTTGTTAACGACGTTAACGTATAATGTGCCTAGAAAACAAATAAGAATAATAAAGCTGGTTTATAGTGATCAACTGTCAACTCTTTTATTGTGCTATATGACACAATTGTGTCGTAACACTGTGTTGACTCACTGTGCCGTGCGTGTGTTAAGGTGTCAACACTCTAAAATCTGAAGTGTTACCCATCACTAATTGACGTTAAGGAACTTTTTTCTAAGTCTTCTAGGTTTTTTGCAACACAAGCCAACTTTGTTATTTCTTATGGCTACCATATTGGGTTTATACCTCATTGAATGCCGTATAAAAAGTGCTTACCAACCATGTAAAAGGGTCCTTGCTTTGGCTGACAGGAACTGTAAATTATTAAAAAAAAACAAATTTTCCCTAAAAAAACAAATAAAAGTACTCTTTTATTTATGATACTAAAGTAAACAACTAAAACAATACATATTTGAGATTTAACTCAAAACAAAAAAAACTAAAACCGATGTCAAAGCCTTGAATCAAAGCAAATTAAATTAAGTGTTTCATTATTACTAATGCACGTCCTGCGTCGATACATTAGAGATATATATGAATTTATAACCATTTGTCTAGGCATTTCGTCAACGATGGGCCTGTTATACGTGGTTGAGAAGCTGTTTATGCGCTATTCATTAACCTATAATCCAAGATGTCGTCCATAAGATATAACAAAGTTGGCTATGGTTCCAAGAAATCTTGAAGGCCTAGAAAAAATTCGTTAACGCCAATCGATTGGCAGTAGTCGCTAACAAAATCTAGCAAATTTTACCACATTTATTTACAATATGGCGAATATATTGTATTTTTTGAAAACCACAATTTTTTTCTCAATATTTTGAAAACCCCTGTATATATTTTTAATTTCAATACAGCACCTGATTGGGCTTGGAAAGTTTCACTTTTTTCTAATTAAGCTAATCTGTATCCCTTACCATTTAGGCAATCCCCATGAAGTTGCATTTATCTGGGACACATGATATAGCTCCATAAAACTGGCAGTGCCAAATCATCAAAACATATAAATATATCTCAGAATTTATTGCTAATTAGTTGTTAAAAAAATCGATTTTGTTGCTCGAACGGGTCTCGAGAAATCGACAATAATGCTAGATAGTTGATAATGAGATAATCGAAAAATAGATCAAAATTTGTTGCTGTAAGCTGTAACACCCTAGTAAAATTATAAAGTTTTTAAACATATTTACTTTTATAATAGTCATACTATCTTAACTCTCAATTATTCCAGAATAAATATCATATAGTAATTTAATATTTCCTTTCTTTACTGTATTTGGGTGATTTGAATTGAGGTATCTGTGAGTATGAGTTAGTCTTCTATAAATATCGGTTTCAAGTGAAGATTCCTTTTTTAGGGTTCCGTATATACAATATACGGATACCCTTATAAATCACTCCGGATTTCTGCCTCTGTCAGATCACAGCAATTTTCTCCTAAATTACTGGACGGAAGAGGTTGAAATTTGGTACCAATGTATTGTTTGGTGATCTGATCAGGAGTACATATCGTAAAAGAAAAATTTTTGATTTTAGGGGTACTTCTGGGAGGGAAAACTAAAAAAATCGACCGTTCCCCCACCTGATAGGAAATATAGAGCGTTGCCCGAACTTTACAGGAAAATTAAGGAGAAACCATTAATGTTAATTTTGGGGGGCAAATTATAGAATTAAATAAAAATTTAAAAATAAATTTTTTTTCAAACGCATCATCTGATATATCAAATGAAAGGTCTCATTCTAAACGTTATATATCTAATGAAAGGGCTCATTATGACGAAAACAAATATATTTTTTTCATATTTTTAAAATAAATTAATTAAAAGATATTAACAAAAATATAAAAAAAATTACCCATCCCCCCCTATCTCCGAAACCATAAGCTGGAAAATTTTGAAAAAACAATGGAGGTATAGCCCCTCATCTGAACTTTACTGGAAAAATAAGGAAAAACCCCTAATATTCATTTTGGAGGGCAAATTATAGAATTAAATGGCAAATATAAAATTAAAATTGTTTCTAACCCATCATGTTATATATGAAATGAAAGGGCTCATTTGACGAAAACAAATATATTTTTTTCATAATTTTAAAATAAATTAATTAAAAGATATTAACAAAAATATAAAAAAATTTACCCATCCCCCCCTATCTCCGATACCATAAGCTGGAAAATTTTGAAAAAACAATGGAGGTATAGCCCCTCACATAAACTTTACTGGAAAAATAAGGAGAAACCCCTAATATTCATTTTGGGGGGCAAATTATATAATTAAATGGAAAATAAAAAATAGTAATTGTTTCTAACGGATCATGTAATATATCAAATCACAGGGCTCATTATGACGAATACAAATATATTTTTTTATTATTTTAAAATGAATATTTTAAAATATATTAAAAAATATTTAAAAAAAATGACCCATTCTCCCCGTTATTCTCCAAACTATAAGACCTCAATTTTTTTGTTTATAGGAAAATATGAAAAAAAATCCCTAATTCTATTATTTGGCCCCCAAATAATGGAATTAAACGGAAAATAAATTATTAGAAAACCCCCATAGTAATTTTTGGGACAAATTATACAATTAAATGGAAAATAAAGATTCAATTTTCAAACGCATCATGTAATATATCATATAAAAGGCTCATTATGTGAATTACAAATATATCATATTTTTAAATCATTTGTTTAAAAGATATTAACAAAAATATTAAACATCGACTTAATTCCCACTTTAGAAACTACACTATTTAAATTTTGAAAAATATATTTTATTTGTATTTTTTAATAATTTGAATAACAGATTTAATAATTTATAATTTAAAACTTGACCTATTTTGCCCTTTATCTTCTAATCTACAGAGCCTCAAAAATCAGACAGTAGATTATAAAAGACTTCTCTGAAAGTTTATTAGTAAAATAAAACTCTAATGTTAATTTTTGGGGGCCAAATTAGAAAATTAAATACATATGTATTCTGATAAAAATGAAGCGAATCCTGAAGCAGATAAAATAAAAAGTCTATGTGTGGAAAATCAAAGTGTATATTTTTTATAAATTTAAAACGCTTCCTTTAAAAATACAAGGGTTCCATTCCTAATGTTTTTTTTTCTCTCAAAAAGATTATTGAGGTCTTTGATTATTATGCCTGTTCATTTGGGGTTTTTCTCTTCAGATTCTATCTGCAAAAGATTTGATATTGTGAATTATTGTTTTATCAAACTAAAGAGGAAAAGTATATTTAAAATGGAAACATAATCAACTATAAAATATATATACATTGTAGAATTAGCTGTATATGTGGATAATTTATTTAAACTAAACTTACAGGTGCGTTGGATATACGTAAAAGATGTCCCCAACGTCCAGTTCCGTCACATACGATTAGAAAACAATGACAACAAGCCAGTTACCAATTCCAGGGATACCCAAGAGGTGCCGCACGCGAAAGGTTTGCAAGTACTCCGCATCATGCATTCCTACCGACACTCGACGTCGATATTCGACGATTTCATTCACTACGAGAAGCGACAGGAAGAGGAAGACAGTCGCAAGCAACCGATTGCTAAGGATCCAAGTCATCACCATCAACACATACACCACGACCAGGCCGGTGGTCCGGGAGGCGGGAACGGAGACAGAGGCGGTCCTCATGGTGGCGACAGGGGCCATCACAGGGAGCATCGCGGCGGTGACAGGGGCGAACATCCTCATCGAGGTGGCGGCGCCGGCGGTGGTAACAGGAACCACGACAGAGACGATAGGGACAGTAGAGATAACCACAGGTCATCTGGAGGACATAGGAATAACGACCATCATGGCGGTGGTGGCCATCACAAGGTACTTAAAGCTTTTCTATATTAAAACAGAATTAACTAAGGAAACAATTCGCATTTTTACGTCGGGTTAAATAAATAAAAAGTTGGGATGTCATAATTTTCTTGAAAAGATAATATACTTGCCGTAAAAAAATAATGTACTAAACAGTAGATTCAAATATTTTCATGTTTTTTTATTGCCTGCTTATTGGGATTTTCTCACCTCATATCTTTTGTAATGGATAATATTTAAATTTTTTAAAGAAAACTATGTGTTGTAGGGCAGTTCCTTGGAGACTCTGTTCTGAGAAAAAGAAATCTCTACAATATGATATACCAGTCTTCTAGGATTTAAATTAGTTTATTATTTTGTCTGTACATGGATATTTCGCCTACTTAATTTTTTCCTGCAACAGATCAGTATTTAAAATTTAAAAGTGTAGGAAAATTTCGAAAAATTATCCAGATTACTGGTTGTCACTACAGAAACTTTCTCCAAGATATTCTTACAGAAAGAGATGTCTACAATATGAGCGACCAGCACACTTTGTATAAATAGTGTTTTATATATTCTGTAACATTTATTATATCCAAATCTGGAGTTCTTTACAATCACTTTGTCTTTTAATTGAACATTTTTTCTTAAATTTTATGTTAAATAAATTATTAGATCTTCTGTGGAATTGTTTCAACTCCAAGTCTGAGGTAGTTGTCAATCACTAATTGGTATTAGTTATGTTATTATTCTAGAAATTTTGCTGATATCTCAGCATTTTGTGTGTTTTTTGAATAAATTTAACAGTGACAGTATTTGTGGATATTCAATTTTTACATATTGAGCAATATTTGTTTTGCAAGTTGGGTTCAATTTTAATGACAATGCCTCAATCATTATGCCGTTAGATTCATTAAGTTTCTTCTTTCTTAAATTTTCCGCCTTTGTTAAGATGCTTAATATTGTGCCGTTCTACCTATGGCTGCCGACTGTGCTTAATAAGTCGACAAATGTAGTATTTGTCTTCCTTCTTTTTTACTTCTTAAGGTCTCGAAATCTGATGGGTATATGTATTATGACCACAAACACTGGGTACACTGCATACACAATTCTTGGAATTGTGGGTTGGTTAAATGGTTACATATGGATGAAAATAGAACGTAATGTGTTATTTGTGTGAACCTATTATTTTTTAAATTTCATTGTGGTATTGCTATTGGGATCGGATTTGATTTAGACCTGAAACGATTGAAATATTACAAATATACAAAGTTGTTTTCTGCAAGTGTGGTGATTATCATCTTTCAGATTACAGTTTTCTAATTTCGTCGTCCTCCTCAGTAGTTTGTGATTAGATCCAAATTCAGTTTAAGTCATACCAGAATTTCATCTTGGCATTTGCAGCTAGCGTGTACATCATACTGGTCATTACTTTCACATAGTTGAACTACATAAGCATTAATATCCTAGAGGGTTCCTCCTCTGACATCCTAAAACCCACTAATCGATTTTAGGTCTCCTTCAAGGTGACTGTACGCTTTTTGTTGGTACTTTCGGGTCATCCCTTGACTTGATATTATGTAGAGGACCGACCGAGATTGATTCTTGAAAAATACTAATATTTGGATTGTTAACAACATTTTGCACTGGTAAGCTTGGTATCGTTTTTATCTGCAGTGTACTCTAACACCTCAGACAGGAACTTCTTGGACACGGCTAATATGTGATTTGAGCCTGCTTGATTTCGTTGCTCAAAAGAGAGTGATGATCATTACTGTGTTTGTGACTAAGTTGCAACTCATAAAAGTTCCCGACTAGAATACAAAATCTCGAAAAATTGTATCATATTAGATTTGATAGGTTTTAGTTGACCTCCGATTTTTCGTGTGATATCTATTCTAGGAATGGAAACGGCGTTACACACCACGATTATCTATAAGCTAGTCTTTCGTGAAACTCCTAGATGTCGATATTTATTCAGCATAAAATATTAAATTCAGTTATATGTAATAAGTATATAAATAATTATTTATTTAATTATTTCAATCAACTGAATTAAGGAAAGCGCAACTAATAAGGATTCTCGACAAGATGCAATATGTTTTCTGAATGTTATTTGTGGCATCTTCTAGTTTATTTTAGATTTTCTTGGGAATAATACCACATCAGAGTTCAAACTTGTGTATATTTTAAAACCAAACGTTTCAAAATCCTGTCGGATTTCGTTTTCAATGGATATAAATTTATAAAGTAAAATTGAAATATATGACAATTATTTTGACAAATATGTTTACGTTACTATGGATAAATTTCTTTGATTTTAAATATACAGGGTGCACAAGATATTCCAAAGATCATTATAAATCAAAAAAAATTTTTTTCAAGTTGGAAGAACTTGAAAAATTGTCTTCAGAATTTATTTGTGGCGTTCCTAGGGACGACTTTCTTTTTAAGATAGTGCATTTGCCAAAAAATGCGATCAAAGAATTCTGATAATTCAGTGATCCCATTAAAGTCATAAGGGAAAACCTAGGAAAAACCTCATGAACTATCCCGATATAGGGTTGTTCAAAAGGATATGCCCATTGTTAATTTCATCTTTAATTATCGGCAACCAGACATGACTGAAATCTACGGAAGTAGAAGCGATGCAGTCGTTTTCATTTAACAGAATTAAGGCAGATTCTTTTAATTTTCGTTTTGTGCAGTGTTCTTCTTTGTGTAAATTAATGTTCGAATAAATGAACATCAAAATTACATAAAGAAACGTCAGTTCGAAAAATCAAAAATTTGTGAACATGCTTGGGACCAAGGCCATAAAATACAATTTCAAAACACAACAATATTACACAAAGAAGAACACTGCACAAAACGAAAATTAAAAGAATCTGCCTTAATTCTGTTAAATGAAAACGACTGCATCGCTTCTACTTCCGTAGATTTCAGTCATGTCTGGTTGCCGATAATTAAAGATGAAATTAACAATGGGCATATCCTTTTGAACAACCCTATATCGGGATAGTTCATGAGGTTTTTTTCCTAGGTTTTCCCTTATGACTTTAATGGGATCACTGAATTATCAGAATTCTTTGATCGCATTTTTTGGCAAATGCACTATCTTAAAAAGAAAGTCGTCCCTAGGAACGCCACAAATAAATTTTGAAGACAATTTTTCAAGTTCTTCCAACTTGAAAAAAATTTTTTTTGATTTATAATGATCTTTGGAATTTCTTCTGCACCCTGTATATTTAAAATCAAAGAAATTTATCCATAGTAACGTAAACATATTTGTCAAAATAATTGTCATATATTTCAATTTTACTTTATAAATTTATATCCATTGAAAACGAAATCCGACAGGATTTTGAAACGTTTGGTTTTAAAATATACACAAGTTTGAACTCTGATGTGGTATTATTCCCAAGAAAATCTAAAATAAAGATGCAATATATTATCGTGCATTGAATGGTCTGAAAAAACTCGAAAATATATTATTATTTTGTAACAAAATTTCTTTCTCTCTGAACAATTGTGATATCTAGTAAAATATTGTAATGAAAGTACAAAATATTAGTGAGGGAGGAGCCAATGAAAAAACAAATATAGTAGTTGGAAAAAATTAAAGGATCAAAAAATAATTCCAAATTTTTTGACGTTTTTCAATTAGCTGTATTTCCCTTGAAAATGGTCGCCCTGAAGTTAAAAAAAAAGGATTTTAAAGCTTGAAGTTTCTAGTTTTGAGATCTTATGAGAAAAAAAAAATTTCAAGCAACGTGAACCGCTCAATCCTAACGAATACCATAACAAAAAAAATTTCAATTTTTTTTGGTTTTCTTTTTTGGTGTACGAACTTGATTTTTTTTCTTTTCAATCAACCACTACATGGATAGAATAATTTGTTCATTCAGCTTTAAATTTCTGTTTTGCAAAGTTCAATACGACCACTTCTCGCTGAGATATCGAACTTTGAGTGGAAAAGGATCTTTTTGTCTTTAACCATCAATACCTCAGCAACCCCCGATCGCACATGAAAATTAAGTAAGGTGTTGTAATCTTGAATAAATTTCCCACAGAAATCAGCTACGGTTTTTTTGAAAGTTTTTATTTTTTTTTATTCTTTACATTAATTTGAAAAATCTAGGTGAAAAGCACGTTTGATGGCTTTTGGGATCACCAGCCGCTAAATTGAAAATATCGAGAAAACCAGTAATGTTAAGTGTGCCTTTTACAGTTCAATATGCCAACAAAAACCCCACAATGTTTCGTATAAATCCATCGAGCCGTTTTTTTTGTTTCCTTCGATCGAATTTTTGAATACCTTGAAAAGTTGATTTTGATTTTAAATGATCATAACTTTAACAAAATGCAAAAAACTATATTTTTTCTGTTTCTTATACAATATAATTCATAAATCTGTTTAAGATTGTAGGAAAACAAAAGAGAAATTGAAAAAAAAAAATTTGGAAAATTTGGAATTTTTTTTTTTTTAACAAATTAGTATTCTTTTTTTAATGACCCAAAGCGTACCCCGTGAAGGTTGCCCGATCGGATTTACGCTTCTTTTGTGTGCGTTTGTGTATTTGAGTGTTTGTGTGTATGTGTATGTATGTTCGTCTGCCCGTTCGTCAGGTATATTAATAACGGGTATTGTCACCCCTGTTCTGAATAACGGCTGCTAAGCGTTCAGTCATATTGATGCAGCGGGCAATCTGAGGTTGAGGAATGGTGTTCCAAATTTGCAGAAGTGCACGCTCTAATGTGGCCAAGTTCATTATGTCCCAAACATGCTCGATGGGATTGAGGTCTGGACTCATTGGTGGATGCCGCAGCAAAGTGATGTCATGGCGTTCCAAAAAGCGTCTGGTGATGTTGGCTGTGTGTGGGCGTGCGTTATCTTGCATTAGAATAAACTCCCTCTGACGTTGCCGTCTACGCAGTACAATTGGTCTCAAAATTTGGTCAATATAGCCCTGAGCTGTTAAGTTTTCGCGCATAATCACCAGAGGTGTTCTCCAATCTCGCAAAACGCCCCAGACCATGACTGACCCACCACCATAGGCGACAGTCGGACGAACAAAGTCCTGGCGAAAACGTTCACCACGACGGCGCCAAACAAGCGGACGTCGGTCGCTTCCATATAAGTTGAACCTGGATTCGTCAGTGAATAAAACATTTCTCCATTGTCTCAATGTCCAAGCCCGATGTGCGTTGGCATACGCTAAACGTTCTCGGCGATGTCTCGCTGTCAACATGGGTACACGATTAGAATGTCGTGCATTTAACCCATTTTCGCGAAGACGGTTGATGACTATACGGGAAGAAATGTTTCGTACTTGGTGTCGCTGTTGTACCCAATTTGCAAAATTTCTTGCCACAATGTTCGCACTGATGAAAGGCTCACGTCGAACGTGTCGGACAACTGCTCGATCATCTCGAGCAGTCGTGACACGATGGCGTCCTTGTCCAGTACGACGAATGTATTGGTTCGTCTCCCGGTATCGTGCATACGTTCGAGATACGACGGATTGACTAACACCCATCCGGATGGCAACATCACGTTGACTGCAACCTTCTTCGAGCAGAGTAATCAAACGAGCAACCTCTAGCTCTGATAAATACCTTCTAATCATGATCGGAAAGCAACTTGGTTTTTTTTTGCAAATTTATGAAATTTTTTGTAACGCAGAAGGAGTGGTTTTGAAAAAACCTGTTTTTTAGCGTTTCACGAAAACTAACGATAATAAATTTCTGAAAAGCGTCTAGATCGAGTTCAAAATTCTATTGGGTATATCAACTTTGTTTGAAATTTAATTAAAATTTTAATTCAGTCGAAGCTTAAAAATCAAGAAAATCAATGGAATGCAATAACAGAATCGTGTTAGAAATTTTTTGAAGTCATTAAAAAAAATTTCAAATTTCTTCCATTTTTTTTTATTTTTTTTTGGGTTATTAAAAAAGAATACAAATTTGTTAAAATTTTTTTTTTTTTTAATTTTCCAAAATTTTTTTTCCCAATTTCTCTTTTGTTTTCCCATAATCTTAAACAGATTTATAAATGATATTGTATAAGAAACAGAAAAAATATAGTTTTTTGCATTTTGCTAAAGTTATGATCATTTAAAATCAAAATCATCAACTTTTCAAAGTTTTCAAAAATTCGATCGAAGAAAACAAAAAAACAGCTCCATGGATTTAAACGAAACTTTGTACGGTTTTTGTTGGCAAATTGAACTGTAAAAGGCACACTTAACATTACTGGTTTTCTTGATATTTCCAATTTAGCGTCTGATGATCCCAAAAGCCAACAAAAGTGCTTATTTTCTTGATTTTTCAAATTAATTTAAAAAATAAAAAAATTTTTTTTTTCAAAAAAACGTTGCTGATTTTTATGGAGTGTTTGTTCAAGATTTCAGAACCTTTCTTACTCTTCTTGTGCGATCAACGGTTGCTGAGATATTGATGGTTAAACACAAAAAGATCCTTTTCCATTAAAAGTTCGATATCTTAGCGACAACTGGTCGTATTGAACTTTTCAAAAAAACAATTTAAAGCTGAATAAACAACTTATCCGATAAATAGAGCGACTTATTTCGAAAAAATTTTACATGTTCATAGACCAAGAAAGAACATAGAAAAAATTTTGAAAAAAAATTCTTATGGTATTCGTTAGGATTGAGCGATACACGTTTGCTTGAAAAAAAAATTCATCATCAGGTCTGAAAACCAGAAACTTCAAGCTTTAAAATACTTTTTTTTAAAGTCCGGTACGACCATTTTCAGGCGAAAACCAGACACTTGAATAACGTCAAAAAATTTGGAATTATTTTTTGATCCTTTAATTTTTTCCACTAGTGTATTATTAATTAATAAAAAGTTAAATAAAAACTTTTGCAAAATACTTGTTGACATGATTTTATTTTCTTTTACAGGAGAGAGGAGAGAACAACAGAGGACGCGGAGGCGGACGTGGCATGCGCAACTAAAATAATAATAAAAAAACAACTACATACCAAGCTAATATTCGAAAAAATCATAATATATAATTGAAGTTTAAAACATTGTTATGGCCGCTGTTTCTTGTAGTGTTATTCCTAACAGCTTACTGTTATCGTTATACAATTCACATAGACTGCAGATATTATTAGTTGGATTCCCTATCAAGAACCCGCCCTTCAGAATTTTGTGGAAGTTAAAAAAAATCACTCAAATTGTGCATTTTGTGTTATCGCTTTATACAAAAATAACTGGTCAAAAGTAATATGTGGGTTGAGAGGTTATGAAGTTCTTTTTACGTGGTTATATTAACAATATTTTTCCAATGTTTTTTTTTTCGGTTTCGTGAGTTCTTTTAAAACCCCATTATTAAATAAAATATTCATTTACAAGCAAAGGTATATGGATTTAAAATAGTAAAAGAAAATATATAGTTGTAATATAAAGAAAAAATAAGAAAAACTTAGCAGCTCACTGTTCGTATCGGGCTTTTTGCAATCGAAAAAAAAAAGTTAAAAAAATTTAGTGCAGTGTTTTCGTTTCGAGTTGATGCCAGAGTGACGGACCTAATAAATTTTTTGATGTACATAAATACGAACTATTTGCGAAATAGTTAAATTTAAAGTGTTGATATATTTTTCGGACAGACAGATCTGACGATGATGATTGCGCCAAAAAGAAAGAAGTAGTCGACGAAAAAAAAAATTGACTGTGGAACATATCGCTCCGAACAAAATGCGTCGTGTCGATGGAAAAACTCTAGCAAGTTACGAGGAAGTGGATGAAAAAGTGCTTGGTGATAAATACACATACACACATACATGCAGACACAAATACAACCCTATAGGAACAATATATAACAAATTGGCTGCAAATTTTGTTCAGGAACACTGTAAACACGGTTCGTTTTTGTAATAATTTGTTATACAGATTTTTTTACGCAAATGTTTCTCTAATTTTTCTAATCTTTATTATAGAAGATTATCGTATTGAAATAACTGTGAACTGTGCGCGCGCATTTTTCATTAGAACATTTGTTGAGATTGAATAGTTTAAATGTATAAGAATTATTGAGTCATACATGCTATGTTCATATTAATTTTTGAGCTCATTGTTTCATTCACACTTCGATTTTAGGAAAATAAAAAACAAACTTGTAACTGAAGGAAGATCCCACAAAAAGACTGCTTAACATTTATATTAAATGTTAGTGTGGTTTCATTAAAAAAATATCCCATTACTGGTTGCCTTTAATTATGTTTTCAAAGAATATAATATTTTAACATTCATGTGTAAAATAAATAAATTATCTACTCATTTAAGAAAAATAGTTTATAGGGATTTCCCTGGGAGCAAACTTCATTTGTTATGATTATACACGGGGATAGTAAACAGTGGTATAAGAATTCCAACTGTTCATCAGTTTTTTATTAAGGACCAAACTCAAATCTAACATATATAAACTATATGGATCAAAAGTCTCCACTAACACCTACTCCAAGAGTAATCTATTTTTGGAGTACAGCCTCAAGTTTTCTTTGTTTTCAATTTAATGCTCTTCAAAGTTGAAGTTTACTCCTTGTACTGCATAGCAAGAATACAGCATTGATCCTGTAAAGAATAAACATTAAACTTTGAGGAGATGTGGATCAAAACTAGAGGACTTAGAATTGGTTCCCATTGAGTCTGATCCACATATTGATAACTATTAAATAGCAGAGTTTCAACAAATTATCCGACAACCACTTTGTTGTGCTGTGTAAGAGGTACATAATTCAACTTTAAGGAGTATACATCAAAACTAAAAGACTTTCAGTGCTCATTGAGGCTTGATCTACTTTTGTGTTATCCAAGTTAGGGGGAAACATTCAGTATTGAGAGGCTTTGGTCAGAAAATAAAGGAACTTTGTGCCTATGAAAACGTTGCTCGCCTTCAAAATTAACATATATCCGAGTTTCAAAAATTTTAATCAATAGTCACTCCATAAGGATTCTGTGGGGTCTGTTCAAATCATATCTGAGCTATTAAAATCAAATTTATTTAGAAAGCATCATCTTTGAATGATAATTTATTTTATTCAGCTTGTTGAGACAGATCTAAAGGAAGTTTTGGACCTGTGTTACAAATACCCAAAAGCTTTCTTTAATACAAACCCAATCCCTGAAAGAGGTGAACAGGAGCAAAGTGTGTCCACAGAGGATATCTCTGTTAATAAAATAAGCAAATGTTTGTAGAGTACTTTATATCTTTAATTCGGGGTTTTTCCATTGTTATTTGCTTTTTATTAAAATTTCTACTGATATCATTTGTTGTCATTGTCTCTTCCTGTGCAGGTCACAAAAGGTTTTCATTAATCTGAAGTTTTGGACATTGACTTTCCATATTTTCAGAAATTACTTTTTCCAGTAATTTTGGAATATTAGCATACATCTTATTTACCATCTACCTCAAATATTTTAGGTTGTAGAATCTACTGTAAGTATTTGTACTAACTCCAAGTGATCTACTTATGTATGATATTAATGTTGCATTATTTGAAAAACTATTCTTTTGAGGTTTATTAGTGGTAGCTTTGTATTCAGTAGATAATTGTGGATAATTTTTTAAAAATGATATCCATTAGAGACTTCATTTAGAAATGCAAGAATATAATTTTTTATACCATTTTGAACAAAAATTGTAAATAATTCCTTTTAGCAGTTTTTTTCTCAGATTACTTTTTTGTAAAGATAACTGATCAACATACGAGATTTCGACCTCGATGTTGGATTAGAATCAAATCATCTGATTCACCTATTTTGTGACTTTGTCCTTGTCCATCAGAAAGTCCTATTGCCACTCCCTTCAACAGAAGAGTAGTTACTTTTTATACTCGAATTCTCAAGTGACCCTGAAAATTATTGCAATAAACACATTTAAGGAATTAGCATTCCTTTTTTCTAAAACTGCTTTGTGATGTACAAGCCTCCTTACCTAAAAAAAGCTTAAAATTGTCTTCATAGTTATTAAAGTATGTTGCATAACATTATTACAAATGGTAAATGAGCTTGTGGCAGTAAATTATATGCCTCAAATTTATTGTAATTTTGCATTCCATTTCTTCTTGTGAGTTTGTAATGTAAAGTTCTAGTCCTTCCTATACTCCTAAGTTTTCTATTTTTCTGCCAAAAATGTTCTATCATTTTTTTCTGTTTTTATACTCTGTTTCAAATGATTGACTGGCTAAATAATGTTGATATATACAGTATGTTTTTATACACTTTCTAAATAATATATGTTCATAATATAAAGTTTTTCACATAATTTTTCCAGTAATACTCGCCTGATCTAATGGATATTTTCACTTTTATGTCAGATTAAAAATTGTGAAATTTGCTATTAAGTCGGATTTTTCGTTTTATTATAAAAAGACATTCTAAAGTGAAAGAATCATATTTTCCTGCCACATTTGCGCAGAGATTAACTCTTTAAGAACCTCAAACTGTACTTGGTTATTAAATAATTTTGTAGCTGAAACTCTGATACATCCCTGGCAACTGTTTTCAATGATTGGATTGACTGAAATTTTAAAGAAAAACTTAAGAATATTTTATTTAAACGATAATGTAGTTGTTGTATTATTTCCCGACTTGACCATACAGTGTATGGCAACACATTCCCTCTAAGACATGCATAGCATGCCTTTCGAGGGGAATTCACTAAACCCCAGATATCCTAGATATCTATTATTATTTATCAACCAATCTTGTTCACAAAAATCACATCAAAAAATTAGTGTCCAATGTGAGTCATACTGTTTTTTAGATTTCTATGATAATATTTGTTTCAATAAGGTATAAAATAAAGATCTCTGGCAAAATTCTATTCAAATATTAACATTTGATTGGTTGTTATAAAGTATTTACCATCCAATTTTATTTAAAAAATCTTATCAAATTGGCATTGCAATGTGAGTAATATTATCCTTTAAATTAAATTTAATTAAATGATAACTTCTGAATTATTGTATTATTATTCAGAGCCATTTTTATTTAGAAATGTCATATCAAAAAGTTACTGTTCAATAATGGTATTGGTTTTGGGAAAACACTAAGTATTTTTAATAAAATTCTGTCAAAGAAGAGTTACTAATGTACAACATAGTAATCAAATAAAGCAAGTGTAAAAAATCTTGGATGACATATTTTTGTCAAAGATTGCTGAAATACTTGAATTTATTATTTTGAACAATAAAGCAACATAAACAAACACTTGAAATGATTGCAATTAATGTTATAACCTTCTCCAGTTACAAGTTGTTGGTTTGTTTAAACTTTATTTTGTTGTATAGAATAATTATGATCTAGATCTATTGTCCAAAGTGTATAGAATAGTAGAAGACTCAGATTTTCTTCTTGTAGATTTTTGTAATTCAGTGTTTTGTATTTTATTTGAATAGTCGGCGGATCATATCTCAAAGTTTATAAATCAAATGGGACATTTTGTAAGATAATTATATGAAAATGTTTGTAAGTATTTTTAATGATACATACATATTATTATGTAATTGCTGTGACATAATTTGAACATGGCATGTTATTTTTTTACATCTGATTGTACACTGTGCCTAATATGTGTTAGACTGATGACATATTGTTGATTATGATATGGTTCAATAGTGTGATCCGAACAGTGGGCATCCTCTGTTGATAGATACAACAAATAAATATCTAATTATATTGATTTCTTTAAGTTACTGGTTGTTTTTGTATGTTTTTTCAATTTTACAGAAGTCCCATATTACAGGAATTCATTAGCAATAATGGTAAGTTATTAGTTCATCCACATTATTGAGAACTATAACAAAGGCAAATTAGTATATTGACTTTGTTTTCTATTAGTTAAAATTTGATAAAATAAAATCTTTTTAAGAACCTCAGCTTATGGTGCTGACACTCCCGCACATATAATATATTAATGGTTTTAATAGTTACAGTAAATATAAATGGGTGAGAGATTTTGTGAACAAGAAATAAAAACCCTTAATGTGCACTATTGATTATATCAATTTGCTAATAACTTTTTCATGTACATTAATTTATAACAGCTACAACTAATGTAGACAGTGCAAAAGCTAAGATATACACAGGTTCAATCCTTAATTATTTGCTTGCTCATACTTTCTCTCTGCACTATTCTGTAACATTTCTATTTCAAATGTGCAATAAAGAGAAACTAATTTAGTAGGACACAAAGTTTTCCTCACAAATGTTAAGAGAAAAAGGTCTCTAGTGTGATCAACCAGATTCTACTGTGTGAAAAAATTAATTTGATGTATGCACATTTTTTGTGTTTTTCAACACAATAGAGACAGTTTCACAGTTTGAGTTTGCGATTGCTTTATACTATATTTCCTCTATTACAATGGTTTAACAACATTTGTTTTGAGATGCTCCATCATGCAGCTATATTTCTTAAGTTTTCTCTTTTCTAAAATTTGCTTCTACATCTTAGTATTGTCCCATTCTACTCTGTGGCTGCCGCGCTTGTTAATTTGTGGTTAGATTTGTCTACGTGAGAGGTATTGGTGTTCTCTTTTACTTCTATAAATCTTGGAAGTCTCACCCCACCTATATGTATGGCCACAAACACAAATGTCACTGTAGTGCAATTGTTAAAAGTCTGAACTGGACTCTGGTGTGTATATTGATTGCTATTATCGATTTTTGTTAGTTTTCTTTCATCAATCTATTCTATTTTAGTTATAGTTTTATGTATAAATATCCTGTGATATTGGTTTTGAATGTGCTGCTCTGTTTTCTACACAAACATTTTACGACACCTGAGGTCCTCACAGATTGTATTATCCAATCTTGCTACGGCAAAAGATTCTGTTATTTCATTAAAGTTTTCTTCGGCCAAAATAAGCAAGTGGTGCCATAGCGCAATATCATATAACTGATCAAAACTTCTTACTTAGACGGTTATATTGGGTTGTCGTGTAAGATACTGTTTACCTTATTGAATTTCACCAAAGAATTATACAAAATCTACTGGTTATTCTTTTGTTTCTATAGTATCAAATACTTCCTATACAATGTGCGTTAATATTGTGGTTTTTATTGAGTATTATCGAATTGGTTACTAAAATTACTTCTTGGGCTTCCACCGAAGGTAAACCCTAAGGCAGAAAAATCTGACCTTTGGTCGGATAGTAATTTTCTTAGACCGTTTTATTTTTAATGGCTAGAATCGACGTACACCGAGCTAGAATAGCGAAGTAAGACAAACCTTCCTGACTCGTTGTTGCACGCATGTACTTAGATATTGTTTTTGGGGTGCTAAAATGTTGCCTACGCCTTGTTAATGTCTTCGGTAATGTGCAGTATATCAATAAAGATTTATTTAAAATTACTGATAGTATTCTGGACTGTGATAAAGTCACCGAAATATAGTTTGTCTAGATAGGCGCCATGTTGCTACATATATTCAGTGGATATATTTACAAATGAGTCGCTCTTGAGGAAGCAGATATTATCATTCTAGTACTTCGCACTTTCTACTACTTTTTTATTATTCATATTAATAATTTCTCAAATACTACTCTTGCGTCTTTGATTTGTATTTGCAAATTTCATCATATTGTCTTTACATTCTGGAAATTGGTTTTTGAAGATTGACATGATTCTCAATTTTTCAAATTCAGGTGCCTCTACTCAAATTCAATATTTTATTGTTTTTCTTATTTCATGGAAAATGTTAATAAGACAATAGAAGGCGAAATGATGATTCTCTTTTAGCTAATAATTTTCGAAGAGTACTAGTACACCAGTTTATAGAACAAAATTGAACTCATTTTCAGACAAAAAGTTCAACAGCAATTCGCTTATACCATTACATCAGTCATAGTTTATAGAGAATAACTGATGAGATTTTAACAGTAAATTCGTAGAAGTAAACCCGCAAAAATAAGAATTTCTTTTTTTTTGCTTAAATAATGAAAAGTAATGGAAAAATCGTAATGCCCTCTACAGGAAAGTTGTAGAGAATAAGAAATTCTTCTTAATGCGTGTTTATACTCCTGATTGGACCATTTTTTACTGAGTAAACCCAGAACAACTGGCCAAAAGTATTTTTTTTTTTTCACAAATTTATAACTTTGAATTTAAATAATTTAGAGAGCTATTTTGCACATCCCACCGTTTTAGCCAGACTAATGCGACCGGGATACACTAAAGATATTTTGAAGATTCATAAATTCCACTTCAGTTTGTCTATCTTGTACGAATATGCGACAGCCAGCCAGTGGTGCACTGATAATAGCTGTCAAGGCACATGAACGGACCTAGAATTTTCTTCAGGTGGGGGTATGAGATGAAAATTATGGTACATTGTATTATTATATATGTTTTCTCAGCAGTTTATTATGTTTTTATTTACATAACTATTGCCTGCTCATATTGGTCTATTTTTTCATTACTTATTAAGTTAGTGGTTACCTGTATACAGTTTACTGATATTAATTAAATGACCTTTTCCACTGACTGGATCCGCTGCTGTCAAAACATCGGAGGGTCCATCGTTTAAACCAATTTTCAAAAGCAGTACCTATTAATACATTTTACGGTACTATGACAAAAATCCAAAATATTCGAAGTGAAGTGCACTTTATCAGCTTTTAAAATATATTTTGCATATCGCTATCGAACTATCGTGGTTAATACGATACGTTCTGCAAAATATTTCTACAAATTATTTAAATTGCATTTCTGCAAGATCTACTTAACGTACAATATCGAGCTTCAGCGTTATTAATCTCAACGTTATAAGCTATAGCTAGGAGGCAGATTAAGGTTGCAGCTGTTACTACAACCAACTTACTAAATTTTTAAAATCACTCACTTTACATCGTTTCTTCCAGCTTTTCTTTATGAAAAATACTGCGATCAAAATCTGTAAACATTCATTTTGAAGATTTTCTGATTCTCTACAATTTTTCTATTATGGCATTATGAACAGATCATTACTTTTTACACTGTAAGCAAAAAAGAAAATATCCCATATTTTTGGGGTTTGTAAGGGTCAAATAATTTACTTCTACGAGTTTGCTGTTAAAATTATGTCAGTTTTGACTTATAAACTATTATTTATATGGCTTATGCGGTTTGCTGTTGAATTTTATGTCACCTAAAAGTCTATTGACTGGTGTATAGTGGGCGCGCATTAATTACATGAGCTCCAAATAGGGGGGCTTGGGATCCGGCAAAATCTCATTTAAGTAGGAATGTGTCAATAGAAATCTTCCCTCAACTTTTTAATTGTTATTTCAGATATGCAGTATTTAAACCGGTCCAATAAGGGGGAGAATATCAATTTCGACATCAATATTAATTTTATTAACCCTTTGGTATGAAAGAACATACCAGAACATACTTAGTCATAATTTTTATCTATGTATTTACAAAAATCTTCATTATTTCCACCGTGCGGTGTCTCCGACGAAAAACAAGAACGTTTTTATTTAATCCCAGTTTGGATCACTAGAGACTGCGTTACGAGATATTGTAAAATTTTCCAGCGGTCTTTTCCGTAACGGAGGCTTGGACTCCGTTACATATGCCTATCAAATTTGGGCGTTCTATGATTGTCCATATTTTCGAATATATCCAAAACATCAGCTACTAGTTTTTCTAGAATTCGTTGTGTGATATATTCAACATCTATAAAATCAAAAATGTGCTCTTTTAATATAGAAACACCTGGCTGAGTTATTCTGTAATTATTAATTTTTTCAAATTAACTGCAGGCTCCCTGCAAGGATAGTCTGTAGATGATTAAAATTCAACTACAAATTTGAGCAAGCATTCGGATATTTAAAAAAAAACAGAATTGGCAAAGCGTCATAGTTTAGTTTTTTCAGGTCATCATGGAAAGTACTGAATGGATTATTCTAGAAATTTGTGGTTTAAAAAACAATTAATTGAGATACGTTAAAAAACATTTAATAATTATTTTTAATCCATATCCAGTTATTTACAAGATGTAATGAAAATTATCCAAGGTATAACACTATATAATGTAGGTACATTTTAAATACGTGGAATAAAATATGTCCAAGGAACAGTTTGTGCATACTTAGAAACAATTTTGAAGAGTATTTTTTCCATGTCACCTTATTGAACTGAGATGCTTTATTTAAATTTACCCAACGGATTCCGAACGTAGAATTTATGAACTGCAGTTCGCTGTTTTATGGAAATATGTTCGCGCCCGAAACTGCAACATTAAGTCATCACCACTATTCTGCTACCACTACGCTTAGTTTCGAACGCAAGTTTACATGTACGCCCCTATTGTTTGTTGGAAGCATATTTTTATGGCAAATTGTATTTTATACTATATTTTTTACGGGTAAATTCAAATCGGCCAATTCAGGGACCTGATTCTCGAACCTGTGCAAATGGTCCCTCATTCGAATGAAGACGGACATAAATGAAGTTAACTCGAAGGTCATGTACAAGAGAAGCTATGTGGTCTTAAGACCTTAAGAGTTCATATTGCAGATTCGTGTACGACCATTTTCGTTGCTATTGACAATACAAAATGGTTTATGCTGTTGATGTAGTAAATGTTATTCTTTAAAATTTTTGCCTAATCTTAATAAAATACTAAAGATATGGACAACAAAATTCTTAGGAGTTTTTTCAACTTATCGAGCTTTATAGAATGCGGTTTTGCAGGTTTTTTTAAATTCACTTGAAGGTAATGTGATCAATGTAATACGTTATATCATACTATTATTACGTATATTTTTTAATCCTATCGAGCCTTTTAAAATTCCGATTTGTAGGTTTTCAAAATTCATTTTAAGGTCTTCTATCTTTCTTAGGTGGTTCCGTCTGTTCCTTCTTTATATTGTTATGCCGCCAAAAATTAGAAGCTGATTATTCTGATAAAAACATTGAGAATACGAAATAAAAATCTGCAAAATAAAAAAGAGGTACAACGACGGCGGTCTCGTAAATTCCATTAATATAAAAAACGAAACTATACCATTACAATGTGCATTTGATTGAACTATTATTGTATCTTTTACATTATTTAAAAGTAGTTTTAAATTTTTTTCTGTTTCGAAATCCGTGGTCAGAGTTAATGAAAATGTAAAAATGTTTTTCAACTTTACCTTTTTACTTGAAAATTGGGATCTATGCTATATTTTAGGAGGGGGGGAGGGGCAAGAAATATACTCACTGACAAAGAAATCGCAACCCCCAGAAGAAGATATTTAAATTTAATATTGATTTGTTAAAACATAGATGCTATAGTAAGGAGTGAATGATTTAAATTTGGTAAAAGTTTGGTATTTTTTTTTCATGTATTTTTTTTATTAATTAATATTGTCCTCGTTTTTGCCTTTTTTAAATTCAACAAAAAACAAACTGTTTGATGGGATCCAAAATCAATGTTTAGTGATGTAAAAATGCCTAGAGTACGTGTACGCCGAATGTGTCGCCAGCTAAATGAATTTGAAAGAGGTCCAATTATTGGTTTACGGGAGGCGGGTTTTTCATCTCGAGAAATCGCTAACGGTACGAACAGAAATCCCACTACTGTTATGAGATGTCAAGCGGAGAAGAGTTAGCACCAGACGTCGAAGGGGCGCACATGAAGTTCAAGGTCGATACCTAAGACGTATAGCATTTAAAGACCGATTTTCAACAGAATTTGGCTGATGAATTGTTAGGAAAACAAGGCCAACTTGCAAGTGTACAAACGGTTATTCATTCGAAGTTACAAAAATTCATAAGCTGCAACTTGGCAAAATTGCTCAAAATACTATTATGAAAGGAATCTTAAAAGTTCTCATCGTTCCGGTCTGTGTAAAAAAAATGGTTCGAGGTCAAAGGTCAAACAAATGAGTTTTCGCGATTTTCAGCCAAACTGTGAGTTTTATCGCAAAATTACTTGAGATAAAAATTTTAGACCATAAAATGCTGTACAAAAAATGTATTAATATTTTTTTTCCTAAGAGCCACCGTTTCAAAAAGTTGAATAATTTGCAATCGTCATAATTTGCACACGTTTCCACGCCACCTATAAGGTATTATTTTGCAATAGTTCCGAACAGACGTGGAATAAGCCTACTGGGGAAACCACGTTAAAAAACGCGCTAAGTACACTACTTCATAGGTGGCGTTGAATTACCGTCTGTAAATTATGACGATTACAAATTATTCAACTATTTAAAGCGTTATATCTCTAAAACGGTGGCTCTTACGCCGTGTCCCACGTAAACGAGATATGCGCGTTGCGGGCGGTGCGATACGTCAATGAGACAATTAAAAATTGCAAATAAAAGCTAAAACAAACCTAATGAACGATGCAACAACACAAAATCGCTACAATCGCTCGAATTAATTTTCCTGTAAGGACCAAATGAATTCTCTTTATGTGTTTGATAGTTTGCAGTTGCTATTTTGACGCAACGCACCGCAAATCGCGTTTACGTGGGACACAGCCTTAGGAAAGACATTATTCGTACATTTTTTAGTAGAGAATTTTATGATCTACAATTTTTGCCTGAGGTAATTTTGTGATAAAAGTGTCCGTTTTGCTGAAAATCGCGACAAACTCTGACCTTTGACCTCGAGGAAATTTTTTTCCACAGACCGGAACGACGAGGACTTTTGAGATTTCTTTCATAAATTGTTTTTTGAGCAATTTTACCAGGTTACAGTTTCTTATAAATTTTTGAAATAGTCCTGTACTGTCGTCTTACTCGCTCACATCCTTTGACTCCGACCCGGACAACCGACAAAACACTTAATGACAGCTAGGCGAGGTGTACCGTCCACACTCTCGCACTCGCGTAGCCTCCTGGAGAGTAAGATTCATTTTTGCTTCACATTTTTTTGCCATCCTTATTCAAACTGCATCCAGAAATTTATATTATGATGCAATAATTACCATTTTTTGACAAGATCTTATAATTCATTGGAAGTCACAAATTTGCAATTATTTGTGTTGTAAAGATGTAGTTTGTCAACTAAAATCAGAATTATGTTGCAACTGACCAATTTATTTAGGAAAAGATTTTATTATTTTTGAAGTATTTTTAGTGTATTAATAATTTTTGTAGATTTCGGTGTTATTAGTGCAGCGAACTATAACCATATATCTTGCTTTCAAAAGCGTATTTAGTCTCATAGGTTAGAATCATATTTGTTTAGAAAGGTTCAGTGTTAAACGTCAAATTTGTATTGCATGATTACCTATGTAACAGCAAATCAACTTCCAACATCCGATTTGGGAGTCTCTAGAGAGCACCTAGAGACTCGTTTCTTTGAAACTTCGAGGTGATCCTATTCAATTCACATTCAAATATTTTATTCATATAAATAATATCTTTGCAGGGGTATTTGGCTGTTCACTCCCTCCCCCCCTAATCTGTAAACGTTTTTTTACCATATGCCGATCCCCACCGATATACTCGTATTAGCCTGTTTTTTGTGAGATTTCGAGGGTACTACATTGAAAATGGGTCCCATCTAGGGACCTTGCGGAACTACAGATAACATTTTTCAGTCCATTGAAGGCAAATTGTTGCTCAACTGAGTTGAAGGGAGCACAACTGATGAAGGTTCTCGACTAGAAACAATAGTTCAAGGGAGCGAAACTGATGAAGGTTTTCGACGGGAAACATGGACAAATCTCTAAAAGTTACTATCATATTTTTTTTGACATGTTTTCGTAAACCTACGAATTTTTTCGTTCGACTTCTATCCTAGGAATCACAAGTAAACGACGTTACACACAGTAGGACTCCCAATTTGGAGTCTCTGTGAGCTAGATTTTCCTTAAACTCCTAGATGTCGGAATTCATCTCGCGATAAAATACAGAGAACAGTATCGATACTTTGCTTTCAAAATGCGGGGTACTTTTGATATCAATAGTTTTCTTGCTATATCTGGTTACAAATACTAATACTCTCGCGATTGCGATATTCTGGACATTACACTTCCCCCCGCTAAATTCATATTTACTCAGAATTTTAGGTTCTTTCGCTAGTAGCGACACCTATTACGATATTAGTATCGACAGTTTAGTGATATCGCAACGTCCCAGTCTCATCTAGAGAGGATATATCTTCTTGCCTTTTTCGACTATATTCGTTGGGATAACATTTCGTACTTTGGTTCGTTGGAAAAAGTTCTCACACTGTCAACGTCATAGTTGGCCTGCGGTTTCAAATTGTGTCGCGGTTTTTACCCACAAACCATTTTCTAAATTTGTAAAAATCCGCAAATGCGGCCGCTTTTATTAGCCTAAACCCAGCGCAGACATTAGACTGGTAGATTATATGGATTTCTGTCAAATGCTTAGTTAGCAGGATCGTAGTTTAAGCCATGGATGTTTCTTCTCTTTTGCTTTCATCCTTCCAGGATGTCTAAAAATTATTTTTAGAGACCTCTCGTACACAGGCCGTGAAATGTCACTGATCTTGTTAATTGCTACAAGATCAGTTTGTCTGGATATTCTTGGAGCAACGAATTAAGAAGCGAAGATAACGTTAATAAGCAAGTCAAAGGTCCTTACAAAATATATATTACATGATCCTAACATAAAACAAATTAGTTCATTTACCTATAAATAATACTCGAAATTGCATATATAAAATATATCTACAGAAACGCTTACATGCTCCAAAACTGATATACAATACCAAATCATGACAGTGTAAAGAATTCAAATACATATTAAAATCAACAAATTATTTTCTATTCGACGGCAATAATAACGTGACCACCGACATGGCCTCTGGAAACAGAGAATGGTAATTCAATAGAGGAACGTACGCAGCCGTTATAACGCGACCAGCGAACCATCTTCCGTGTAAGGTATTGACCGAAGCAACGGCTGTGGCGATAGAGGGGCATTTAACGTACACGTTGCCTTGTGGTGAGCCTTTGTCGACGTAAACGTGTAAAACTCCACCGTGTTTGTTGCATTCTTCGATAACATCGTCTCTGATTTCGATGTCCCAGTGACTAGCTGACTCCCTGTAAAAAATAAGCACAACATTCAATATTTAGGTCTCACTTCAAATTACAGAAATTGAACATTACAATTTGAAATACGAATAAACAGATAGCATCACTGCATTCACGTCATGCTACCGTTTTCGGTATATCCGCCTTTTAATTTATATTATGATATAGGAATTTAAAGAAACAGGCTCTGATCACGAAAATTTGCATTTTTTTTTTCAAGAGATCAGTGAAATCGACTAAATTTCATTAGTCTTAATAGTTTTTTTTTTGCCGAGGTGAAATCCTATTACGGATTGGCCATGCGCTTGGTACAATCATGACATGCTGTGTGTGAGGCTCCCGGTTACCCGTATAATCACTGAAACTCCTCCAATTGCCTCTAGGTACCTGGAACTATCAACGAAGATATTACGTCAGTCTTAATAGTTAGATAATGTATTTTGATGCTCAGTTTACCCTTGGATTTCCATCCTCTTCACCTTATATGACCTCAAGACGTTTCGATAGCTTGGAATCTACTATCGTCATGTGAATGATGAGGAACTCAGAAGATTCGTAGTGTTTACGAGCACCACTCAAATACAAACGAGCACTTTGTTATTTTTTATCACTTTAGTTGCCCCGACCTTAGTAATGCATTACTTCTATCGAGAAGATAGTTTAGTTTTCTGACACGTATTTAACTAATTGCGCACAGAGTGTTCAACCTGTTGATCATTCGCAAAACGCTCTTCTCCAAGTCCTTCCTTGAGAGGCTTAAACATATGCAAATCGCACGGTGAAGTTAGAGCTGCAGGCTGGGACCTTGCCATGCATGAGCAGGACGTCTTGGATACGGTGATGGCGCCTTCTTTACAGATTTGCAGATCGAACCTGGTCACACAGAAGTGAGCATCGTTTATTCTGCGACGATCGTAACCTCGGAGAGCCAGCTGTCACTCGTCGTTGTGAAGTTGTATTCGCCCCGAATTGTGCACAGCGAACGGCCCCGAATTTCAGTTGGATTTACGCCTTTGGTAGAAGCTTTATAAAGGTGGGTAGGACAACCGAACGGGCGTTCGTGTTGATCTGGAATCAACTAGACGGGATGCCCCCTACCTTTCGCGAGATTCAACCTTCTTCCGACATGCTTTCTAAGTTCTCAGAAGTAAAAGGCTAGTTTAATTTTGAATTTCCGTCGTATACCCGTCACTAGTTATGTTGACTGGAACACGCAGTCTCTTATGTAAACCTATTAGGGATGAGTGTTGATGCGTCGCGCTCACGTCGGAAGAAGTCGTTACCATGTTTATATTTGGACCATTTGATTGTGCTAACAATGTCGTTCGAAATTATGAAGGTAATCCACAAAGAAGACCATTAGCACAAAAGAAAATGGAATAATTTCGAATATCAATATCATTAGGCAAACTATCATCACTCTAAGCACCAACAGATTCAACCTTAGGCAACAGACCGAGGAATGTATAGCAGTTCACTTGATGTCAAAAGCTATCGGAGAGCGAAATCGAATAAACTGACGCCGGTGGAAGTCAAAGAAACTACTCTTTATATAACAATCATTTAGCAAATTCAACAACAAAAAACTATTATTAAAACATGATTACGACATCAAAGGATTCGATTTGAAAATAAAAATGTACTGAATAGAAAACAGAATAAATAAGAGTAAAGGTACTCTAGATAGTACAGAAATGTTCACAGTTCTCGGTTCTTTCTTTATAATTTACACAAATTTGGTGTGTACTTCTTGTTTTAATCACTCAGTGTCAGTATTAATAAAACTGGTTCTTGATTGTGAACAATTAAATCTTGTTGAACTATTTTTTTAGATGAATTCTTAGCAGAAATCCATGATAATATTTGTACTGAATTTCTAGATATCCGAGTAACTGGTTTCATATAACGATTTAATGTTACCCCTGAATTATTAGAGTCAAAATTGAGATTGCTATTAGTGTAAGATATGCTGTGAAGTGATTATAAATAAAACGATATATTGTTTCTTTATTAAACTTGGATTTTTGTTTAATGCAATATATTCTGGAAGTATTATGTATGGACTTTGTCTTTATTTGGAAAATAATTCAGTTTTAGGAAGATTAATTATAAAAGTTCAACTTTTGCTGTTATCCTACATTCTTCAGCTTCATTGTTTGGAATACTTTTTGAAAATTTTGCAAAGTTCCTGTTTGTAGAATCTAAGTAACACTATTTAATTACAGCTTTTGTTAGATTTGGAAATATGGCGGTTAAAATAAGTGTGGAGTGAGTATCAGTAAACTTTAGGATAACTATCTTTCAGAAAAAAATATTTGAAATGTTTGGGATTTTAGAAATAATTTTCTATAAAAAGCTACTTACGTTGCAGGATCAAACATATTGCTTAACATGAAACACTGAGTAGCTATGGGAGGCGTTGAGTGCGTCGGCACTTGAGGTACTATCGGTTGTCCGGTGGCCAAACTTAAAGCATTTGCTGCCGCTTGAGGTACTTGCATACCCGCACCTTCTGCTAATTTGAACATCAACTGCAATCGACCGGTCGCTCCCAAATCTATTCCCGATCGATCCAGCTCGTCAGAATCTAGTATAGATGGCGCTTGCTGTTGCAAATCTAATCTCTCGGTGACGTTCCCTACTTTCATAGGTCGGCCCGCTAATTCGAAACCGTTGAGTTGTTCTAAGGCTTTTTTGGCATCGTCACAGTTGTGGAACTGAAAATGTATACGTAGAAAAATTCACTTTATTACTACATCATCCACTCACTGTTATAAAACCGTATCCTTTCGATCTACCCGTTTCAGGATCCATTATAAGTTGGATGCTATCGATTTTGCCGAAAGGTTCGAAGATACCACGCAACATATCCTCGGTGATGTTGAAGTGTAAAGATCCTACATAGAGTCTCATTGGACCTGTCATACCCTTTGGCATCAGATTAGGTAAGGTATTGCCCATACGATTCTTTTCGGCTTGCGTGTGTTGAACTATTATAGGAATGCCGAGGAGTTTTTGACCTGATAAACCAAGTGCCTGAAAAATAAATCTGTTAAAATATATATCTACAAGGAATAATAAAATATAAGGCACGATAAATACACAAGACTTTAATAGTGCTTGTGTATGTACTTAACCTCGTCGTTAAGGCTTCGTATGTCTCTTCTTTATACCGTGTCGGATAAGTTTTTAATTGCAACATTTTTTTCACACCACGTATAGTGACGTTTAAATTTTAGCGTCACATTTTTTTAAGAATGTTTTTAAAATATATTTACAAAGAAGTGTTGGATAAAGTTTTCAGGTCAAAAGTTTCATGTAACCTCTATATCAACCACTTAACATACATTTTCGTTTTGGATCTATGGATATTAAAGATTTAAGAAAATATTACATTATACAGGCTAATAAAATTTAAATGCAATAGAAATTGCACAAATTCACTAATTTTCTAGTCATCTCTAAGAATATCTCCAGATAAATCTTGTTTCCGATTATGTCCATGAAATGGTAGAACATAGATTAAAGGGGAATGCTGAAGTGACTGTAGTATAGGTATCAAACCTCTTTTGTGTCACGATGTATTATGTGTTAATATAAACTATGTTTTTAGGTCTATTTTATAATATTCGGAACATGAACTTGTGACACGCAAATACGAGGGTGAATCAAATATGAACCGGACTTTTCTGTTTCTCGCCCTGTAGGTAATTCGAGTGGCGTGATGTCTCGATATATGTTAGGTAGGGATGTTAAGAGGGGAGTTCGTCGGTTTGGCGAGGCGTAGTCGGTGCGCTGTTAGTAGCATCATGTCATAGCAAGAGGTGCATACGCCTATTGCGCAACGTGTTGTTATCAAATTTTTGGCGCGGGAAAGCGTTAGACCGTCTGAAATTTTGCGTCGACTATCACACAGTTCGGAAATGAAACACTTTCAAGGACCCGGACCCAAGTGTACGACTGGCACAAAAAGTTTTCAGATGGCCGAGAGACAGTGGAAAATGAGCCTCATGCACGCCGTCCCACGACAAGCATCAATGAGGCGAATATCTACGCAATTCGTGAGCTGATTGAAGGTGACCGCCATCTTACAGTATTGGCAATTGCTGAACACGTTGGAATATCATACGGGAGTGCTCAATCAACCATTTCAGATGAGTTGGGTTAGCGAAAAGTGTGTGCAAGATGGGTTCCTCGTCTTCCAAGGGAAGATCAGAAAGCAAACCGTCTTGCCGTATGTGAAAGGCTGTTAGCAAGATATCGAGCAGAGGGGGATGAGTTTTTGAGACATATTGTCACCTGTGATGAGACATGGGTGCATCATTATACCCCGGAGTCCAAACGTGCAAGCATGGAGTGGCGAAAACCTGGAGAGGCAGCACCGCGGAAAGCCAAGACCCGTCTTTCTGCAGGGAAAATTCTTGCAACAGTTTTTTGGGATTCGAAAGGCGTACTGCTGATCGATTTTCTGCACGAACGCCGTACAATTAATGCTGAGTATTACTGCGAACTACTCCAACAAGTGAAACGTGCCTATCGGCAAAAGAGGCGGGATATGTCTATCCGAAGTGTGATTCTGTTGCATGACAACGCTCGGCCACATATAGCTGCATTGACTCAAGGAAAATTGAACAAAATGCATTGGGAAACCCTTGAACACCCGCCTTACAGTCCTGATTTGTCGCCATGTGACTATGACGTGTTTGGGCCACTTAAAGAAGAACTGGGAGGCCACCACTTTGAGGACAACGAAGGTGTAGAAACGTTTGTGCGCAATTGGTTATCGACACGACCAGTTTCATTCTTTGAGAAAGGTATTAAAAAACTTCCGATTCGGTGGGAAAAATGTATACATAAGAGAGGAGACTATGTAGAAAAATAATATGGATTAAAATTTGTATTGATCGTACCAATAAAAATTTTAAAACAAAAGTCCGGTTCATATTTGATTCACCCTCGTATATTTAGTGACTGCCCAAGGGTATTATTCTTCATGATGATCCGGAATGGTTTACTAAAGTAGCTATACAAAATAAATTTTATTTGGGTTGCAAAAAGGGTAAAGAAGTTTTCATTCAGAGATTTGTTATTAGTTGACGTCTACTATATACTTTATTGTCATGTTCATATTGAGAGAAGCCAACTACACTTGTACCAGATACTTATAGTATATAAAATCTGTAGAAAATATTGTATTTATTAGTGTAAAATAAGATTGATTTTCAAATTTTGACATATCCAATATCCCAAGTTTTAGTTCTACACAGCTTTAGCCTGGATAGGAAGGTAAATCACTAGCTTATGGCCTAGGAAAGAGGGAGAAACCAGAAATTTCTTGATGGTAAATATCAATAGAAAATGTACATTATTATACATATTAGGAATTTTGGAAGTACTGTAGTATATAAATAACCATATGAGAGACACACGAAGCTCCACTAATGGGTAAGTCAGATCAGAAGAGGAGGAAGAAGGCAGTTGCCCTCACCTCGCACATCCATGTCCCGAATATAAAGAATTATGAGCCGGATTTAGAGCAGATGACACCATGCACAATATACATACAAAGAATACATGCTCCTCAGATTTCAGATAGAAGATAATAGAGGAAATAATTAAAGAGAGTTAAAAGAGTTAAAATACACTTAAAAAAAATAGATATAAACATACTTCAAAGGTTTGTAGACCAATCAAGGGAAAAAAAACCTTCTCCCCATTGTTCGCAATTAAAAAATTGTCAGACTCAACATAAATATACGATTTCTCTACAACGATGTTTTTATAAATTATTTGTGCTTGGCCTAAGAACCATAGAGTTAAGAGTTTAGAAATTAGTATTCGCAAATCTAATAAAAGTTTTACTTACCAGAGCAACAGATTCGGGATCTTTAAATTCAATATAAGCGATACCCTTGAATCGTCTAGTTTTATTACAAACTATCATTCTTACGTCGCGGACTTTCCCCACTGAACTGAAAAACTCCTCTAAATCCCTAGCCCTGATCCTTTGCGATAACTGCATTACAAAAACAGTCCTAGCGTCCCTTTCTTCAGGACTAAGATCTTCTAAAGGAGAAGTTCCTCGAGTTGCCAATGGTGATCGAGGCCTTTTCGGGAACGAAGGTTTTGCCACCGGCGATGGAGATCTTTTCCTAACTGGTATCGGACTTTTGCGATCTTTGCTGCGACTTCTTCGTTCGCGTCTCCTACGTTCTCGCGATCTGCTTCGGCGATCTCGTGATTTCGATCTTTTGTCACGAGATTTTGACCTCTCTTTCGATCGGCTTCGCCTACGATCCCTCGATTTCTTTCGTTTGTCTGGCGTACGACTTCGCTTTCTGTCACGAGATCGTCGTTTTTCACGGGATTTACTTCTCCGCGTTCGACTGATGCTTCTCCTTCGGCTGGCGCTTCTCTTGACACGGCTGGTGCTTCTATGTCTACTAGAACTTCTTCGACTACGGCTTACGCTCCGTCTGCTACGACTGGTGCTTCTTTTACGGCTACTACTACGTTTGCGGCTAGTACTACGTTTACGACTACTACTTCTTCGGCGACTCGTACTTCTCCTTCGGCTAGTGCTGCGGCGGCTTCTGCTGGTGCTCCTACGCTTCTGCTGTTAAGGAAACGTAATTATGAAACATAACTTAGCATAAATTTGTTTTGTGAAACTAAGTATTCCAAATTTTCAAAACCTTTTTTTAATTCACTGCCCCATACAAATACAGACTTAATTACACAAAATGTAATATACTTTTACATTGGTTACCCAACAACAAAATAATAAAAAACATAAACTACAATTGCCACTACATAATTCTCACAACTGTATGGTAATATTTTTTATAGTTGAAAAACCTACTACAAAAGAACTCAAAAATTTAAATTAAATAAATTTGTTATATTGGCTATAAAAGTAGAAATTTAGATCTTGTAAAGTCCTCAAACGTGCGTTCTATTTTATTTTGACTAGTACCGAATATATTTGTCACATATATAAATCGATATACCAATTTTAACATTTTGATGTAAACCTGAGATTGCCAAGAAAGGAGAAGGTAAGTCCACGACAATGAAATGGAATGTCTAACAAAAATTTAAGGACTAATAAAATAATAGTAAAGAGTGGGTCCATTTATAGAGGATATAAAATACTAGTTAAGTGATAGATGAATGAGAATCTATGGACAAGGAAAAAGACGAACCCGGCACTGTGATCGAGTTACTAAGCCTTACAACACTGTTTACTGTGACAACAAATTTGACAGTTCTGAGTTGTTTTAAGTGTTAGTTTGGTTTGGCTCACGCCGAAACAAAGTTTATCAATTGTTCAATTAATGTATTTTGAATGCATCAACTCGTCATCGTGTTCAGCAAATGAACTCGTGTCCCTTCAATTTCATTTACATTGTACAGGAATTGAAACCACACGATCATCCCTCGAGCATTACATTTGGTGAGTGGGCCGAAGGAACTATTGCTATTGATTCACAATTTCACTTGTAAAATTTATTTAGTGATGAAGCACATTTTTTGAGTTAATATGCTATGTACGTAAGTAGACCAATCAATAGAGATTTTTTCGTGCAAAAAATACTATCAGGATACTGCCTGTGCCGTCACATTAAGAATGATTTGTAGTGATATTTTGCTACCTTTTCCACTCGCAACTATGGTTTTTTACTTCATTATAAACAACTGAAACAAGAAAATTGCGTTTTTTTTTCGTTGCATGTTTATAAAATGAAAAATAATAAACTAATCTCAATGGTGTCAACAGGTGAATTGTAAAGCATGGAAATACCAATGAAATGAGCCCAGGATCGATCCGATAAGATCTTTAGTAACAGAGAAAAACAAAAAATACTGGAAAATTTAGCGGTTTTCTTTATATTATTATAACTCCGTCACTATTGAAGTTGTAGAACTGGGCTTGTGGGAATTGATAGTAATTGATATTTACCTTATGCGTGACTAAACCAGGCACTGTCGGTTTATTAGTTTTTGAATAATTGCTATCTGAATTTTTTAGTCCACTATTCTTGCAGTCTCCATGCGGCATGGATCGTCAAATATCAATTCAGAATAGACATGTTGAAAGTAGAGCTATCATTCTACAACGCCTCTATTTTCATTTTTCATTAAATGTCTGTGAAATATACGAAAAATGTTGGCAAAAATGACCAAAATTTGGTGAGCGTATGAATGTGTTTGAGTAGTGGGGGGGAACACGGTTGTTGAGGGGAATGGCTAACAATAATTATTATCGATAGTAACTGTCACTCTGACAGATGGTGAAAGAATTTAATCGTTAAAAAACTTCTATACAGAGTGATTTGTTCGATTTTATTATATCTGTTTGTTTATTAATATATTTATATGTAAATGATTTATCGGAAACGTTTTGCTTTAATTTGTGGATTTTGGGTTTACGGAACATCGAAGGAGAGCGGTCATTAAAAAAATTCTTACTTGTGAGATTTTAAATATTAAAACGATCTATGTATGTGCTTCTACTATATATTACTATACGCTTCCCCTCAACAACCGTGTTTCCCCCACTCCTTGGACACAATCATACGCTCGCCCATTTTTTGTCATGTTTGCTAACATTTTTCAGATATTTCACAGGCATTTAGTGAAAAATGAGAATAGAGGCTTTGTAGAATGACACCTGTACTTTTAACAACTTTTTCAAAATTAAAATTATCTATGACGCATGGGGGCACAATGCAAAAATAGTGAACAGAAAACTTTATATCATAATTGTTCAAAAACTAATAAACCGGTAGCGCCTGGTTTTGGCATACATAAAATAGATGTAAATTACTATCAGTTCCTACAAGCCCAGTTCTACAGCTTCTAAAGTGACGAAGATACGATTTTTTTTTTAAATCCTACATTTTTCGGTATTTTTTGTTTTTCCCTGTTACTAATGATCCAATCGGATCGAGCCTGGGCTCATTTCATTGATATTTTCATGCTTTACAATTGACCTGTTGACACCATTGAGATTAGTTTATTTTTGATTTTATAAACATGCTAAGAAAAAAAAAAACGTAATTTTCTTGCTTCAACTGTTTATAACAAAGTAAAAAAACATAGTTGCGAGTGGAAAACATAGCAAAATATCGCTAGGAATCCTTGTTAATGTGATGGCACAATCGGTATCCTGATAGTATTTTTTACACATTATCAGTTAATTTTTGCTCTATTGATTGGTCTAAAGTAGAACTGCCGCATTTGGAGTAATGATAATCAACAAATCATTGTCAAAACGCCATTAGACACAGAAAAGTCACCGTTTGACGTGCTTTATGGGATGGTAAAATAATTATTGATATGTTTACAACAACAACGATGCGTCGAACGCAAGTGACATTTTTCGTAACTCAATTAAAAGACATTAATGTTGAGCCTGAAATCATATTTAAACATTAATGCCACAAAATTATTTCTCAACAAAGGCCAGTTTTATGAACACTCAAAACAGTTTTCTTTGTTTTATTTCAATATAAAGTTCTCTGCCTCTAAAAAACCCCTATATATAGGCAATAGTTCGTATGTTTGTTAGTGATGGGGTAAATTCTGAAGGACTTGACTGATAGACGTCAAATATACAAATATATTTGTTTTATAGATACCATGGTTTATAGCTATTCAAGAGCCGATACGAATATAGTACGATTATATACATGTAGATGAATATCTGATCCATAAGCGCCCAAAATGAAACCCAAAGAAATTTAGAATACTGTTCAATAGATGTTATAGAGGATAATTAAGAAAGCATTTTGAAAATTTTCATTTGGAGGAGGCGACAGGCGCCGCTCATTTTTTAATGCTAACTCTTTATCTATGGCAATGAACACTGATGCGGAGACTTCATGAATTACTCGAATGTAAATGAAGCTGTGTATAAGATTAGTATAATTTCACCTTAGGATCTGGGCCGTATGAAAATAAATTATGGATTGTAAATTTGGTACAGTTTGTTTATTTTTGTCATAAGTCAAACATAAAATTATACTTACTCTGAGCCTCTATGCTTGCTGCTAACGTCACCATTTTCCTTGATTTTTCCATTAATTTCTTCCTGTCAACAGCAATCACAAAGTGAAGTTGTTCATCGCCCGGAGAACGGCGAAGAATTGGGGAAAAACAAAGCAAGTTAATAATGATATTTTTCGGTTCAATTGTTTAAAAAATTTGTGATTACATTAAAGGCAGTTATTTCTGAACCTTCAAAAATACTTGCGATCTTGTTTTCTAATATGGTTATACGAAATATTTAAAACTAAACGAGATCGCAAATTTACAACAAAAGAAAATAAATATTTCAATGTTAAGAAACTAATATCAGTTTCTTGTATATCCAGGGCGAGTGGTAGTCGCTGTATATTTTGCGAAAGAACGATTAAATTCACGTCTAGCCAGAACTAGACTTACCATCTGGTCGACTTAACAAAGGGTACACTACGTACGATGTGGAAGTAAAACTTGAGATCCAGACTCATTTTATTCTGAAAAAATACACCCAATAAGACCATATCTTTCAAAAAGGTTATTTCGATTGATTTTTTTTTATTTTTTATGGGGTTTTGGTCAGATTGACTTTTGGTTTAATTATGAAATATAAAGGTCATTATGCATTATTTCTTTTTATCTAAATACAAATTCAAATCACAAGTTTATTAGAGTATTTGACTATAATAAATTGTATATACATTTTTTATGTGCACAACATTTGCCCATGGTGCTAAATGTACAACATATAAAATTTTTATGAAAGCTCACAATCGGCAATCTATTACAGCTCTTTCCTCTTCTCCTTCATTGAAGGTCAATGATTGAACTAGCAATAGTTAATCTGTTTGTCCATTGATGCTCTGAATAAGGATGTGTATGCCAGTTCTTCATATTTCTGAGGAATTAATAAAATGATATTTTGGACAGGATTTGATCTTTTTAGGGATAAACATGCCACAACTTTAGTAGTTCAACTATTATTACGCCCAGTTGGGCACATTTGTATTGTTTTTAACTGTATCAAATCATGTTTCAATTGGAAATTGTGGTTACAGAAAAGTTTTTCAAATATTCCTCCCAAATCTTTATTTATTCTGAAGGGCTTGAGACCATTAAATACTCATAATTAAAATATGTTGTCTGATGTATTCATGCCTGGAAGCCACCCAGTTTTTATGTAGATGATAATCATCATGTATTTTGTTAATGTTTTCAATTTATCCACATTGATTTGCCATCATGTCTTTTTGGCAATAGCACTTTTTGTTTTTAGAGATTGCATGTTTTTTGTATATCTTACATCTATTTACTTCTGGTAACCATTAATTTAAAAGTTCATCATTCGTCTGTTTTCTTTTCTTCTCAGTTGTCATTGTGTTTTTAATTTTTTCAGAATGCTGTCTATTCTGTGTGATATTTCATGCAATATTAATTATTGGCATCTTAGTGTTAAGTTGTTCTACTTGATTCCTGATGTTTACATATTCTCAGTCATATTGACATCTTCACAGTCAGCAGATTATGATCATTTTGTAATCTTTTATTGATTTCATACAATATTCTTTTTTTATAAAGCTGAGATTTCCAAGTCGATATGTGTATAATCACTGTTGAGAATTGTATACTTATAAATATTTTTAATGCAGAACTGCCTGATGTAGGATGAATTGTCTATGTAAAACATGATACAAAGATAATTTATAACCACCAAAATTGAAAAATATTCAGATGTCAAATACCCTAATAAAAATTGTTATTTTTAGTATCAAAATTTCTCACATTAGTAAAATACAAAATCTTTCTGCAAGAGTAAATAAGAATATTACTTATGAATGGAACTAATAATTGATTTGTTAATTCAAAGAATATTCTAAAATAAGATTATAAATATTTATAATTTAAAACATAAAATTCAAACACCAAATTTGATATTACCAAAAAATAAATATTTAAATAACTGATAACTTTTTTAATTGTTGCAGTTATAAACTTAGAACAGATTTTATTGTTATTTTATAATAATAATCCATAATGAATTCACTTCTTTATATTGTTTATTTAAATGATTTTTAATATTGTAAAAAAATATTCAAAGGCATTTATGAAAACATTAATAGGTATTAAAATTTACATAAATACATCTGTATTTTTGAAAATATTCTGATAAGCAACAACACTTTTAAGAAAAAATCGACTGATAGAGTTGTAATTTTTTGGCAATTTATCCGAATTTATTGTATCACATATTGAGGCAACTAAATATTTGTTATTCCCCTTAATTATTCAATTCTGTTTAATCAGAACTATATTTTATAAATATTAATTGATTAAGTTTGTACTTATACTTAATAAAAAGTAAAATCTACATTACATTACAAATGGTACTTTTTAGAAGAAATGAACACTTAACAAATATTAATTTAATACAAACTTAATGTTTGTTTTTAAAAGAGTTATGTAGTTATATATTTTTTTCATTTGCATTACATTAATGTAAATGTGAGGAACAATGGTATGTAATGATTTACCATTTAATAAACTGAAATAGTCAACATTTTTTATTTACATATGTACTTTAGTAAAAGTTGGATTCACCTTTTACTTGTAACATATCTTTGGCAATCTTTGAATAGGAATAATTAATTTAGTGTGTACACATATTTGTACATTTCCAATCTTAATTGGGATGACTCCCCTGTT
Organism: Octodonta nipae; assembly: GCA_034190945.1. Classification (NCBI taxonomy): domain Eukaryota; kingdom Metazoa; phylum Arthropoda; class Insecta; order Coleoptera; family Chrysomelidae; genus Octodonta; species Octodonta nipae. Next base: position 136,290,759 of record CM067218.1, read on the forward strand.
TGAATTTAGATTACAACATAACTTCATGTCGCAATTGATTATTTTGCAGCAGACTCTGTATTATTAATATTATTTACACAAAATTTCAAGACATGGAACACCTTGAATACAAGACAATATATTGTTTGTAAGTTGCAACCATCAGCACTACTCTCAATGAAAAAACAAATATTTAAACTTGACAGTTTAATAACAATGTTGTCATTCTGTGGAGTAAATAATGATAAACATTGTTACTGAAGGGTAAGGGCTCAGCAGACAAATATAGTCTCCCATCAGTGATATTCCAGGAAATCTCAGAGTGTTTGGTTTATCAGAATATTATTATATTATGCTCAAACTCAAAATGCATTTAGATAACAGAGTTATAAAATATATGTAACAATGCTGATAGCAAAATTAATATGGCAAAAAACATTACTCATACATATGTTGAAATATTTAAACAAGCTAAATAATTGACATCTTGAATTCAGGTAACCTATGTTTGTTTATGCCAGCAAAATTTGATTTTAAAATATGATAGGATTGTGATTTGCTTTTACCAAAACCCCATCTGTCAGTACCTAGATAACCAAGCTGAAATACTTTATTAATTACATCCAAAATCTCCTTCTTGTGTTAAATTTGGCAGTATGACCAATCGGGTGATTGGTAGTAGGAAGCAGAAACGTACAGCGATGGGAGGTCCTTATTCACAGCAGCCCTAGGTCAGAAAGTACCCATGAGCGAAGTGCATTATAACAAAATAAAAGTGTTTTTTCCATTCAAATAAAAGTAAATAATTCAACAGAACTAAATATAGGTTATGTTCAAAATTGGTCTTTAATTTTTAACAAATGACAACCTACATAATAAACTGCCTAAAATTATTAACTTATAACTAATATTTATCTGTACCTGTATCTTGCGGGAGCCGTTAGCCCGAAATAAACCTCATAAGTCTAAAATATAAAATTAGGATGTGATGTAGAAAAGTTGTACGGAACAAATTATGAAATAAGCACTGCAAATGGCGAACAAAACTCGAAATAAACTTTTAAAGATATCAAATATTTTTGTGTTCGCCATTTACACTGCTACAAAGAATACATTTTAAAAAACGAATTATACAATTTCTCTTGAAAATTGCGTGGTATAAATGTATAATCGACATGAAATAAAAATAGCCACTTACATCTTTTTTGAAGGGTGCTTCGAGCATCTCCTCAACGTCTAAGTCCTCTGCCATTTTGCTGAAATTCACTATTATTATTTCAACATCCAGATTCAAACTTCATTCTTACCTTCGTAGCAACTATGAATCGGGAGGTTTTTCAGAAATATTTTTGACCACTATGTCCGACTTCTTGTCGTCTTTATTCTTTATTGACAAATTCAATATTGATTGCCAATATGGCTACCAATTTCTAGATTTGTCGGCAGTGCTGCCAAACTGCCCATATTAAATAACTAGCAACATGAAAGCGATAAGCCACCAGTAATGGCTCTAAATTTGAAATATTATTTTAATGACAGTTTGACTAGTTTTTATTGGTATATTTTGATTATTTTTTCGGAAATGTATAATCCGTGTGTAATATTTAAACAACAAATGCACAATTTATTTCTTTAACTAAAATATTTGCAGCCAAATTCAGTATTTATTGAGAAACACAAAATTAACCCTGATAACTACAGGATCTTACTGAAAAAGAACGAATATAGTCATAAAGTAAAGGTTGGTAGGTGGTCCGACTGGGAATATTCGAAACCTTTTGATGCCGATCCTCTCTGTCCTGGTAATATAAACCATTTTCGTTCTCATTATAACCGATTTGGTACCGCGGAAGAGAAATGGATTACCACAACTGATGAAAACGCTAAACAAGTATATTTGACAAAGTCGCTGTTGAAGTTTAATCTCGACCGTGATCCCGACAAAGTCATGCTTAACATTCGTACTTTTCTAAGGTAGTATAAACGTTGTACTTTCGAATCGACACTATTCAGCTATAGCCCGTCCAATTAAGAAAGACGATGACGTCATTTTGGTAATTAATTCCTGCCAAATTTGACACGTAATATTCCTAAATTTATATGGACTTTTTGGCATTATAACAGTGATTGAATTGAATTTATTATTGTGGCATTGGCTTGTCCGATCGCGGAATTTTCTACGTTGCCGCTATTTTTTAGATTTTCGTTAGATGATCAATTTTGCCTGAATTTTCAATATATGTTTAAAGACATATTTTATTTAAATAAGACTAAGAAGCAATTATATACGAACATAACTACGTAAGTATATTCTGAATACCTATATATCACTTTCGGCATTATCAACGATAATTTTTTATATATAAATATAAAGTTAATGTTCCTAGAGTTATTAATACACATGAATTTCAGAATTGCTTAATTGATAGTTTTATTTTTAGTACAAGCACCTTTAAATACATCATACCTACACCTATGGTTTCTACTGACAGCAATTCTGTGCTCTGGTCTTGTTCTGTACGTGACTTTACTCGGAGAATTTCCCTCCAATTTTCAATTTCTCTGCAATTCTCGTTGAGAGCTCACAGCATTTTTGAATTTGTTTGAGAAAAGCCCTAAAGCGATATTATAGCAATTTTATTTACTGTTTTGCAGCATTTATTTGTTTATAATACCTGTTATTTATTGTATTTTTCCAGTTTTTAGGTATTCATAGGTGAAAATGCCGAAGCATTTCAGCAGCCGTGAAAAAGCTATGATAGCTTCGGCTTTAAATTATTTCACAACTAACAAAGAAAATGATGCCTCTACTCTACCTGCTAAATATGTAAGTTTTTTATTTGATATTGCCCACTAGGTAGGTACTATTGCGACTGTCAACATTTAGATTTAATATTTATAAAAATTGCAGAAAGTTTCTGAAGTTTTGGGAATCTGTGTAACATCTGTTGAGAGAATTGCGTCTTCTATTAACAAAAACGAGGCCCTACAAAGTCCCAGAAGACCACATGAACGCAGAAAACCAGTAACCGATCTAAGAGAATCTCTGCAGTGTGAAATAAGAAATGTAATTTATGATATGTATTCTGCTGGTAAGTAAAATTCCTTATTTCAACTGCACAATATTAAATAGTTTGCGTTTGAGGGGAATATATAAACCTGAATACATTGCTGAAGAAACTATCTGACCGGCATCTGTATCCTGGGTCTAGAAGTTTATTTGAATTTGTTTTTTTAGATGAAACGTGGATCTTCCAGAATGGAATATTAGGACATTCATGGCAGGATTCAAGCTCTAAAAGTGTTAAAAAGATCAAAAGTACTGGCAAAAGGTGAGTTTTTTCATCATTAGCATTAAAAACAGTGATTGAAAATTGAATTATTAGGTTTATTGTAATTCATGCTGGTAGCAGAGCAGGTTTTGTCCCTGGGGCTGACCTTTTGGTTTCGTCTGATAATAAAGACAGGGACTATCATGGTGATATGAATCTTGAAAATTTTGTACATTGGTTTGAACATCAGTTGTTAGGAAATTTAGAAAATCCATCAGTAATAGTTATGGATAATGCTAGCTATCATAATGCAATTGCCAATAAACCTCCTGCCAGTACAACAAAGAAAATCGAAATTCAGAAATGGCTAGAAGAAAATAACATTCCTTATGAAAAAAACATGTTAAAAAAAGAATTATTGGATTTAGTGAACAAGTAGGTATATATTATTATTTGCTTACAAATTTGGTTACAAGTTTACTTAACAGACACTCTTTGTATGTTTACTGGTTAGTTGATTAAGGGATATTGACTAATTGAATTTCCTTGATATAATTTTCTTTATTTCATGTACCATTGTTTTCTCCTTCTTCAGGGTTCTGAACATACAAAGCTTATATTTAATTAGTTGGAATTTAGTGAGTGTCAATTAACCTCCATAACATTACATCATTTGACAATCAAAACATGTATGTAAAAAACTGAACAAATACATTAAAAACTGTATAAAATTTAATACTCAATCAAAATCAAACTTTTATCATGATTTACTTAAAAATTAATATTTTAGTCTTCATTATTACAGCTGTTTGCTGTTTATGTGTTATGTCAATAAAATTTTCATAGAAAAAAGATATATAAGAATTGCCAAACATACAATTGTGTTCAATAACAAACAATTTTCTCTCAAAAGCATTTTGAAATGACATGGATAATGACAATTCTTTGAAGCTTTGGTGTGCCACTGATGTTCAAACAAGTTTTGTAACTAAACTCTAAATTTTAATATTTCTCATTTACCACTCCAAGTGGTATCTACATACTTTCCTCCATGAATATGGCAGCTTGGTATTGAAATGTAAATAATTTTGGTGTGTTAAGCTATAAAATTTAATTATTTTATTTATCGAAGTATAGTGGTGTACTTGAATCTGTATTTCCTCATTCAAGTACACCACTAGTTTCTCAGTGACAAAAAAAATCATTAATTTCTTCATAAAGTGCAGGCATTTACAACTGGGGTGATGAAGTAAATATGCCAACATATGGCAGATCAGTTTATATAAATCTTTTATTGATTGATGAACTATTAAACAGTATTATATAATGTTCTGAGAAGCTTCCGCGGTCATTACTATGAACTAAGCAAGGTTCCGGGTGAGAACCTACTAACTAGTATTCGAGTAACTAGAAGCGAAAGTAGAAGGCTACGAGAATTATGCGAACCGACCTGAAGAGGGCAGATGTGATTCTGCCGAAACGTCGTCACTTTACCATCGATCCCGGCAGGGATCAATTATCAACTACGCGGATGAATTCCCGGAAACCACCTAAAACATATATATATATATATATATTATATATATATAGGTTAAATTCAAATAATAAATGTATTTCTGTGAATGTTTTACTTAAGATAATATTTCAGCCATTTTTTTCAAATCAAATCTGAAACTATTTTTACATTTAAAAATATCAGTTTGAAACTATATTACCTATATACTATAATGACTTCACCTACACTCTATTGTTAAATAAAATACTTTGATTCTCTTTTAATATGTATATTGTTAATTATTGTTTTGGAACTGCTTTAAACTGGAAAAAATTGAGTCAAATTTCGTGGGTTACGGTTTTTTGCTAAAGTTTTTTATTTATAATTTTTAATATTCTATTTTGTCGTTTTTGTAATCAATTTAAATTATTAGGAAGAGCTTCCTCATGTTTAATTATTCTATAACTTATTCATTTGAAAAAAAGCATAATAAATTACTATGAGTGTTTTAATTTTAGTTAATGTATAAAAAATAAATAAAAGATATTTGGTTGGGTTATTTGTTCAATTTGATTCTTCCATTTTAAATTTTCAGATATGACCCCTAGGTTTTGGCCACTTTTAACTCTAATAACTTGTTTCTTATCTTAGTCTTCATATTAGTATACTATTATAGAAATTTCCAAATCTCATATATGCAGTTTGATCAATGTGTAAAGTGAGTCTGCTTCCTTCTAGCCACAAGTCTATGTTAGTTAGTAATTCATTTTATTTTTGGCTTCATTCTAAGAATGCCATCTGGTTATTTTACACCTGTGCCATCCACACATACAACCTCATCATCAGTCATTTCTTTCAGGAGGTGTTTACAAATACATTAATAGTGATAGATCTAATATTGTACTTTGGGGTACACCTGGTTTAATTTCTTTATACTCTCCTGTGTTATTTTCAGCTAAAGTCTCTGTTGTCTGTCATATGGATAATTAGTTACTAATATGTTAGCATTTCCTTGTATTGCATAACAATAAAGGTATTCTAGTAAGATTTCATGATTGACTGTATCAGAAGCATTAGTCAAATCTATATTTGGAAGTTTCTGTTTGGCTTTGGAATGTATATCATCAACTTCACCAGCTTTATCTTTTAATTTATTTGTTATGTTTTAATTTCTTGGGAGAATGATCTATAAAAATGCTATTCTGATTCACATCTGGCTTATTATCATATTGTTGAGTGGTGAGTTATGTATCTTTCAACTTAATTATACTTCAACAGAAATATTTATTTTTAGTTTTTTCATTTAGCTTATCCAAAACTTATTGTTATTATAGTTTTTTCAGTTTAATTTGTATCATTATTAACCTTGACTTCAGCTATAATTTTATCTCCATTATTTTATATTCACACATTGTTATCAGGATCTAATATCCAAATTTTATATAACGGTTCCTTAGTCGAACATGAGTGTATGATAGAATGTGTAATTAATATTTTCTGGGGATTTTTTAGACAATTTAATTTATTATGCTCATATTTTTTTAATTGAATGTTCTAAACATCAAACCTAACACTAATTCAAATACTGTATTATGTACAAATATAATTTTCAGTTTTTTATATATTTGTAAATAGTAATTTTTGTAAGCAAACATTATATGTTATCAACTGAAATATTTAATTTTAGATCAAAAAGTGATCCCTTGTATATAGTAGATGAACTTGCCAACGCATATGGTCACAATGTCCTACGGTTACCTCCATACCATTGTACATTCAATCCAATTGAGAATATATGGGGCATCACAAAATCTTATTACAATAAACATGTAGGGAAAGATGGTAATTCTATAGAACAAACAATAAAACTCTGGACAGAAGCATTAGAAACGGTTACTCCGGAAGTTTGGTATAAAACCGTCTCCCACACTGAAGTAGAAATTGAGAAGTGGTGGAATAGAGAACTTAGAATAGATAACAGTGAGTCAGAGCCTTTAGTCATCCATGGGTGAAGATGAAGATGAAAGTAGTGAAGAAAATTAACAAAATTTAGGTAACATTGCATTTTGTTTTGGAATATATACTTAGTAAAATTTGAATTGTGGTCTGTTGTTCATCTCAATTTGCTTCTAGTATTTTATTCTTATTTTAATTCACTTTTGCTATTGTACAGTATGTATTCTTAGTTAAGGCATTTTATTATCGTTTACAGATTAGCTAAACAAGCTGAATAAAATTCAGCGAAACGAACTAATGTCAATAAACTTCTTATACAACCTCAAACAACTGTTTTTTTTTCAAAATTGGAGCTATACCTAAGATTTAGTTATTTGATTGCAGTTCTGTATTATTTCATTTAGAACTAGTTTAATTGTGTTGGGAATGCATTTCATAGATCTTAGGTTGAAATAAATTTCCCTCTATATTTTTTAATCTCTATTATATAACATTTTGCATTATGTTGAAGTATCAAAAGTGCTTAAACTACCATAGATGAACTTATTTGGATTTGATCTTTTGTTTCTTTAAACAAGCATCTATCACAACCCTGCTTTAATCAATTTTCTTACTATTTTCAAATGAATTTTGATTTTAAAGAGATGGTATACTGATTTTACTAGTATATCTAGTGTAGTCTCACTTACATATTTGTTTGTGCTTTCTTTCATAGGTTTTTGGGACTGAGTTATGCCGGTTATTTTTCAGATATCTACCCATCTTATATTAGGGACCCTTCTTTGGCCTATTTACACCCTTGGGATATCACAGTGATTTTTGTTCTCCATCTATTACCTCCTTGTCATGCTAATGTCCACATTGCCATTTTAGGGATTTTACTATGTAGATAACATCTGTTACTTTGTACCGGCTCCTTATCATCCTCATTCTCTTTTGGTCTCTTGTTATTCCAATCATGCATCTCTCCTTACCTTGATGTAACTTGAAGTTTTTATACAATTTCTGTCTTCATAATCCAGGTTTCACAACCATATTCCATTATTGGTATTATAGAACACATTGTTCAAATACTTAATTCTTGAGAGGGTTTAACATTCTTCTAGGGCTGATAAAATCTCAACCAATGTTGGTCATTTAATTATTCTTTTAGACTATGGATATTTTATAAATGAAGGAAAAATTCAGGCAACTACAATTTTTTAGGTGTGTGGAAACACAAAAAACATGATGTTGCTGACAAATAGAGAACAATTTGAACGCAGCAACATCTTCATATTATTTTTTAACATTTTTTATATTTTCAGAAGGCTGTAATGTTTAAGGTGATTCAAATGTGTTGGACATACTGTTTATAAAAAATGAAATGTAAATAAAATTTGTGAATTGATGTGTTTTTATGTCTTAAACTAATATAACAATTTGGGCATTATTATGAGGAAGTAAAAACCAATTAAAAAAAAGCTACCAATTTTTTTAGGGTAGATTCTGTTTTAAGTATATTGAACCATATTTGAAATGTGACTATAAAAATGTTTTAATTTCTACCAAAAAGTACTTATGTTGATTAATAATAAAATGATTTGTTCAATATGTTATCTATAAATGCCTTATTTTTATGATGTGAGTTAGTTCAACATATTCAATTATAATTTATATGTTTCCACAAATTACACTGTATAATGATAAAACACAAAATGTTTTTATAATTCATTTCAACAGTCCTTGCAAAAATAAGTAATTCTGGTGTTTCAGAATTAATGCAATTAGGTTCTGAAGTGTAAATCATATTCATACTCAGTAAGTAATCTTGCTCACAAAGCTGTTTCATTATCACAGCAGAAATTACACTATTTTATATAGATTTATAAAAGCATTACCTCTTAAAAAATGCTGCAACTTCTGTACATTGCTTAATTCAATAATCTTTAGAATGAATTTGTGGATTTATCTCTTTTAATGAAAAAAATTCTTAGAGAACATCCATATTAATATTAAGTTTCTGTAAATCTTGTTTTCACACAACCAACTGGGAAAAATGAGCATAGATTTGAAGGACTTCTTGTGTCATATAAAAAAGAATTGAGTCTCAAAATCGAAGCAGATAAGTATTTTCATGTACTTTATTGTGTTGAAAGTATTATAAAGTACAGGTGCCAACCATAATTGCAATATAGGCATTAATAAAAATTTATAATGGTGTGGAAGTAGTAGAGTAAGTCTGAAAACTCACAAATCTTTAAAATTGTTTTATACAGTAAGGTTGTCAACAACAAACACATTTTTTTGAGAATAAAACCATTTTAAAGATTTGAGGTTTGGGACCTACTCTACTACTTCCACACATTTCCAAATGAACCAATACTTCATAGTAAAAATTATATTTATATTCTAACTTCATTTACAAATCTGTCACAAAATCAAAATACTTTTCTAATCATATTTAGAATTAAAAAGTTATTCCAGTGATTTGTTGATTGAGTTTGTTCACTGTCACTTTAGTTCACACACTGTGCACTTCAAATGTTTCTCAAAAAGTTGTGTAAAACAGCAGCTGGACTGCATCGATTAACAAATATTCCAAATTAAATTTCTATAACTTTTTACTCTCTTTTTATCCTACATTTAAAAAATCTTGTTTGTGAGTTATTACTCAATGGATATGGTTTTAGTATCTTCTCTGGAACGTGGAAAGACCCCATCTACCATGAGATATAGTATTATATTTCCACCAGGTAAGCCCTTACCTTCTGGTATATCTAATGGATTTGTTAAGCTGTATAATGTCTGACGCAATGAACTTTTAATGTTAAAATAAATTCGATTGTGCTGATTTAGGAGCATCAAAACCAAAATGTGTTCCATCTAATGCACCAATAATATATTCAGAGTCAGAGTTGTTCTAGTAATTTTAAAAATCTTGAGCAACAGTTGTCACCTAAAATCAACAAACAAACATGTATTTACTACACATATATGTGATAAAACTATGGACCGCACCTTCAAGAAGTGTTGCTTTGCTGGGCACATTTGAAATCTAGAAATTGTTTATTCAGCTACAATAAATGAATACATTATACTTTAGTATCCCTCTCCAGTTGTCAAAAATCATAGTATTTACAATTTCACCATAGCAGATACTGAAGAAAATGTTCTAATGGATAATTAAATGTGGGCTCCCCCATTTTTAACAACTCACATTTGGTAAGATTCAATATAAAATCTTTTCTATCCGCCTAAACCCGCCCTTTTCGCTGCTCTTAAATTTCTAACATACCCATCAATTACTACTTTCATTAATTAGGCACAAGGACTCATTTCAATAGACAAATATCGTACGTAACCAATATATATTATATGCTAAAGCTAAATGCCGAAGTAAGGTTATGAACACAGATCGTTATGATGATACACAGATCATACAAAAATAAGTATGAAAA